>CM031243.1:581887564-582065543 GCA_018340775.1 Taxus wallichiana var. yunnanensis
AAAAGATCACATATGTTCATTCGTGGTCCAATCCAAAGGTTAGGCGTGACTCCTCACATAACAAGTGTACATAGAATGAAGCTTAACATGTCATTTTCGAGTTACGAAGGGTATACTTAATGAGTCTCCGAAAATGCAAAAATTGTCTATTTAAATAGGGAGATGGTCAACATTATTACTAGAGAAAGCCAATTTCAACTTGTTGATAAAATATTATTGTAGTGATCTATTTGGGTAGGAGTTTTTTAAATCACCTTAGAATGAGGGTTGAATTTCTTGGTTTAATACAAAAGAGTTATTTTTATTTTTTGTGAGGTACAATACGACATTTATTGTTTTGCAACAAGTTAAAATAAAACAATTAAAAGTATTATAATCCTAATATTTTAAAAATTATATTAAGTTGCAAACAAAAAACTCAAGTACGAGAGTTATGAAAGATAAGGGGAGATGAACCATGCCTAGAGAGACAAATTCGGAATGCCAACCCCGTGAGATTCTAGGTTCAACATCTCCCTTGGGAATTTCGTCAAATAGTTCATGAGCATGGATCTAATCTCCATAACGACACACAAAATTCCAGATCACAAGAAATTTTTTAAACGTGTAAAAGTATCCCATTATGTTCGAACAATTTTTAGTAGGGCTCGCATACAAGGCTCCATACTTGAACACGGGCTAAGAGAATGTTAAGAGAAGGACAAGAGGCTCTACACTGCCTGAATGTAGTTGCTTGAAAGTTTGAGCTTTTTCAACATACCCATTTCGTTGATAACCTACAATCATTTGTAGAGATCATGAAACCACATTTTCTCTCGGAATTTGTTTTTGTTTAATAGTTTACATGCCTTTCGTATGCTTCCACATGTTGTCACAGGTAGATCTGTCAGAGCACTTACAACTACATAATCTGGTAGAATCCCCATTTTGGCGCTGACTGGGGGGAGAAAATTGAAATATATTCGGATTTCCATTATGCTTAGATGGACATCCATACTCTAATCTAGCTCTAGTGTTTTGGAACAGTGCAGGCAAATGCGGTGAAAATAAATCAATCGGGCCAAAGATCTATTCATTCGTGATAGGTGGACTAGTGTGACTGGTTCGTGAGGAACCCATGTATCACGTACACTGCTAGAAAAATAATCCATGAGAATCTGTCTCATTCTTTCATTTGGTTAAACACTATAAATGCATCAAAATTTTTTACTTTAACTACCCGTACATGCACCTACTGTGTGAGAAAACAAACCAACAAACCAAATTTTCTTTCAACACACTCATGCCCGCCATTCATTAATGTTTACGTAAAACATGAATCCCTTATGACCATTAACAAGAAACAACTACCTTCCTCAACGCCTTCGACTGGGGTATGCAAATCTGGTTCTAAAGCTTCCTTCCTCCAAGGCTACTGCTTTCTCCGTCTCCATATAATAAAAAAGGAAGAAAAATCAGATAAGGAGCCCTAACGCCTTTTTACCATACACACCGCCCTAATTCACGGGCTTTTAATTTTAATCCCTTTTTGTTTTAACTCAAAAACATAAAAACCCTAAAATGAATCATCTCCCCTCCCTTTTAATTATATTTCTATTTCTTATTTTTTATTTTATTTTAAAACCATTCTTCTCATTTCGCGAAATCCCAGTTACCCTTTTTTTACTTTATTTACTAACGTTGTTCTTTCCTAACGAGCGACTGAGAGGGATTTTCCCCAATTCTCTCTTCAATACATTCGTAATGGTAGCAAAACAAACTCATGGCAAGGTGAGCTCGCACCACCAAGCTGACCGCCCATGCAATAAGGTGTATGAATTTACCTCTTCTAGGATAATAACTACATCACATTGGTATGAGAACCACCCAACACGCCAAGTTAGGACAAGGTGAGCGAACTTGCACAAGATTCGAGCCCTTGATCAACATAGGTAAGGTAGCTCTGAGTTTTCCATATAAGGTTAGAAGAAACCATTACACCGATTTAATCAGACAATCTTGCAAAAATGTGAATAGGAGTTATAACCCACACGAGAGCCTTCTTATGAGCTTTTCAACAAGACTACTAATGAGCTAGGCACCAAAAAAGCTATGTCATCATCTCCCCCTCCTTCTCCTCATCAAAATATGGATCTACATCTCCTCCTGCACGTGTTCCTCCCTCTACACAAGCACACATACGTCTCACCTACGTAGTAGTCCTCTATGTCACTCGGACTTTGTCAAAACCTCCCAAAGCTAGAGCCCACTATATTGTATAATTGGGTGTAACTCCCACATCATCAATAAAATAATAACTCCTCTTCATTGGGGCCTGTAGCCCCTGGAAAATCCTCAATAATGGCAAGCTTTTCCTTTGCTCCCCTCAAAGTATCTACATTCGCCTCCTCCTACCTATACCGAACAGGCTCCACATGAACTCTTTGTTATAGTCCAAAAATGCCTCTGACGTGATCAAAGTGTAAAACTTGTGGTCATTGACCCTTTGTTTCTATAGCCATATAGGCTATTGTAAATAAATCAAATCCCGTGGGTGCTTTGACTGAAATTTAGTAGATCCATGTAGATTCTCCATGCTACATCTCCCACCTGCATCCCAATAGAAAAATATCTATAAAACCATGTTCTCTTCCTCTTCCCCGCATGGCCTCTATCTAATATCCACCTCATAAATCTAGGGTGTTGATCACCAATAGCCAGGTAACCTGTTGGTTGAAAGCAATGCATATATGCTCCATAGGACATACTTTGTAGCAGAAAACCAACATCTATGTCATAGCATTTTTGAGCCATCCAAGTCCACAACTCTCTAAATGTTTGTGCCAATAAAGTAGGCCCCACTCAAAAATAGTCCAATGCTCCATCATCTCATCTATAATCCATGTCATCATCCATAGGAAGTAGAGCACTCCCTAAACTGGAAGGCATAACACATGATGGCCATCATCATCATGGTCATCTCGAACGTAGCTTGCTCTCGTAGCTGAATAAGAATGGCCGTAAAAAACCCCAGTGAATCGTATCTAATATCTCCAACTTCCTCCCCATATAACCTCGCCATCATGCCATCCCTCTTTGCCTAGGTGATGGTATACACTATGCACTTCGTGAATCCGCAATCTCAAAATATGGTGCACATCCTCTAAGGTAATGGTGATCTCACCTGTAGGAAACCAAAATTTATTGGTGGAATAATTCCACCTCTCTATCAATGCTAAAATCAAACCTATAAATTTGTGTATCCATCTATAATATCTCATAGAACCAAAACCCACAAAGCATCCACATGTGCCTAATCCTCATCAGACATATCTATCCTAACCTCCTCCAATATCAACAAAATACATTTACCGATATTCAGCTTCACCTCCACCTCCAAAAATAAAAAAACCATCGATTAGTATCATTGATGAAATATAGCAACACATGTCAACAAATAAAACTCACACCCATCTTTTACACCAATGTAGACACCAAATTTTGGTCACACTCCCCTTGGTCCCCTTCACTTCCCAATTAACGTAACAAATTTAACTAATCATGACCCCTTTACCCGATATTAATATTCATCCTTACATAATTAAATAATTTAATTATTTTAATTAAGTTAATTTCATCCTCATACCTCCACCTCATCATTACACCTCACCACGGACCCATTCCAGGCATTTAACTCACAGGTGACCAAGTCATCACTCATAGTGTTGAGTCACTACTTGACCTAACTAACTAAGAGGTCTTCCTAAACCTAATCGGATTTCTTCTAAGATCCTTTTCCCGCCTTCTCTCGATGTGAACTCTACTTCCTAAGCAAACTCCAACAATCAAAATCACACCAAGAATAATAAAGATTAGGCTATTTTTGGTAACATGGACTATTTCACCCTAACCAACGTTGATTTATCCTTGGTTGACATTAGTCCATGACGTACCCAAAATTGTAAGGTAATCAGTACATGTAAGCAGTGTAACAAGTGCCCCAATGATGATACAGGTCTCCTTCGCAAGGTGTTCGGGATCCGGAAAAGCCCTCGGAGTATGCGTTAACATCCCACATGCCCCGCTTAGCCCCGCACCTTTGTTTTCCCCTTTTTCCTTCTTTCCTTGGCCTTTTTGATCTTCGATGGTGAAACGCGCCGCCCTACAGGTGGCGGAATGACTCTCTTGCCGCCACTGATCGGGCATGGCGGTCTGTAGCCACCGCCGCTCGCCTTGTGAGCGGTGCGGTCCTGCTTGCGCTTTTCAGAATGTTCTTTGACGTGACTCACGTGAAATATCATGATTCACCAGCTTTCTTTGCCGACTTGAGCATGCATTTATGTTTTTGGTCCCCTGGAATAGTGTTTTTCCTTTGTTTATTGTTTAGGAGTTCCATTTGGTTTTGGTTTTTGGGTGATTGAATTCCTATAAATGCATGGTTTGTGCATAAGCAAATGGTCTGCCCCTCATTCAATTTCATGCTCTGATTCTCATATTTCAGTCTTTTATTCTGTTTAGAAGCCATAGTGTTAATTCCTTGCATGTTTAGATAGTATTGTTCAGCTGTTAGTAAGCCACAGACCCATCTTGTGCAGGCAGTGCTGTTATCTCATCCAAATCCAGTTAGAAGCTTGCCTCTGAGTTTCTCTTTGCTGTAGATTTTCTTTCATCGTATCTTGGTGTTCTTAGTTCAATTCATTATATGCCTGGTTAGCTTTATTCAGCTGTTGGTAAGCCACATATCCAACTTGTGCAAGCAGTGTCTTTATTTTATCCAATCTATTGGGAATGTAATAGCTTAGGAAGCCATTAAAGTTACGGTGTTTTGCTCTTCATATAGGGTAGTTACGGAGTTCGATCGCTTCATGTTGCTTGACTTCGCAGTAAAATCCCATTAGGAATCGCATAAGCTAAGCTCCTCATGCTCTTGCGCTATCCCGCTCCTACTCGCATTTTCGGTTTGCATTCCGAGCTGTCCTTGTCCCAAAATCTACTCCTATTGGTGCTTTAGCATTACACGCTTTTCGGATCCATGTGAACATGAAAGAACGAGGAGATCATACTAAGGGCGAGATCACACACACCATTGGATTCGCCAGCATTCTGCGGAATCTAGGTTTTCAATTTCAAAGTTCTAGTCAAAATCATATCAAATAGAGTAGTTAATTGTTTTATTTCTTTGAATTCTATTCTCGATATGCATTAGGAAGTCATGGGGATTGATAGTTTCTGAGAAACTATGATTCACTCCTCACTTTTGAGGTAGGATCGAGAATCTTGCAGATAGATTAGACGAGCTATTTTACTTATTTAGAATAATTCTACAAATCGCACAGGCAAATAACTACACTCGGTTATCTTGTCTGCGTTTTAAATTATTGTTTAGTTATTATTTCTAGATATGCTTAAAATAGTTTGCTTTCCTTAAAATTGTTAAAAGATTCCTTAGAAGAATAAAAAGTTATATATGTTAGATTTATTTCATGCAGTTAGATTTGCATTTTGTTTCGTATGACAATCACGGGACCTCGAGGAGGGAATTTATATTTGAGCCAATCGTGCCTCTAACCAAACCTCGTAAAAGAAATAGTTGACATAGACCAAAATCTCGTAATACAAGTATTCCGAACAACCATGACATTTACAACTCGATCGCTTCTCGCGGGTTAAGAGGATTAAACATAGAAGACGACTGTGCACATGCATTTTGGTCAAATCAGCCAAACTACAGATTACCTAGAAAATCATCCATACATGATCAGAAGGGCTCGAAAGAGAACAAACATTGGGTGTGATCCTTTAGTTCCATAGCCTTGACGCCTGGAGATACCTTGTAGATATAGATACCAGCTTAAGAATCCAGGTTACAAGAACGCTGTGAGGTATTCTACGAGAAGATTCAGCATGAATCGTTGGTTCTAAACATAGTTTCGAGAAAGCATACGATTCACGGATACTAGGGATTAGAACTTGATCTCACATATGACCATAATAGGACCGTAATAACCAAGAGTCTATGGTTGCGATCCACGATCCCATAGCCCAACGAGTCCACAAGTCAATTAGATATAGACACTAGCCTACGCACCTTGGTATTCAGGTCCACTCCACTTCCAACAATCATCATCGAACAAGCCGATTCTTACTAGATATAGTGGGCTAACGAAGCTAGGGAATTCTGGACTAGGCGTAAAATCATCCGTAGAGTCAATTATATTCACCATCCACTATATGACCTTATCGAGAGACATACACGAAACTATCCTGTGTCATTTTCCACGTATTCCATGCAACCCATGATCGAATCACGCCGAGCTCGATATTGATTGGAGCCTTCGAGCGGTCATCCTTTCTCGATCGATCTATCACACCAGTCCAAGTTAGAAGGGCCTTCTTTGCCTTAGATTCACAAATTCCATTAGTACGTGTCAAGACATTAGATCGCTCTAACTAGTTTATCTCGAATCAACACATATTCTACCTTTACCCAGGCTGTCTCTGGGTGCACAACCTCGAGAGGTCGGGTACGCGAAGAGTCACTTGTAGATTTTCACGCCGCCGTCACTTTTCCGCGTAAAGTCACCTAAACCACCATCAGTTCCTTTATATATAATTTGACAACCCTTTACCAAGGTTGGTCATTTAGTGATCGGGAGCTCGATTTCATTCAAGCGTGAATCTTCAAGCCCTCCTACATCCAGCATTGACAAACACACGCAACCACAATGCAAGACAAACATTTGGTTCTCTTTGCATTGGAATACTCAAGGAGCACACATGGCATTATACTTGAGCACCTCTTCTCTGATCAACCATCAACCATCTCGACTCACCTGTTGGATCTACAAAATACCAAGTAAGTATTGTGATTTTAATCATTTGTGCTTATCCCATTATAGATATCTTGTTGCTTCAAGGTATTTTATATCTTATGTTACCTATACATCATCTTCTTCCCACTAACCCATCATTCAACCACTCCAAGCCTTTTCACCCTTTTAAACCTCCTTCTTAGTATTCTCGAGTCTTCTCAGCCATATTACAACCCAAACCACACTACCCTCACTCTTTGTGCAATCACAGAGAGCCTAAAAATCCATTTATAATAGTTCATTGCCTATTGCCCCTACCGAAGATGGTTCCTTGACTATTGAGCGGATAGCATATTACTCTAAGTTGAAGACACATAAAGGATGTGTTCACCGGAGCAAGACACATTTGAGGGCATGGAAGAATAACATAATAAGCGCGCACTGTAACACTTTAAATTCATGAATTAGTTATTTTGTGAATAAGGGCTATTATGGGAGATGGTGTGCTAAGCACACAAAGACATGAAGACTTGTGGTCCATGCAATGGTGTTTTGGGAACAAAAGTAGTGGAGCGCTACACATAGTTTAAGCTAATAATAAGATTTCTACTCAGAGTTAACTATAGGAAGTCTTTTCTTAAGAGCACTTGCATGTTGTGCATCCTTTTATAAAGGCACATGGATATTATTAGCATGTGACCTATTTTGAGAAGTGCATGGGTGGTGAAGGGAAAGTCCCCACCCCTATATATATGTATTGATTTGCACGGTTTTGTGTGTGTCAACTTGTAGAGTTATGATGTTGGTTTTGTCATGCATGACTCATGGAGATACTTATGTAATGTAAGAATCTTATGTGTTTTAGAGTATTTAATACAATGGTTCATATTGGCTGGATAATGGTGTTAAACATGACTGAATTTGGTTCTTGCATGGTAAATATTGTTATAGTCATTGTTTAGTTCATCTTATATATATTCTAAGAACTAGATCTAGTTTATGCATTGTGTGTTGTTTACTATTGGTAATGAATTTGAATACCTATATACACCATCATGCTAACATTATATATAAGAAAATCTAAAGAGGGACCTGATGCCTTTGTGCTCTTTTGGGCGCAGTGTTCATCTCAAGTTGAGTGATGTCTTTGCGCACTTGGGTTATTAACAAAGAATTCTAGGTTACATCTATCGGTTTTTTCCCCATACCGACATCGTCAAGACAACAATATCAGTCTTTGTGTTATTTTATATTCTCATACCAAAATCTTCCCACTCACCCAAAACCAACCTAGACCTCAATCAATCAGCCCGCACTCTTACCATACCTTTTAAAGACCGTTCGACCTAAACAAACCCCAATTTTAATTACATTTAGTGTTATTTTGATATCTAGCATAAAATCTAGTGTATTGTGGTGTATGAGAAACCTAATCATTACATTTTAATATGATTTATTTATTTCAGGCTTGCTTATTCACATTGAATTTTTATCAAACAATGGATTGATAATCTCTCTAGAAGCACCACGCTTCTCGGATCTAAAGCATATGCTAGGAAGTCCACTATCATATGCTATTTAATACTCTTTTGTGGTCTTACTTTCGCATCTACATGTATCCCTTCACTGCAGGATAAAAATAAGTTCTCTATGATCATCTTGGATAATGTCAACAATGCACGATTTTACCTTCCACCTTCTCCTCATAGGTATTCCTCCTTAACCATTTACCTTCTATCTATTTTGTCCTAGAAAGCATAAAACTTATTGGTGAAACATTTTGGCATGCTCTGTGGAACCCATTTGGGGTTCTTTGCATTATTCATTCTTAGGAATCATTGTGTTTTTATTTCTTTTTAAAAGAAAGTTCACATTAAAATCTTCTCCCTTGGAAACATTCTTCTTCTCCTCTTTGATGTCAATGAAACTTATATTTTGGATTAAAAAGAACACTTTTTTATTCTCGATTGCATTAGTGAAATACATACTCTTACTATTCATTATTTCTCTCATCAAATTTCATCAGGATTTGGGTTTAAAATATTTGCATCTCATTTCTATACGCTGCATTCTAGCTCATCTAAATTGTGGGCAACCTATATGCTTTGGAAGTTATGCCTAAAGTGTAGACACCAAATTAAGTGTCTTACGACTCCTTGTGACTCGCATCCCATTTCGCAACCTAACCTCATTACCTAAACCTTACACAATTATTTATTAATTACCTTGTAATTGATAAATCCCCATCACCTCACCGCCACCTCATTTTGCCACCTCATCATGACCTAGCCCTAATCCTAAACTAACCTAATTAAAACCTAAAACTTGGTCTACACCTACACCCATGACTAAGGACCCCTTTTTCGCACCTAAAAACCGACCTTCTAGTCACTTGACCAAGCCCGCAACTAATCTCTCGAGAAAAGTAGGGAAGGTGGGAACGTTTTACTAAAAATAGCCTACTTTTTCCTTACCGATGCCGGTTCCTACTCGACCGCCGTCGGTTACATAACCGCCATCGGTTCCCTGTAAATGGCCTCCCCAAACCAAAAACAAAGGATCGGAATTTCATTTTTGGATCAGAGAAAAGGATTCTTTGAATCAAGAAAGAGCATCAGGAGCGATCGAGAGAGTCCAGACCTTCACTTGACCGAGCAGAGACGAGTGGAAATACCAGAAGTGTTTACAGCAAAGGAGATCAGCTTGCATCTTCGTCAAAACCAGAGAAGTCACATCTCGCATGTCCTCTATTATAACATTTCTTACGCCTTTTGAATTACAACTCCTCATAAATCCATCCCGAATCCACTACCCAAACATGCATATTACCTCTAACTATCATTCATCTACCTCTCATCACCTTATTTCCTAATACCACCTATATACGGCCTTACAAACAACACAACTACCCCACAAATCAACTAAACTACGGATCCTGAACCCACCAGATTTGCCTAAGGTATCGGTGAATCGCATCGGTTATTAAGAATCGCCATCGGCTTCTTCCGATCAAAACCAAAACCAAATTCTTTCCCCTACCCAGTTCAACGAAGCAACTTAATTGATATTTTACAGCTTTTTTGTGTTAATTCATATTACAGTGAAACTCACCACCTTCGAAAGGAAGTTTTATATTTCCTGGCCCAAGGCGTTTCTCATTTATTGTCTAATCAAAATCTTGTGGTCTTGTGTCCTTATTTGTAGGTAGTCCTTCCAAGACAAAAAGGAGTTCTTCGCAATCAGCCCGATCTTTCTCTACGGTGACGCGCACACCATCTCGACATTTCAACAAATGAATATCCCTTCTAGCTACATGTGTGCCAACCCCATCATGTCATGCGGTCATTCAATGACGCTATTACCTCTACCTTAGCACCGTGATCCTCAACATTCGGGTAGGACCACGTACTTTACCCGAACTCTTCTATGTCCTTGAGGGAGAGTTCCAATATAATATATCACTGGTCGTCCTTGATCGGGGCCATGGGATGCGTTCCTCAACATTACATGATGCATAAAATTTGAGTACGAGGGAAGTCCTACACCGTAAAAGCTGATCCTCCCCCTTTAAAACTCGCAATATGTTATACCGCCCAAATGATGTGCTGGTACCAATCAAGACACCTCGCTACATTCAACCCAACCATCCTCTTCAAATGTACCTCAACCATCCACCTCAACCGCACCTACGCCTTCAATCGATGAAACCACCGTCGCAAAACCACTTCCCTTCCCGCAGCCTAACATCCCAACCTCCGACCCCTTAGTAGATGTTTTTCAACGCCTTACGCCTGGGGGAGTATCGCCTATATAACGTTAGTTCTTTCCATACCCCATGTGAGTACGGACATTACATGCACATCCCACCTACGACCGCCGCGTGGGGAGGTAATCTCTTACTTGACCACCCATCGCCGCACTAACCTAACATATGGGGTGTTGACGCATCCTCCATTACCCCCGAACCTCCTCTTGGTGTGGTTCCCTTCCAATCTGATTTTCAATACTTGACAAATCGTCGTTTCGCCCTCACCTTCTTGACTCGCTGTGCTTGGAAAGGCTTTGGTTTTGGTCTTTATGAACAAGGCCGACATACACTCATTCCCGTGACTACCCGCAAACACAATGATCGCAGTGGTCTCGGTTTTCCTCAAACACCTACACAGAGACACTCTGTCACCGTGATTCGGAAGAAGACGACGTCACCCCTACCAAACCATCATCACCCACTTTGCCATCATCACCCACAGAATCTATAGACCCTGAATCTATCCCTCCTAACTTTTTTTTTTCATAAATGCTATCTTCATAGGTCCTCTCACTTATCAACGTGATAATGAGGACCCATCTTCTCTTCCCCTTCGTATCCGCACATGATCAAGAGGATTCGCCTTTGATTAATGTTGTTGAGTGTCAGGATGATGACTCCATCCTCACTTACCTTGGCGCGGATGATTCTTATATTCAACGAGCCTTACCATCGAAACCCAAACCATGCTGAATGAATCTACTATAGAAATCAACATCCACACGGAGGAGGATCTCACATTGTGAAGATCGGACAACCCTTAACGCATCGTAACAAGTCGCCTTTACTACTTTCCTCCGAGCTTCGCAACCAAGCTTTCGCTTGTCCTACGCCGACATGCCAGAATTGATCCTACCATTGCCATCCATAACATCATTCTAAACCCCGATTCCAAACCAGCCAAACAAAAATCGAGAAAATGCATCCACGCATTGCCCTCTTGGTCAAAGAAGAGCTTCAACGACTTCTTTTCTCGCTTCTTCATCTTGCCTATCGACTATCCTCAATGGATTTCTAACATCGTACACGCACTAAAGCGATGTGGGGACTTTGATATGCATGGATTTCCGGGATCTTAACCTCGCTTGCCCTAAGGATGACTTCCCCCTACCTAGCATTGATCAACTTGTTGATCTCACCGCAGGCCATGAAATGCTTCTCTCATGGATGGCTTTTCAGATACAACCAAATTTTGTTGCTTCTCGCCGATCAACACAAAATCGCCTTCATAACTCCTCGGGAACCTTCATTACCGTGTAATGCCATTTGGCCTTAAGAATGCTGGTGCCACCTATCAACGGCTATGACCTACATTTTCATGACATTATGCACACTATCCTCAAGATTACGTCGACGATCTTCTTGGCAAGTCTAAACATCGCAGTTGAACATCTCGATGTTTTAACCATTATTTTTGATCGCCTACTACAATATTTTGTCCGTCTTCAACCAAAAAATGTGTCTTTAGTGTCCTTTCGGGAAAACTTCTTGGCTTTATCGTCTCTTTGCGTGGCATCGAGGTCGATCCATCTAAAGTCAAAGCTATTCTAGAAATGCCCCCACCTACCAATCTCAAACAATTGCGTAGTTTACAAGGTAAGCTCCAATCTATCCGACGCTTCATCTCCCAACTCTCTTGACGATGTCAACCTTTCCATCACCTCCTTAAAAGGACATTGAGTTTCAATGGAGTGAAGAGTGCCACCAAGCCTTTGAAGCTCTCAAAACTTATCTCTTGCAGCCACCCGTGCTTATCCCACCTCAAGACGACCGCCCTTTCTACCTTTACCTTTCCGCCACTGACCACGCTGTAGGGGCCATGCTTGCACATCGTGACTCTGAGAATCGAGAACAAGCCGTTTATTATATAAGTCATACTTTGGTGGACTATGAGACTAGGTATACACATGTAGAAAAGTTGTGCCTAGCCCTATCATTCGTGGCTACCAAACTCCGACACTACCTTCTGAATCACAAAACTTTCGTCATCACCAACACGGACCCCATCCATTACATGTATGCCAAACCTCATCTAAACCAACGCATCGCCCGATGGCTCATGCTCCTCGCCGACCTCGACCTTGAGTTCGTCCACCATAAATCAATCAAAGGACAAACCATCGCAGCACCAACTTCATGGAAGCCCCTTTACCTCGGAGAACAATTTACCAATTTTACATTCCCCGACGAACTCATCGCCACTCTTTCACTCAAGGAGGAGTCGTATCCAATGACTCTCTTCTTCGATGGATCCAAATGCCAACGCGGTGGAGGAGCTGGCGTTGTTCTTATTCCTCTCGACGCCGAGCCTATGCCTCTTTCATTCCGACTCGATTTCCCTTGCACTAATAATACAGCGGAATACGAGGCCCTTGTTGCTCGGTCTCCTGTGTTCACGCCGCACTTAGGTATCAAATCTATCAATATTTTTGGCGACTCTCAATTGGTAGTCAATCAAGTTATGGGCATCTACCAATGCAAAAATGAGGAACTTCAAAAATACAAACACTACGTGGATTCGCTTCTAGCCTTATTTACTCACTATTCTATCCAAACCATTCCACGCTCTACTAACAAATTTATGGATACTATGGCTTGCTTAGCCTCGCAAATTCCAGCCTCATCAACTGACTCTGACATTTTTGTCTTGGTCCAACAACTCTTTGCCCCATCTTATTCAGCCCCGGTTGTTTGTACGATAAATACTGTGTCTGCTAACTCGCAGGATACTTGGTATCACCAATTCCATGACTACCTTACAACCTCTGTTCTCCCTTCTGACCTTACTAGTACTGGTAAACGTGCTTTTCTTAAACGCGTTTCTCGTTATGTAGTTATGGGGGGACTCCTTTATAAACGTGGCTTTGATGGCATCCTCCTTCGATGTCTCACCGGTGCGGAGATCACCCATACCATCCAACAAGTCCATGACGGTATTTGTGGTGGACATTTTAGTGGCCTTGCCGTGGCTAAACGAATCCTTCGCCTAGGTTATTATTGGCCTACTCAATAACGATCGCTACTTAATATGTTAAGCGTTGTGTTATGTGTCAACAACATGCCAACCTTCAACATACTCCTAGCCACCCGCCTGTGTCGCCGAGATCTTCGCCCTTCTCACAATGGGGTTTAGACCTTATGGTGAGATTCACCCGCCCTCTTCACAACGTCACCGATGGATTATCACAAGAACCGAATATTACACAAAATGGGTGGAGGCTATTCCACTCATTTCAACTAAAAAGAAAAATTGTAGAGTTCATTAACCATCACATTATCTCGCTGCTTTGGTATTCTCATCGCCTAATAACATGTGATAATGGAAAATCTTTTAAAAACAAGTTGTTACAAGACCTTGTGACAACTTTGGTATCAAACTTAGTTTCTCATCGCCTTACTATCCGCAGCCAATGGTCAAGCTGAATCTTCTAATAAAACCCTAACCAAAATCCTCATGAAAGTTGTCAATGAATCCCGAAGAAATTGGCACGATCACATCCCTTTGCCCTTTGGGCTTATCGTACAAGCATTCATACTCTACTAATGCCACACCTTTTTCTTTTGGTATATGGTACCGAGGCTGTTTTGCCTCTCGAAATACAAATACCTCCCTTAGAATATCTCTTCGTGATATTCTCACCAACGATGATTTCCGCCAAGAGCGGTTAGCCCAATTGGAGCTCCTTGACGAACGCCGCCTTTTAACTCTTGATCACCTTCAAATCTATCAAAAACGCATCAAACGTGCTTATGATAAGCGACTTCATGAGCGTATTTTAAGGTTGGTGATCTTGTCCTCAAAGAGAATCAACATGTCACCAAACTAGAAAAGAGCAAACGTGGAAAATTTGCTCCCAATCGATTGGGCCTTACATAATCACTCACACCTATGGATCGTGCACTTATCATTTAGCTTCGCTTAATGGTAAGCCCGAGCTCGAACCCTTAATGCCTTGCATCTTCGACCATTCTACCGTTGAATTTAGTGTTATATCACTTATCTACCCGCCGCTCGTCCCGAGCTCACATACCACCACATGCACTTCGCTTCTACACCTCATAATAAAAATCAAGCTCACATAGTTTGATTCTCACCTCACCTAAACGATGCCTTCCCTTTTAGTCTAGTCCATGACTTCAAAGTATTAAAATAAGCCGTATTCTTATGGGATTTTCTTGAGTCAAACTTCCTACCAAACTAGATGCTTCACGCCAAAAGAACATCTAGCTATCTAAATTATATATAGACTGCTCCTCGAAGGACAACTATATGCCAAATTATTGCTGCTATTATATATAGATCGCTCTCGAAGGACAAGCTATGCACTAAAATCATATTCGCTACTATAAATAGATCGCTTCCTCAAGGACAGCTATACATGGGCCAGCCTTTATCGAAGCTTTCGCATTGATCAGCCTTCGTGAAGACCTCAAGAATAGCACAATCAATATCCTCAGTAGACTTCCCGCATCGATCGCCTATATTCAAGAAAATAAAGGCCTCATTCAAAAGAACTTTTGGGTCATGGACTTGTCTATTTAGGGTAGGTTCTCTTTCGTCGTAACACTCACTTTGTAATAAATTTCTCAGACTCAGCCTATATCATCCACCTCACCTCACCATTTGTTTCAACTCAAGGGACGTAACGCTCACCCGATATATTGTGATCATACAACTCTTTTCACCTATGGACTTCTCGCCTATGCACGGTACCTAGGGCTTCAAGCTCGCTTCTACGTTTGGTGGTTTGTTTAGCTCTTTTCACCTACGGAGCACTCTTTCCGCTTTGCCTCGCATCTAGGATTGTGTGTTGATCTTAATCAGACATGGTTCCCTACCACTGGGTAGGCTAACTTTCGCTTCCTTATACCTTTTACAACATCACCAATTCATTTCCGACACCAACAACCTTACCTTACCAATATTAATATCAATATTCTTACCAATCAACCAATTGCCTAAACCGTACCAAATTGCCTGAATTCGCCTCTCCCTGATCCTAAGGGAGAACTACATCGGTCTGAGGCCCCTCCTTGCTTTGTGCAAAGGGCTATGTAGGCAGCACTTCGGAGACATGGGGTCTCCCAAGGTTAGCTCGACCATCCCCTACCATAACCTATCATGTGTGGTAAATATAAATATTTTTGTGTATTTCTATTTAATCACATTCCTCTTTATCCTTTTTCAAAACACCGAAAGTCAAAACGAAAACATTCTTATTATTATAACTCAAATCAACATACATATCTCGTTTTATTTAGATGTTAAACAAATACATCTTCTCTATCATCGACACGCAGTGTCGGTATTTTATTTATTCTTATACCTTGCTAACATTTATTTAGACCCTCACGCCTCATCCCGAACTAGGCGATGATCGTGATCGCCGACTCCTCTCGCCAGCCTCTCGTCCTCAATGGTACCACGGCTATGGTACCGCCACCGATCCGCCAATCTCTCTCGTAACATATGAATACGCCTCTCGCATGGAGGACTCCAGCCTCTAGTCTCTCCGCCCGTGACTCGCAACCACTAACAATCTCTTGTCTCATTCACTCGCGTTTGAGCTGCTGAACCAAACGCTGCGCAGACGATCCTCTCGCTGTAATCACCGCTATGTCGAGACGATCACGTACACCTCGCAGCTTCGCTACCCACCATAATCTATAGGCCTCGCTGCTCGCTTCTCGCATCCATTACCCCGCGATCGGCCGCTACCTCTTCGTGCCCTTCTCTCGAGGTGTTGGCCGGGAGGTGAGAATACTGCCTCTGCATCGATCCTCATATAGGGTCTATAAGCCTGGGGTATATCCTGCACAAATCCAAATTGTCGCCGCACGCGATCTAGAGGAATCCTCTCATACTCACCTGGCCTGTGCCCTGCGATCCACCTCAATCGCTCTACACCCCTCAACTCCTCAGCTATATTCTCTGTTACCATATAGTTCCCGTAAGGCCGCCAACAGATATCCGCAATCGTCACCCTCTCCCATACCTGCCTATAATACTCAATGTCACCCGTCACAGCCTGGGATCTTGCCTCTTTTCTCGCTTGACCCATCGCTCAATCCCAACCTCTCGTACTCCGGCCTCTCCCGATCGATGGGTCGGCCTATCGTCGCACACAAACAATGTGCTCATAGCCCAACAAAGGTAATAAGTATGAACAATCCAAAGGTCGCTCGTGATTTCACCTACAAGCCCATAAACCCCTATATAGCTCCGCCAAATATGCAGTGCCCATGCAAACGTCACGCCTTTCTATCATCTCCCAAATAACACACATCAATGCCTTTGGAAATCTTCCCCCTCCGCCCTCAGTAATGCATAATACCCTACCGCTATCATTAATATTATCGCTAACCTTGTCTCCTGGATGTGCCGCATACATTATCCCATACGTAAATGACAAACTCGCCGTGTTAAATCTCGCATGCGATGGACCAAATATCGCTGTTATCGCTCCCCGTGCGCGCTAGGTAATGCCTCGATATACTAGTTTTCCGTAATTGGGAGTCTCAAAATACGGAACACATCTTCCAATGTTACCGCTATTTCGTTGGTAGATAGAAGGTATTTGTCTCAGATTCCATCTCTCAATCAACGCTCGTAACATAGCATGGTTACGTGCGATTCGTGAATAATAATGATTCCACTTAACCCCAAACGATTTATCAATGTCCATTCACCGGGCGTTACATCCGCCTCGGATTCGTGATAACAGCGCTGTACACTATCATTCATCCTCAACCCCCGCTCTCGCCGCATACATCCAAATAAAAAAACCATTCAATTCCTCCAATCCTCGGTTTTTTCTCAAATTTCGAAATTCCTACAAAGAATCGGTATCGCTTATACTAACTGGTATCGGTTGAGTAACCGATACCGGTTATCCCTAACCGATATCGGCCCTCGTTATTTCATACACCTTGCCTAAAACAACCACCTACGACAATAAATTGCCTGCTTATTCCTTTCATATACAAAACATATACCCAAAACCCTCGATTACCTACCACGTAACACTCACCCATTTATAACCCTTGTTATCATCTTTTCTTTCTCATATCTACCCACTTACTCTCCCCATCTTATTCCCAAAACATGCAAAGAGTCAAATTACAAACAAAACGTTACCTCTTGGGTCATGCAGAGCTTGAGGTGGCCCTTGTCTTCCCTCTTGTCCCTCGCCTCGGATGTTTCTCCTCGTCCCGCCATTATCACCACCTTTTTCAAACTCGCCTTTCTTCTCTTTCGAATCTCGATCACAATCACTTTCCCCCGCTCTCTTTACTCCTAATCACTCAAATCTCTCATGCAATTACATGTCTCTAGCAAAAAGCGCCGCAAGTCACGTATTTAACTTTCGCATGGCTCTCAAAATTAGAACTTAAGTTGCCACCCTAGCTTTTTTATTTTTAGAAAAGCTCATACCTAAATAACCGGTATCGGTTATGTAACCGATATCGGTCTACTATCTACCGACGTCGGTTACCTAACCGATATCGGTTATAGACCTATCTTTTTACAACATGGTTCTTTTTCTTCATTTTCTACCTAATTTTTTGTCGCGCCCGCCCTTTTTCCTGCATAACAACACCATTATCCATATTTCTCCATCCACCACACATATCATTACAATGTCCATAACATCATCTATTTTACAAAAACAAACAAACCATCAACTAAGTCACATCTACACAAAACCAAAAACTCATCATTTGGATCCAACTCATCAGATACATATATAACAATGTCACAAAACCAGCCCACAACATGCAACATTTCATCATATAACATGTCATCCATATATACGTGCAAAAACAAAAACATCAACATCATCCATATATCAACATGTCAACTAAACTCATCCTACATTCTATATCACAAACCATCGACAAAATACTTAAACACATTTTTGAACACTGCATGTGGATCAAAACATCATCTCTATATATATATACAAATTTTCAAATATACAATGTGCCCTGCATCGGGCCTCTCGTGATCTCATCATCATACAACAAAGCCGCACGCAGCCGCAATAACTATCAAAATCTCGACTCGGCTCGCAGCCGGTCCTCATATCAAAAATATACTGCTCGCAGCCGTATCAAATATACAACCCGCACTCGACTCGCAGCCGCAGTATATAATGAATAAATGAATCCATACATGAATAAATGATGGCACGCAGCCTCTATCAACACAACTGCTCGCAGATCGGTGCCCATGTCCAATATATATACAAAACTATGTGGGATCCTCGCTCTCCCCACCACCTCAAGCACTCTCCCTCGCGGTCCTCGTGGCGCTCTCGCTCCCGCTGTAACACACACGCCGGCCGTGGCCGCACTCTCCTCGCGATCTCGACTACGCGAGGTCTCCGCTCCGCTGTGCCGCATATGGTCGATATTTCAGCCCCGTACATTATCAAGAACATCCCGATAGTACGGCCTCCGCTTCTCGCCTCCATGTATCTATCCGTGCCACTGCTTGCAGACTGGGGCTGGTCCCTGACTTCCTACCGCGCATTTCGTGCTCAGGCTGTGGTGCTCGTGGTGCTGCTGCGTGGCCGCTGTGCCGCTGGCTGCTACGGCCGCACTCGTGTACTCGTACTGCACTCGCGTGGCTGTGGTGGTGGTGGTGGTGCCGCTCGTGCTCGTACTCGAGCTCAAGCTACCGCCTCGTAAGACCCTATTCGTGCTCGCGCAGCAGCAAGCTGCCGCCTCGTAATAACCGCACTCGCCCCTCGAGCTGATCTCTCTCGCCGCCACCGCCGCTAAGTTCTGGCGTGCAGGGCTGTGCTACCTCGCTCTCTCGACCAGCCCACCAAACCCTCGTATGCTCCCGTGCACCAAAGATCATCTACGCCATCATCTCGCCGCCTCTCGCAACCCAACTGGATCCAAGGGCGTGGTGCAGCAGTGGGGCTCTACATCATCCCTCCCAGATCGAGGGAAGGGAGGTGGCTCGCCCTGCCGCAGCCCATCTCATCTCGCCTCGCATACTCTCTCTAGGGGTATCCTCTCGTACTCTCCTGGCCCGCCCCGCTATCCAAAGTGTACTGGATCCAGCCAGAATCGATACTCGGCCTCTCTCAGGCGGGTGATGACCTCTGTAAGGTCTCCATACGATATCTACCGCTGTCAGGCCCTCTAAAAAATGTCTATAATATGCCACGTCTCTCCCCGCAAGAACCGCCGTGGCTGCCCCACGACCCCCAACCACCTCTGAAAGCCATATCTGTATATGACCTGTGGCCCTGGCTGCTGGGGTAACCCTACTGGCCTGATGCATATGATGTGCTCATATGCCCAACAATGCAGCAAAAATGTCGAACAGATACCGAATCGCCTCATCCGGCGATAACCCAGAGTTTTCAGAGATAGCCGCACTGATACACATCGGTGCCCACGCATAGCAAGTATGCTCCTCAATCATCTCAAGCAACACCCCATCAACGCCCGTGGAAAGCGGCCTCCTCTCGAGTCCGGGAGGGCGAAGCAGTGTGATCCAATCATCATCAAGATAAACACCGTGTCTCGTGTCGATGCGCACGGTACATGTCACATACCTAATGCTCGCGCTGTGATAGGGCAGCGCGGCCGCATCTCCAAAACTCGTAATATGCTGTCCATGGTAGCTCTTCGACCTACCGAAGATCGCTCTCTCGATAGGTAGTCAAGGATGCGATACACATCCTCCAACGTGATAGCCATCTCCCAAATGGGAGATGGAACACATTGGTCGCCGGATCCCATCTCTCGATGAGGGCGACCATCGTAAGCCGTGATCTCTCTATCGCTCTCTCGTACCTCTCTGACTCCACCGAGTCCCACTCGCGCATGATCGCCCAAAGCTGAGCTGAGCTGCGGACACATGTGGTCTCATCCGCACCAACAAATGGGGCATCCTATCCCGCATCGCCAATCGCCGACGTGCCGCAAAACCAACCCACATCCTTAGACCTACTTTTTATCACAACATCTACTTTATCCTCTAAACCCCCTTTTATCCCCCGACCACACCCCGACTCTACCACCCCACCCAAAACCCCACCCCAAAACCCAAACTCACCCCACCCAAAACCCAAACTCACCCCACCCAAACCCACACCCACCCAAAACCCAAACCCACCCCACCTAAAACCCCAAAAACCCAAACCCCAAACCCACCCCACCCAAACCCCTACCCACCCAAAGCCCAAAATCTACCCAAATCCAAACCCACCCAACCCCAAAACAAAACAAACAACCCAACCCAACCAAACCCAACCAACACCCCACCCCACCAACACCCAAACCTACCCCACCCAACCCAAAACACCCAACCCAACCCACCCAACCCAAACCCAAAACACAAACCCACCCAACCCAACACAAAACCCCACCCAAACCCACCACCCAAAACAAAACCCAACTCACCCAAAACCCAACCCAACCCATACCCATACAAACCCAAACCGACGCCGGCCGACATACGACCGACGCCGGTCCAGCCCTAACACACCTCGTCCACAATTTCACCGACCGATGCGGCCGGCCGCTAAAGCAACCGACATCGCCGTGCCAGAATTGCCGGGAGCCGAACCCCCGCGCGCCCCCCCATATTTTTGCATTTTTATACTTATCTACCCACCCAAACACCATAAAACCTACCCACCCAAAGCCGACTTGCCCTATTTTACCCATCTATCCTCTTCATTTTTCAAATTACGTCAATTTATTCATTATTTCCTAAAACATGTAAATTCCTACCCAAACCCCCAATTTCGCTTAATACCATTCAAATGCACAAAATAAAGAGTTCGAGTTTACCGCACGACGACACGTCGTCGTGGTGGGATGGGTGGTGGTGGTCCACCTGGTCCCCCTCTCCGCTCCTCGCTCGTGCCATGGCTCCACTCCTCTCGCTGGGTCCCCGCCAATCAATCGCCGCCTCCTCCTCACTGCCCGCAAACAACTCACTCCTCCAGCAAAATAGCTCCACCTCACTCAATAAACCTCCAATCTCAACTCTCCACGTCGATAAGTCAATTTGGTTTTCAAAATAACAAAGTGACAATGACAAGCCGTATTTTTCTTTTTATAGGTTTTTCGCCCTTAACCGATATCGGTTTCATTTGCCCTAATGAACCTAAGAGATCGTCCCTTAACCGATATCGGTCATGTAGAATCGACATCGTTTTTTCTCGCCAACTTTCCCCAATTTTTTGCCCTTATTTACCATTTCCCCCTTTTTAACCACATATCGCCTATATCCACCTTTGTCAACACCATTTGTTTACCTATTCGGCCCGACCAAGGCCTCAACCTACCTATTCGGCCCGACCCAAGGCCTCAACCCTACCTATTCGGCCCGACCCAAGGCCTCAACCTACCTATTCGGCCCGACCCAAGGCCTCAACCTACCTATTCGGCCCGACCAAGGCCTCAACCACCTATTCGGCCCGACCCAAGGCCTCAACCTACCTATTCGGCCCGACCCAAGGCCTCAACCTACCTATTCGGCCCGACCAAGGCCTCAACCCCCTATTTGGCCCGGCCTCCCTAACCTACCTATTCGCCCGACCCAAGGCCTCAACCTACCTATTCGGCCCGACCCAAGGCCTCAACCTAACAAACCGGCCCGACCAAGGCCTCGCCTACCCTATTGCGGCCCGACCCAAGGCCTCGCCTCGACCCTACCAATTCGCCCGACCCAAGGCTCGACCTCGCTACCCTACCCTCGCCCTACCCAAACCGCCCGACCAAGGCTCAACCTACCCTACCGGCCCGACCAAGGCCTCACCCTACCCACCGCCCGACCCAAGGCTCGCCCTAACCACCCGCCTCACCTACCCATTCACCCACCCGCCCCAAGGCTCTCCTCGCCCAACCCATTCGCCCGACCCAAGGCCGCAACCCAACAACTCGGCCCGACCCACGGCCGATCACCCAATACCTTACCCAAAATCAAAACCATCCACTTTTATCCACCCATCCCGTAGTTTTTTGTTCAATCGAGCTCACCTGCTCGTGTTTTAGCATGATTAGGGTCCTCGACTTGATCCGTCGACCAACTTTGCTAGACTTGACAGACCGTGACGTTTATCTCAACCAAACCAACCATTCGCATCACGACATGCCTAAACGCTCTCGCACCTTACCCCGTTATATACCCCGAGCTACTTCCTATGCCTCGATACCAGGATTATATCACCCTTGTTTGGATAAACTATCGACCTTTTGCCTATGCATCGCATTGGTTTGCTCACAAATCATGTACCCTAGTCGCATTTATTGCATTTTACCATGCGTCTCGCTTCCTCGACCTACCCCACCATCTTACCATCCCCTCTACCCCATTTACCCTTTATCAACCCTATCCCCGATTTCCCGCTCACTCAATCTCATGTGATAGATTTGAGGGGATTACCTATACCCTTAACAGGAAACCACTTCATATTATTGTCCGTGCAGCCTTTACAAAACAAGCTACACGACAATAAGGGGCTAATGTAGACACCAAATTTGTGTCTTACGACCCTCGTGACCCGCATCCCATTTCGCAACCTAACCTCATCACCTAAACCTTACACAATTATTTATTAATTACCTCAGAATTGATAAATCCCCCATCACCTACCCGCCACCTCATTTTGCCACCTCATCATGACTCTAGCCCTAACCCTAAACTAACCTAATTAAGACCTAAAACTTGGTCAGACTCACACCATAACTAATGACCTCCTTTCTCGCACCTAAAACCGACCTTCTACCACTTGACCAAGCCCGCAACTAATCGATCTCTCTGGAGAAAAGCAGGAAGGTGGGCTATTTTACTAAAAATAGCCTACTTTTTCCTTACCGATGCCGGTTCTACTCGACCGCTTGCCGGTTACGTGAACCGCCATCGGTTCCTCGTAAATGGCCTCCCAAACCAAAAACAAAGGATCGGAATTTCATTTTTGGATCAAAGAGAAAATGATTTTTGAATCAACAAAGATCATTGGGAGCGAATCGAGAGAGTCCAGATCTTCACTGACCGAGCAGAGACGAGTGAAAAACCTGTAAGTGTTTGCAAAGAAAGGAGATCAACTTGCATCTTTGTCAAAACCAAGAAGTCACATCTTGCATGTCCTCTCGTTATAACATTTCTTATGCCTTTGAATCACAGCCTCATAAATCCATCCTCGAATCCACTACCCAACATGCATATTACCTCTAACTATCATTCATCTACCTCTCATCACCTTATTTCCTAATACCACCTATATACAAACTTTTTACAAACAACACAACTACCCCACAAAGCAACTAACCCATGATCCTAGAACCCACCAGACGGTTATCAAGAATCGCATCGGTTATATGAACCGCATCGGTTCCTCCGATCAAAACCAGAAAACCAGCCTTTCCCTACCAGCTTCAACGAAGCAACTTAATTGATATTTTACGCCTTTTTGTGTTAATTCATATTAGCAGGAAACCACCACCTTCAAAGGAAGTTTTATATTTCCTGGCCCAAGGCGCTTCTCATTTAATTTTTGAGTGTGTTAGGGCTGATCATTTCCATACTTAAACCTCTGAGTTGGTCTTGTTATTTGACCTAAATCACCAAAAATTCATTTTTCCATCTTTCATAGATTTCACAGTAATCAGTGTCGGTCCAAGCGACCGCCATCGATTTCATCATCTTACCATCATCGGTTCATTGACCACCATCATTTTAGGTTGTTTTGGTCATTTTTTCCAAAGTAGCATCAAATCTTCATTTCTTTTCTTTCTATGACTTCCTTGGTCATCTTACTAGTCTCTAAGTCTTTGATATTACCTTCAAAGTCTAGTTCTATCTCATTTTCACCATTTATTGCAGAGTTACCAATCTAACATTTTCCCATAGTCACTGACACATCTATCAAAGGAATAGTGGTTACCCCCTCATTCTGGCAGCATCTTCGATTACCCCAACCGACATTGAAACACTGTGTTCTAATTTTCTAATCATAACAATGATCAAATCACACATTTTAAACCCATTTTTCTCCATTTCTTCTGTGTTTTTGCATTATCATGGAAGCTCATAATACCTATTCTATTCTTCAATCACATGGTTTTGACTCATAAATAAAGCTAACATGCTCTTCATGTTTCATGCTAGCTTCCAACCACTCCCACCTAGCCCATCACCCCCTTCCATCTCATCACCTATGGACCCCAATTAGGCTCTTTCCATACCCACTGGTGATGAGGAGTTCATGAGACTCCTTGATCACAACCTCACCACTCTGCAGTATTATCTCACTCATTCATCTACCCATGATTCATCATGAAAGCTTGTATATGGCATGCTATGTGTCCATTCCTCCTACCCTCGCACCCACTTCTGCATCATCTACTACTAGCTTGGCCTTACCCTCTTCCACCTTACCACCTGTGGTTTCCAACTTGACCCTACATCATCGATATTGTTGCACCTATGACAATTTATCACCTTTGACATTTGTCACTCCTATGATGTCAACCATGCCTTTATCAACCACCTTGAGTGTAGGTCTATCTACACCCACCACCTCTCATATACCTATTGCATCTCAACCACCATTGGTGTTGGCATAGAACCCACACTCCCTTCCAAAACATCATCCTCTCCATCCCAGTCTCTTCCTCTAATTTCTATGAGAGTCTTTACGTCCACTCCACCTACCTACACTTATCACCAACAACCCCCTATTTCATCTACCACTTATTTAGGATACTTTCCATCTACATCTATTCTGGCCTATGTTCCTTCCTCACAATTTTTGTACTCGGCACCACCACATACTGGGATGTTTCACCCACATCATACCCACCTCATCTACCCCCTTATACTACAGGGGGTGCCCAATCATCACAACCTACCAATGATCTTATCAAAATGATGATGGAAAAGATGTAGACATTAGAAGCATCTGTCTCGGCTCACGTAACTCTCTGACATATGATGAGATTTGTAATGAGCCCATTCACCCATCCATTCCGATTCATCCATACCCTCCCCATTGGGAAATTCCTAAATTCAACCGATTCAACAACAAAGAAGACCCGCAACAACACTTGCGGTATTTTAAACATGTGTGTTATCTGATCGCTCATGATGACTTTTCTCTTGTGAACATTCCCAATGTCCTTGACAAGACGGATTTAGATTGGTATAGTGCTCTACCCAAGCATTCCATATTTTCATTTAATCAGGTAGCTCAGGATTTTCTAGACCACTTTTCTATCAACATTGTCAAGAAGGTCACCATGACTGACTTGTATGTGACACACCAATATGAAGATGAATCTATCACAGATTTTGTCACTCGTTGGGGAGAGCCTGATCAACCAACTCACATTCCAACTACCTCAAACCAAGTTAATAGATTTGTTCACTAGAGCTTGTGCTAGACACATCTCACCAACTCTCCAAGTTCAAACCTTCCACACGTTTGATGAGGCATTCACCATGGCCCGAAAACTTGAAATTCATGTCATTAAAGAGAAGAAGATACAATTGCGTAACAAGAAATGTTGCGTTTAAATAAAATGATACCTCTTCTTCTTCCAAACCAAAATAATTATTCTAAAGAAAAAGGATCTACCAACATAGTAGTTTTGAAATCCGCCCATCTCATCCATCCAACCAATCAAATCCTTCTTCCAATATTTCTCCTATTTAGGATTTTTAGTTCAAGTGGGAGCAACAAAAATATACTCCCATAGAGAACCCTACTCTTCAATTTTAGAAAAACTTCTAAAAATATGGAGAATCACTCTTCCACCCATCAACCACATACTTGGTTTTGACCCCTCTCATCTATGTGCCTACATGGTACAAAGAAAATGATTACTGTAACTATCATCACGTTAGAGGTCATAACGATGGTAATTGTATAACTTTCAAAAACATCATCCAAGAAATGTTAGATAATGGAGATCTCATCTTGGATAATCCTAATGCACCAGCTAATCAAAACCTTCACATCTTCAAGAATCATTCCCAAATCACACCCCATCATCTAACCAAACCGGTGAAACCTTGACCAATGATAAGTAACATTTGTGAGGTTCATGTTGTTTTGACATCATACCATCTCTTCCTACTCAATTTCCTCCTACTCCATCTATCGAGGAGATTCTTGCACATGAGCTCCTTCATCCATGGAGGGACTTGTTTCATCTACTCCTTTACCCATAGAGGAGTCTCCCTTATCTTCTCCTTCACCCATGGAGGAGTCCACCATATCTATCGATGCAGTTTCCCCACTCACCTCTCAACCTGACAAACAACCCAATACTTACTCTTCTACCCATGGGAGAGTCATGCTTACCTTCTTCTTCACCAAAAGATGAACTTACCTCATCCAACTTTCCATCTCCCTACCCATAGGGGATCCATTAGTAACATCCCTTCCTATTGGTGACAATTCTCCATTGGCTTTCAAGGATCTATTGATTGATTTCTCTGTCTCTTCTACCCACAGAGTCTAAAGCCAACCATTTCCCTATCTCACAGACATTATTTATAGGGATTACTACCAAATCAACATCATCCCCCTACATCGGTGTCATTCTCACATTTGGCCAACCACTTGGATTATGTTGACAATTCCATGCTTTGGGGACATCTTCAACTACCTGTCTCAACTCAAATGCAGATGTTGTCTGCTGACACTTCCATGATCTATCCAAAGGTGTTTCAAACAACCAAACCCACCATGCCCATGCCATTTGTAGTGGCCCCTTCTTCATCACCCTCACCCACACCTAAACCTTTACCAACAAATGAAATTTTTCCTATGCCTAAAACCTTACCTACACCTATACCTTCCTCCACATCTAGACCCATTACCACATTAGGAGTCATGCCGACATCAAGTCTAGTCCATCCTCCTATCAAACTAGATTTAGCCATGTCCTCACAAGCCATCACAAAGACTATTCCCCCACCTAAGAAGGAAGACCCAACCCTTAGGCCATGCATACACCAGCTTTTCCCACTACCCCTCTGTCACCTTCACCACTTCCATCTATCCTAGGTCCCCACCCATCAACCTTGGCCAAACAGCCTCCTACCAGAGTAAACCAAAACACAACAACCCACCTCATCATGATCCTCTGTTACACCCAAATTACCTACATAGCTTATGCCTTCACCATCACCTACATCCTTTCTACCTCCTATACCTACACCACTTCCAATATCCTCATCATTACCCATGCCATTCCCTTCTCCTCAACCAGTACCTTCCACATTTCCTCTTACCACAACCTTCACCACACCTCCATTATCACCTTGGCTAACCCATCCCCTTCCACCATCTTCCTTCCCTTCTACATCACACACTTCTTCTTCACCTTTACCCAAGAAGGTGCAACCAAATCCCAAAACCCACTACCTTCCAAAGAGGTAGTTAAACCTACACCACCTTCAACAACTAGTTCACCTACTACCTTTACCCAAGAAGGTGCAATCCAAACCTAAAACCATACTATCTACCAAACAAGTGGTCAAACTTACTCAACCTCGATTCCACCTCCAGTGATGCCTCTCCCACCAAAGTCACCCACACTTCCATCCAGACCCACACTTACTTCACATTGTGATCCATTGGTAGGGTCTTACGCCAACATCTTAGCTAACCTTTTGGAAACCTTTGTCATCACATTGCCACCGCTTAGACCTTATGACCCACTCAAACCTAAACCTAGAAGGGTTTGATGATACCAAAATTTTTGCACTTACCATCATGTGTGTCAGGGCATGATGTGGAAAATGTAAGGCTCTTAAGACTATTCTTCTCCAACTATGTCTCTCAAAGAAAACTTTGATGATGATGATCTTTTAGATGAGGACCCTATTCCACCTACACCTATCACCACACATCCTCATCCCTTACCTATTCAATGACCTTCATCTCCACCTCCACAACCCTTTTATCCTCCTCCAACATTTGAGATCAATATGGTCCACATAAGAGAGCTAGCCAAACCTCCACCAAAATGCCAATGTTGCATTGTTTTCACAAAACCAAGTATATCCCTCACCATATTTTTTTTCCCATCCTATTTACTACACCTATCACAACTCACTTTCTCCTTTACCACAGATCAATATGGTTCAAATTTCCACTGAGCCCAGAAGGAAAAAGGAAAGGAGAAAACAACCAGCTCATCCACTACTCTTTTACCCAATATTCCATCTTGCACTGCACCCAAAATCACCATCCGTGGACCCACATACCCTATTTTGGGGTTTCCCATCATACAATGCTTAAACAATTACACCAAGTCTCCTCTCAAAATGTCTTTGTATGACCTCATCCAAACCTCTGAGTCTCATTTCAGGCCCTCATTGAGGTCCTACAATCTATTGAGGTTCTACCTAATGACCCTACTTGTTGCATCCATTATCACTCCTCACCATGTGTCAACTCTCACCACCTTTCCCCTTCCTCTTCTCCCACTACCACTCATCAAATAGCCACTCTTAGTTTCTCTGATGATGAGATTGTACCTCTCCAATAGATGATCCTGACCCCACCCTATTTATTTCCATCTATGTTGATAATATATGCATTGACATGCATTATGATCGATGGAGGTGCCTAGTATTAACATCATTTCCTCCCATGCATACAACCAAATATGCATCCCTACCAAATTACATGCATAATAACCCAGTTATGTTGCATTCATTTAATGATGCCATGACTTCCACCCTCGGCACCATCATTCTCCACATTTGTGGCCCCATACCATTCTTGAATTATTCTATGTCTTAGAGGGGAATTCTAGTACAACATGTTGCTTGGCCGACCTGGATTCATGCCATGGGTTGTGTTCCTTCAACCTTACACCATTGTTTAAAATTTCAAACATGAAGGGCACAACTATACCATTCCATCTGACCCTTCACCTTTCAAGACTGTAACATGTTGTATCGACCCAATGATGTCCTTATACCAGTTAAGGCATCTACCACCACTACCACTTCTTCTTCAGCCACTGCCTCATCCACCACTTCTTCTGCCACTACATCTTCCACAACTAACTCCTCTATTCCCCACTACTACCATAACTTTCTACACTGACCCATCAACCAACCCATCTACTTCTCAAACATCAATGCTTCTTCTTCCAATTTTCTAGTGATTCATCCATTCCCGCTACCCACATACCAACTACTGATCCCTTAGAAGGTGTTTTTCAATGCCTCACTCTGGGGGAGTACCACCTTTATAACATTGACACATTCCTTACTCCTCAAGAGTATGGTAACCTTCACCAACATCCCCACTATGATCACCGCATAGGTGAAGTTTTCCCCTATGGTCCTCCTCCCCACCTTCACACCAACTTAACATATGGGGACTTGATGCTTCTACCTACTACCCGAGCCACCTTCCCAAACTCAACCATTTTCCTCCGACCTTCAATCTCTCACCAACCACCACTTCACCCACACCTTCCTCCATCATTGTGCTTGGAAGGGATTTGGATTTGGTTTCTATGAACAAGGCCACCATATTGTCATTCCTTGCACCACTCATAAGCATAAAGACCACAGTGGTATTGGATTTTCCAAACCACCTTCCAAGAAGGCCCTCGAGTCAAACTCATTGAGGATGATAAACATTCCCACCCCATTCACCTACCTCACCACCTTCACCTACAGAGTCTATGGATCAGAATCCATTCCTCCTAACTTTTTTTTTCATGAACACCATTTCCTAGGACCTCTGACTTATCAATGTGATGATGAGGCTCCCTCTTCTCTTCCTTCCTGTATCTTTACATGATCGATGATGATGATACACCTTCTATTAACATCATTCAATGTCAAGGATGATGAGTCTATTCTCACCTACCTTGGTGTGGAAGATTCTTATATTCATCGGTCATTACCTTTTGAGATGATAAACCATGTTGAATGAATCGACCATCAAAATCAACATTCACACTCAAGATGACCCACACATTCTAAAAATAGGCCAATCTTTAGATGTTGTTGAAACAGAAGCTTTCACTTCTTTCCTCTCGAGATCATAAATGCTTTTTCTTGGTCCTATGTTGATATGCCTGGTATTGACCCAAACATTGTGGTCCACAATATCATAACCATTCCTGATGCCAAACCCATGAAACAAAAGCTATGAAAAAATGCATCCTCGCATTGCCCTTCTTGTCAAAGAAGAACTCCAATGCCCTCCTTTTGGTTTCCTTCATTCTACCCATTGATTATCCCCAATGGATCTCTAACATCATTCCTATCACAAAAGTGACAGGGGACTCCACATTTGCATGGATTTCCATGACCTTAACTTAGCTTTCCCCAAAGATGACTTTCCTCTACCTAGTATTGACCAACTAGTTGATCTCACCACCGCCATGAGATGTTATCACTCATGGATGGTTTCTGGGTTATAACCAAATATTACTCACCCCGAAGATCAACACAAAACCACCTTCATCACTCCTTGGGGACCTTCTATCGTGTCATGCCCTTTGGCCTTAAAAAATTGGTGCTACATATCAAAGTGGGCTATGACTTATATCTTTCATGACATCATGCATAACATATTGGAAGATTACGTTGATGATATTCTTTCCAAATCTAAACATCGGGCCGAACACCTTGTTGTCCTTAAGGTTTCTTTGACCATCTCATCAAATATTGTGTTTCACCTTCAACCTAAGAAGTGTGTCTTCATTGTTTTCTCTCAAGAAAGCTCCTTGGTTTTATCATTTCTTTGTGTGGCATTGAAGTTGATCCCACTAAAATCAAGGCTATTCTGAGATGCCTCCACCTACTAACCTTCATCAACTTCGTAGTTTGCAAGGAAAGTTGCAATCTATTCATCACTTTATTTCTCATCTTTTCAACCACTGCCATCCATTTCATCATCTTCTCAAAAAGGATGTCTCCTTCAAATGGGATGATGAATGCCACAAATCCTTTGATGCCTTAAAAACAATACCTCCTCCAACCACCCATGTGCTCATTCCACCTAAGGATGACCAACCATTTTACCTTTACATTTTTGCTACTGATCATTCCCTGGGTGCCATGCTCACTCATCATGATGAGAAACATAGGAGAAAGTGGTTTATTATATAAGTCATACACTTTTAGACTATGAAACTAGATATACTCATGCGAAAAACTCTTCCTAGCCTTAGTTTTTTCACCACTAAACTTCACCATTACCTACTCAACCACAAAACCTTCATTGTCACCAATATTGACCCCTTACATTACATGTATGCTAAGCCCTACCAACATCAATGTGCACATGTTGGCTCATGCTTCTTGTAGACCTAGATCTCAAATTCATCCATCAAAAATTTGTCAAAGGACAAAACCATTTTGACCAACTCACAGATGCACACCTCTCTCTAGAAACCAATCTTCTAACTTTGACTTCCCGATGAATCCATCGCTACCCTCTCCCTGGATGATACCATTTACTAGATGACCTTATTCTTCGATGGTTCCAAATGTCAGCATGTGGGGTGGTGCAGGAGTTATCCTCATTCCTCTTGATGGTGAGCCTATGCCATTATCTTTCAAACTAGATTTTGATTGTACTAACAATATCACCAAATATGAAGCACTCGTGTTAGGTCTTCAAACCACCATAGCCTTAGATGTTAAATCAATTAATATCTTTGGTGACTCTCAACTGGTTGTGAACCAAGTTAATGGTATATACTAGTGTTGTAATGAGATACTTCAAAAGTATAAACATCATGTTGACATGATTTTGACTACCTTTGACCATTATGAACTTCAAACCACCCCGTGTTCCACTAATAAATTTGTGGACACCATGGCTGTCTTGCTTCTCAAATACCCACTTCACCCTCCGACTCAAAAATATTTGTCACAATACAAAGGTTGCAATCACCTTCTTATCTATTCCATGAGATGTTAACTTTGTAGGAAACATTGAAACTGACCCACGTGACCTTTGGTATAAGTAGTTTGTTGACTACCTTTCCCTTTCAATTCTACCTCCAGATCTTACTCATAATGGACAATGAGCCTTCCTCAAAAGTGTCTCTCGCTATGTCATCATGGGTGGTCTTCTCTATAAATGTGGCTTTGATGGTATCCTCTTACGATGCCTTACAAGTTTTGAAATTCCATACACCATCAAGGAAGTTCATGATGGGATTTGTGGGGGTCACTTTAGTGGCTTAGTTTATCACTAAGTGCATCCTTCACCTTGGCTATTACTGCCAACCCTAAACCATGATTTTTGTGACTATGTCAAGCATTGTGTGAAGTGTCAAGCAACATGCTAATCTTCATCACACCCCTAGTCATGCCTTATAGGTCACACGAGACCTTTGGCCTTTCTCTCAATGGGGTTTGGATCTTGTCGAGAGATTAACCCTCATTCTTCCCAATGTCATCAATGGATTATTACCACTACCAAATATTACACTAAATGGGTGGAATCCATACCTCTTATTTCTAAAAAGCTGAGAAAATATGTGAATTCATCAACCATCACATCATTTTTTTCACTTTGGTGTTCCTCACCGCCTCATCACTGATAATGGAAAACAATTCAAAAAAAAACCCTATGGAAACTCTATGATGCCTTGGCATTCAACTCAATTTTTTCTTCACCTTATTATCCTCAAACAAATGGCCAAGCTGAATCAACTAACAAAACCCTAAATAAAATTCTTATGAAAGTGGTTGATGATACTGGTAAGGATTGGCACACACACATTCCTTTTTCCTTATGGGCTTATCGCACTAGTATTCACACCTCAACTACTGCCACACCTTTCTCTTTGGTCTACGTATACAGAGGTTGTCTTGCCTCTTGAAGTCCAAATTCCATCTCTTCGTATCTCACTCAAAGATATGCTCAATGATGATGATTTTTCCAAGACCATTTGGCACAACTTGAGTTATTAGATGAATGTCATCTAAATGCTCTCGATCACCTTCAAATCTACCAAAAATGTATCAAATGTGCCTATGATAAATGTGTCCAAGAACAAACCTTCAAGGTGGTGACCTCATCCTGAAGGAAAATCAACATGTAAAAAAAGTGGAGAAAAGTAAATGGGGAAATTTCACTCCTAATTGGCTTGGACCCTATATCATTACTCATGCCTATGGATCAGGTGCTTATCATTTATCTTCACTTGAAGGTAAACCCAAACCTGAGCCCCTCAATGCCTTGCATCTTGACCATTCTATTGTTGAATCAAGTCCTATATCACCTTTTTTCTATTAAATTTCATCCCTTGAGAAACATTCACCTTCCACTTACCTATTTTAAGGATCAATGACTAAACAAGAATCATGTGATTATCCATCACCTTTCAGCCTTATCTTAAATATGAGTACCATGGCTCTACTCATGGCATGATTCTCATGGATACTTTTCATCCTTTTTTAGGATGGAATCCCATGGTCATTCATCACTTAAAACCTCTCTTTCATAGCTAACCCTTTGTTGCTATGGTTTTTTCTTCATAAAGAAGCCTATACTCTCTATAGTCTTGTCCATGACCTAAAAGTCCAAAAAAAAAAAAAATTCAAAAGTAATATATGGGATTTTCAAATTCAAACTCCTTGAGTCAAAATTCTTGTAAATAGATGATCCCTCAAAAGGACATCTATCTTTCTATCTTTTGTTATAAAAGACTGCTCCCTGAAGGAAACTATAAAAGCTAGCCCTATTGTACATAGTCTATCACAAAAAGAAGACTATTTTGTGCAAAAAAAAATAAAATAAAAATATTTTGAAGCTTCCCGCATCGATCAACTTCATGAAGACCTCAAGGAGATATTCTATTCATCCCACATAGACTTCCCACATCGATCAATCTATAAAAAAAAAAAAAAGAAAAAGATAACTTTTTTTTCATCATGGACTTGCCTATTTTGGTCTTGGGTATCTTGCAGAAGAGGCATGTTGTCTCACACCAAGGTTATGCTAAAACAACCCATTTCACCTCACCGTATTTCCTTTCTAATCTTCTACCTACTCAAGGGATGTGCCACAAATGTGACATTTCATGATCATGTGACTTTCTTCACCCTTAGAATAGTCAATCATGCAATGCCTTTAGGGTCTTACATTCATAAGCCAATATTTGGTATGATAGACTCATAATGGTTCTTACCAATTAGGTAGATTTTTTTGTCTCCTCTTACCATTCACCTCTTTTCTTACTTATTGATTCTGCTACACAGGACTAGACCTTCGACACCTACATTCTGGGAATTCCTCTCCCACCAAAATCACCCACACCTATTCAACCTACCTATTCAACCTAAACTCAACCATGCCTATTCAACCTAAACTCAACCATGCCTATTCAACCTAACTCAACCATGCCTAAAACCATGCCTAAATGCCTAAAGACTCAATCATGCCTAAAACCCTCGACCCATTCATCTCCCTTATCATATTCTTCCCTAGCTTATGGGAGAACTACATGGCCTGAGGCCCCTTTTCACTAGGGCTATGTAGGCAAAGCACTCGAGGGCATGGGGCCCTTGGAGGTTAGCTCAGACCACTTTTACCCCTAACCAATTTTCCCCCTTTACATTCACATTCTACCCTAGTTAGTTTCCATTTACACAAAAACTTGGAAATTAATATATCATAAAAACATACATACCTACCATTTTATCACCACAACCATATTCTACTTAAATCATTTCATATTTCCATGATATTAATTACTTGGAAATTTAAACACAACATACATACAACACATTATTTCCATAAGATCAAGTAACTTGGAAATTACCTAGACTCCACCATGCCTATATACTCATACCATACCTATGACTATAATCATGCCACCTATAACTTCCACCATTACCTATGACTCCACCATGCCTATACCTGACCAAACCATGCCTATACTGATCCATCATGCTATATACCTAACTCAATCATGCCTACACTAACTCGACCATGCCTACATGACCTCAGACTCAATGCCATTCTCACTCACCTAGTTCCCATGATACACAATAACAATGGAAATTAAAAAGATTACATCATCCATCCAATAATAATCATCAACTATATAAAGAGGAATGTCTTGTGTATCAATACATATGTATACAAGTGATATCATATAATCAAAATATTTAAATGCAAAGTTTGGTATATATATCAAAATCAAATCATAATACAATCTCATAAATATCTCATCCCCACATGAGGCCCTCCTCTCCACTCTCACATGTCTCCTCCTCTCTCCCTATCAATCACCCTACCAACATCTCTCCACCCTCTGCTGGTCCCTTCCTGACCTCCATCTCCTCCTCTTGGCCCTCTACTGGGCTTGGTGCAGTCTCAAGATCTGGTAACCTCACCTAACCCTTCTCTGGGGCCGATGACCCCTGTGCTACCCGAGCTATGAGTCCTAGACCTGGTCCACTCATTAGCTACCTGCTAGGCCCTATGCTTGGCATAAGAGGGAACATCAATACCTACAGTGGCTAGATGGTCATGGTAATAGTGGGCCTCATTTAAGGCATCCCTAAACCTCACCATAGATACGGTTGGGGTGGTGCCATCGGCCTAACTACCACATGTGAACTCTTCCCTACCAATAGAGGACCTATGTCCCGGTGTCGTCCTAACTATGGGACCCTATCTCGGTGCCTATGTTGGTACCTATGTAGCTACTGGGCCTGTAAGGCCAACCTTTGCAGTGCACTTAGCGCCAACTATCCCTATAAACTAGTAACTTTGCACTGTAGTGTTGCTACATATGCACCATCCCCTACAGGAGCTTATACCTATATGTCCTGCATGTGCTCGGGAAATAGTCACTGACCTTGTAATGTAGTCACCTACCCTATCAAAGTAACTACATGTGCTATGTCATTGTCAACTAAACTCCCAACGTGGTCACCTATCCATGTAGGGAATCCTTCTAAACCATCATTATGGCTAAGTCTGGATGACCTGGTCGTGGTGGTGTTATATATAACTCCATTTCCCCCACCACTTTTGTATGGCATAATGGTCCCTACATTGTCCAATCTCATATCCACTGGTACCTCCTCCTATCTGTGGGGTTTGTGGGCTAGGGTGGAGACAAAGGTCTCTCCACATCATCCTTGTGTACTATGGGAAGGGTGGTGGCACATCTATGTATAATCTAAATTAGCATCAGACTCTATCAATGGGATCATCTTGTGTTTATCGACACATCTTCCCCGTATCCACTACAATAATTGTAACTCCTATAGCTTTTGAGCCATCCCTCTAAAATCTAGAAAACTAACATAGGGCCTTTGGACTTTGTCCATCACATATAAGCCCTCAAGCTCCCATCTATAGTATACTACATCATGAGCTTATTCTTCTAATTGAGGATGACCATTTATGGCCACCCACCTCCTATAACCTACCCTTTGTCCCCCATGGTGCCAATCGGTGCACAGTGTAGTCCTTATGGCCGCACTACCACAATATGGTTGTATGCCCAAAGTCTAGTAGTAGGAGCGTACAACATATGTCATAGTGTCACATCCTCTAGTAATCCCACAACTCCTCTATAGTTTCACTAAATATGTTGATGCCCATGTAAATCATACCCGATCCTCAATCATATCTCGTAACACTCCCATCAATCCTTTAGGAAATCACCACCCTCGAACTGAAGTGCATAACACCCCACCACTACCATCATTAGTATTCTTTAATCGCATCTCTCCGCGCAGTGTGCCACATACAAAGCTAAATAAATAAGATTGGTATTGTTCTCATTCAAATCAATCGCTATCTTCCCAAATATTGTAATCATTGCCTTGAAATCCCCATCTATTAGCATTGAGTAAACAATCTCACCAACAATCAGTAGTCGTATATTCTATAAACATCTTCTAGTGTGATTGTCATCTTGTCGGTGGGTAGGTAGAACGTATTAGTCACTGCATCCCATCTATCGATAAGAGTGACCATATATATTTATATATATATTGCTCTACCTACCTATATATTTCCTAACTATTTCTCTAACCTATCATCCATTTTTTCTCACCCAAACAAGTCCTAATGTTCCATTTCATCATTTTCTCTTCTTTGATATTTGACCTAACCCATACCCTCATATTCCTAGCTATATCTACCTTTGACCCACATACTTCTATTCTAATCTACCTCTCATATCTCTAAATTCAACTACCTATTTGTTTTTTAAATCTAGTTTTCCCCATTATTTACCCTTTTCTACCCTAGGTCACTTTTCACAGTGACCGACATCGGTTACCTTAAACTAACATCGGTCACTCTAACTAAGACCGGTCACCTATCTAACCACCGACGCCAGGTATGCCCAATCTGCATCGCCGATCGACGTCATACCGCTGTCAGATCTCGATTCGTCCCTGTGGCCGAACCCCATGCCCTAGCTTTTGAAAAAAATGAAAAACCAACCTAAATTCTACCCCAAACCCACCTAAACCCAACCCCAATTCATTTTCCCACTTAGTTAATCTATATTACACCCTCCCAATAACCAGTTTCATTCATTTTTACCCATATTTCAAATTTTTAATTCCCCCTCCCATTTTCTCATTTTATCTCAAATTTCAATTGAAAATAACATGATATGGATTGATTCTTACCTCAACATGATGCCTCCTCCTCACTTGCACCTCCGATCTCTCGGCTGGTGGACCTCCACGCCTCCACTTGATGTAACCATGCCTCCAATCAAACTCTTGGTCCTCTGACCAATCCAATCTCTCTGAATGATCTCGTGGACCCATCTACCTAGCTCCTCTAGCCACTCAGATACCTCCAACTCAACTGGTACAACACCTTGTCCTTTTCTTCATGGATAATTCTAAAAATGCTTCTCTCTATCATTTTCTAAATGTAGAAAGGTTAAAATGAATCCGTAACATCTGATTTTTACTTTTTTACCCTACCCCAAACTTACCGATGTCGGGTTTAGCTTGGCCAACATCAATTATGCTATACGCTAGTATACTGCAGCTTGGTTTCTCTATACTAGCATCGATTTTTCATAATCGACATCGTTAGCCTTTTTTCCTCATTGCACCATATGGCACCACATCTATTTTCCCCAAAACCTTTTTCCACCAAATCCAAAGTTGATTCTAACCTTACACCTCACCCTCATAGCCTTATCACCTATCACCCAAACCTCAAAATCGGTTAAGGCATGTAGTTGTCCCTATCATGTGGCCTTACTTACGAATTTACCTAAATCACCTAACCCAACCTCACTCATTGTTATATGCTAATTTGTTTACTCATTATATTGTTATCTTGTTTTAGTGATTCCAGCTAAAAATGAGATAACCATAGGAAAATTTTGGACAAATCTCTTAAAAATTCCCTTTGAAAGAGATTTTTAGGTTTTCGGGTTTTCATTGCATGAAAATATATTCCTCGTATGTTTTATGTTGCTTGTTTCCCAAAACCCGAAACCCGAATTGAATCAAATCCTTTCAGACGTTTTAGGATGCTCCAAGCATGATGACATGTCATTAATGTCTAGTTGTCTAGCAGTTGGCACACGTGTCAAGTGAGGTGTAATTAATGCTAGGTTATTATAAATAGTCAAGTTTTTCCACGTCATTTATTACCATTCATTTTTGTTGTGTTGGATTTTTGTTGATGCTTCCTCTACCTCCAAACCTCGATCGAGCTTCCCGATTGATTTTGCCAACCATTTTTTATCATTTTTCAAGCTAGTTGAAGGTATTCTTCTCTTATTTCTTTTTAGAAGCTTTTTGGGTTATTTGTGAAGTGTTTGCTTGGGGTTTCCATTTCTTTTCCTTCTTCATTACTGTTTTAGGGTTTTGGGTTGTTTTCCTTGTTTCTTGTATTTTTCCCATAAGGGCTCTTATTTGAAATTTACCCCTAGGTTATTTACTTATTTTTCATAGGTTGTAACTTGTAGATTTCAAAATGATTCTAAAAATTCCTAAGTAATCATGAGGTGGGAATTTTTCATGTTCTAATCGCAAGACGTCGAAACCCTATATACTTGTTTCGTGAGTTTTTGAGGGTGTTTAACATTTTGCTCTTTCCACCTTGTTTGAGGGGTTGGCCATGTGCTCAACATCCATCAATATTCATAAGTGTGTCGTGATTTCTACCGCTGACATCCTCCAGGTTACTGCTTTGTAAGTGTCAAGGTTTTCCTACTTTTCTAACACTTTCTCACTTCCGTAGTGTGTTAGGTTTTCATTGATGCTCAAAGCATGTCTTGACTTCTAACATACACTCCATTTTGTTGGGTTTTCAAGGTGTTTTGCAAATTTCAAAATATGAACAAGTGTGGTGGGTCTGTGCACTTTTCCAACAAACTTTCAAGCCTAATTTCTCTTCCAGAAATCATCAAGGCATTTCTTCTTCGAGACTCCTCATGTCAAACCTTGGCCAATCTAAGGATAAGTTAGGAAAGATGAAGTATAAGTATTAGAAGATGGAGTCTTCTTCTTACATAAGTTGTAATTATGACATTTGGGACATAGAGCTCAGAAATATAGATATGGAGGACTTTTGGAAGAGAATTGAGGATTCTTCTCAGAACTCTGGATGAAGTTGATAGCAGGAAGCGGTCTCCCTCTTGCAGTAGGATTTCCAATATCATCTCAATGCCCTGAATTCATCCTGGCCTGTACTTCTAACTATGACTCATCCTATCGCTAACTAAGAAATCAAGTAAGAGAGTCTAGTGAAAGAAACCGAGAGGTTACTTTGATCATAGACCTTAAATCAGCAAAAAAGCTTGGGACAAAGATCAAGAAGATTGCATCAAGCATGTAAACAAGACTTTCTTGATCAAGGCTAAGCTAGTTGTTTTTAGGTTTCCTAAGTCGGTCCCAAGTGATTGTATTCTTGAAATCGGTGATATCATCACCACGGTGAGTTGGTTATTTGGGCTCGAGAGTCAAAAGAATTCCAAGGGTGCATGTACCGGTTCATGGTCATCATAAAGAAGAATGACCAAGTGGATTGATTGGGGTAGCCTAATAAGCGACAAGATAGATTCCCAAATGAAAAGCAGTCTTGTCTCTTTGGCAAGTTCTCTATGATGTCATATATCACCTATGCAGCAACATGAATGAGAATTTACCGGGGCTAGATGCAAAGGAAACTAAGAAACAGAGCACATATATTGGTACTTCCCTCGGTGACAATAAAAGGGTTCAAGGCCAATATAGAAGAGTGAATGATGCCTTCTTCTATGAAAACATTTGCAGGTTGGATCGTAATCTAAGGAAGAGAAGGGTTTCTAATGAAGCATGGGCCGAAGTGTCAAAATGGGGTTACATCTTCTTGCAATTCAAGAAGTTTACTTATCTTTGGGTGGTAAGGTTCCATGGTAACCCTTTCCGCTTACTCAGGTTTCCAAGTGAAAAACTGATCCTCATGGAGTTAGTCAGACAATTATTGGATTTTCAAAAATTCCAACAAAGCAGTGACCACAAAGCCGCTTATCTCCTTCCCTATTTCCATTAGAAGGTATTGCTCTATAATTGTTAAGGCCAAGAATGTGGTGCATGAGCTTCAGGAAAAATTGAAGAAACATATGAATCTCAAGGATGGATTTGACATCCGAGGAGTTCTCAAGTCATATGGAACCTTGTATCTCGCATGTGCCCAATGTGGAAGACATCATGGGTCGATCTTCGGATGAAGTTTCCATCTCGAAGAAAAGACAACAGCAGACTAGCACTTAAACAAATTGAGATGTTAGATCTAGTTAATATCCCCAAAGGCACCATGGACAATGAAAGTTTCTGGACACTAGTACGCAACAATGGATACGGATTTAACGTGGATTCCTAATTATTGATTGGTATTTTGCTAAAAAAACCTCTATCGCTAAAAGAGCTTCTCATATTCTTGTTCGTCAAGGAACGACTCATTTCTTGGGAATGAATTATAAGGAAAAGAGCTTTTCAAAAATATCTACTTTTAGAAGTGGGACCCTCAAGGAGAGAGGAAGAGGATAAAAGCCCTACCAAGAGGCGAGATAAAATTTAAGTTTGTCAGAAGGGGAGAAAAGCAAGGAGCCACATCATTTTCCACTCCTTCACAAATAGTTGAAATCTTGGATTCACCTCCTCCACTAGAACAAGGAAAAATTCCTTCGAGAAGATGAGGTTGGTCAACCTCTTGTTTTTCCTTTTGTTGATTGCTCATCAGTAAGCCTCTCTCTTACTTCTCAAGCTTTTACTTTAGATTCTTTACCTCCTCTCTACCGGTCTTCCTCATCTCATATTTCTACACCACTTTCATCACCATGGCTAGCATCTTCTCTAACCTCACCTCTCTCTGCTAGACCTAAGATGGTCATATAGACCTCTGAGATGTAACCATAACACCTCCGATAAAGGCAACTTCTTCCATTATGCCTCAATGGTTAATTTATCGGACTCCCAAGGAAGAGGAAGGTGGTAGTTACTCTACAAGCCTTCGAATTCAGTTCACTCAAGGCCTCTCCTACTAAATCTACAAAGAAACCCAAAACAGTTTCAAGGGTTTCATTGGATGCCTCGGGCATAAGTTTCAGATAGATCGCCACTCCCGCAACCAACAAAACTAAGGAGGATATATAAATTACTGATTATCAGATTACAAGGTTTGATCTCGGGAAAGGTAACAATGAATGAGCACAATAGGATGCCTAGGATGCCTGCGAACGTGTTATGTCCGAAGTCAAGGAAATGAAGGTGAGTAGAGATGACCTTAAGGATAAATTTAAATAGTTGATGGAGGTATTTCTCAAGCTCTCAAAGCCTTCTCTACTAATACCGTCATCTTCTACCCCTAATCCTATCAGGTTTGATTTTTTCATTCATACCTATGATTGAAAAAATCAATGAGAAGGGGAGAACGGTTGATGAATGGATTCAGAGGCTACTCCTATAAGGAAGAGAGGTCATTGATGACATAGTGGAGGTTTATAAATCTATGGAGGAAATAAAGAAATATGGTGATAAAATGGATGATGAATTTTCACAGGAAATCGGGAACCTTGAGTTAAATTTTGAGGCTCTCAATGCGCTGAAATAGGTTCCATCCCGTATCTTGATGGAAGAAGGAATCATTCCACATGGGGATAAGCATTTCAGCTAACCAAAGCCATCAGATTTAGGATAAAGATTCTCAGTGAAGCTTGCAGCAAGTTGAGGGAATCTAGAGATCAGTTGGTCGATGCCACCAACGACATAGAAGAGGAGTTGTCAGGATCTTCGCCAAGGTGTTGGATGAAAGCTCGAATATTCTACCTACTAACGATCTCTATAAACAAATTCAAGAATCAATTCGTAATGAACCGGATTTTTCTTCGATATGATAACCATTGATAATTTTATAAGGATTGAGAATGTTTTGGAATCGCTAAGGAAACTCAACAAGAGATTGAAGAAACTTCCCGATAATGGAAGCCAAACTCAGAAACTTGCGAGGTTCTAAGTGATTATTTCAAATGCACCAAATGAAGCCGAGATACAGATATAATCTAGAAATTCCAAGAATTTCATGACAAGAAAGCTTCATGAGAGGAAGACAAGGATAATGAAATAGAACAACAATAATGTTACATGTCATTTCCATCCAGGAGATTGACTGCCTTTTTCATTTTTGTTTCAGTCACATAGAAGCAAATTTTGACTTTATCTCCGTATGAGAGTCAAGAAAAATAGGATTCTTATTAAAATGACTATTTTCAGGATTTTTCCTATTTTTCTCTCTACTCTTCCTATTATAAATAAGGGATGCTTGTGCATTCCAAGGGGGAGATTTTTAGAATATCAAGAGCTATTATGAAGAAGAAGAAAAAACTTTGTATTTTCTTTTAATCATTAAGGAATAGAAAAGGTGTTATTTTCGCAAACTTTGTGTCAGAGGATTCATCTATCTTGAGATATTGTTCTTACATCCAAGATCTTAAGCTATTCTTTGTTTAGTGTTCTTGATTATTTTAATCATTTAAAATATTACACTCATTATCTAAAACTTGTATAAGTATTTCTTAATATGTATTTGCTTGAAATAAAATATGTTCCTCTCATTCCCTTCCCACTTTGTTTCATCTATAATAGTTTCCTTTCTAATCCATTCTATTTCTAAACCGTAACATCTCCATCTCGTGTTGATTTGAATTTCGGGATTATATCCCAACCCCAATGGTTAAAATGAGTGTGAATGTTGTATATATTATTTCGTTGTGTTTTAGATCAAGTAATAAACATGTTGCCTCACTTGTCTTTGAGGGGTGAGTTAATCTCAGTGTACTATGGTTGAACCTCATATTTTAGCCTGACAAAATATCCAACCACCATATACCTTATGATGCTTCTACTCGTGTTGTTTATCGTAATGATCTTACCTTTCCTAATGTCATGTTTTTTATCCTAACCTAGCATTGGTGCCTCGGGAACAAACTTATCGCTTGTCTCCAAAGACTCTTACCTAGTTTTTTGTTTCGGTGACCATATCCCATGTTTTAGAAGGGTTTAGTAGAACCCAAGTGCACATGTGCACAAGGAAAAGGAAAGGGTTTTAGGACTTAGCCATATTTCATTGCATCCTAGGAAGCACATGAGAAAAGTGTGACCCGACTGAGCATGCGGAGTGGATAAGGTGCCAGCCTGCAACTCGATGGTCAAGGAAGGAATATTCCATGTGATGGAAGGATCAGAAAGACATCATTGTAGAAAGTGGAGAGCTCGGATGGGAAGAAGCATGCTCCATTGAAGGACCACATGGACACTTGGAAACCGATCTATTACTTCAAGGAAGGCATGGTGGTGGATTAAAGCTATATATAGAGATGCTCGGTAGAAGAAAAGGGGGATACTTTTGAGAGAGAAGAAGAGAGAGGTCAAGAGAGAGAAGAAGAAGAGGAGAGGTGAAGCTCTACAGAAATAGTGATGGGTTCTAGGGATTCTCATTAGGAAGGCTATAGGAGAGATGACATATCTAGAGGGATGGGTCTATGAACATCTTTGTAATCTGGAAAGCATAGTTTAGGATTTATGATGTATAAGTCTTATCTGCATTAAGACATTTGGTCTGTAATGACCTTGAGGAATGTAATGTGGTTACTTGAATAGAGAGTAATATGAATATATGGATTTCTTTTTAAAATATATACATTGTTCATGGGTATAAACCCTAGTGCCTTTTCTTTGTATTATCATATATGTTATCTATTTGATATTTTCCTTGTTATCTAAATGGATGCATTTATATAGTAACTCATCCTAAGACCCTCAGAATGAATGCATGGTTCTTTCCCTTCTTGCATCTAAGATTTTTTCAAGTAGGGGATGTATTCTCACAAAACTCACATAAAGGAGGGGCTCGGCACCGCGCGTGCCTCGGGTGAGTGCCCCAGCCCCGTTGGGTGATAGGTCGATGCACATGCATGGGATTTATATTTTTTAAGGACATAAAAATGACTACATCTTGGTTCCATTTTGGGACCTCTTTTTCAAAGTTGTTGTGAGAAATGGCATACATCTTGGTCCCTGTGATGCATGATGATAGAACATCTATGACCTTGGAGAGTGTTGAAGCATGGTTCAAGAGCATGGAGGATGAGTTTTCTCAAAGATTCAACATTGGACCTGAGTTTGATGCATGTAGATGGGTAGAAGAGAACATGTACCATGAGTTGTATGAGACGTTCTTCTATTGTTTTCTAGTAGAACTATATGAATGGATTTCAACATATGCATCTAGATCGAGATGGTACTATAGATCATCATGTATGGACCCAAGATGATTACAGAGGCTGCAGGATGTAGATCTGACTTGGATGTGCATGTTGTTGATCATTGGTGGAAAGGAGTCCTTGACTAGTTATACTCTAGAATACACCATTTCTACGTATTCTTTCCCAGAGGTTGTTGAGTTTGAGTTTTTGAGGGAGCCCAGAGGATCATTTTTATGTTATCCCTTTGGCTATGAAGATCTTGATCATTACCCTAAGTTTAGAGGCATTCCTATGGCTGGCTAAGCTTCTCTGAGCATTGGGTGAGGAAGCTAGGGTGGAGGAAGATGGTGGAGATTTATGGCTAAAAAGGAAAGAGAAGAGAGATGACTCAAGTATAGTGAAGCTGTGAAAGGGAGATGGCTAGACAATGTGAGGTTACAGGTGTGATGGATCTATGGAGGTAGATGTTGTGGGAAGGAGTTGAGGTTCATGCAGAGGATGTGGAACCTGAGCAATCTATCTTGCTACCCCATCTTGGAAAGTGTGGGAGAGAAGCCCCTTTAATTTGATGAGATTTCATCACATGGAGAAAGGAGATCCATGGCGCATGCATCGAACCCACCTGGTGACCAACCCCCTAGTGCTGCTGGTTTTTTTCAGATCAAGGAAGAAGTATTGCTAATCTGGTTGGTATGGTGGAAGTAACCGATCTGCCTAGGAGATATAATTTCTCATTTGGGACATCCATGGTATGCAAACCATTCCCGTATTTGGAGGAATTTTTGGACAAGGTGAAAATACACAAGGTTTGGGTATCATGTCGGAAGTGGCATGGGACACACAACTAGTAGTGGGACAATATCACAAACCATGGCATGCGTAGTTCAGTGGGACATTGGGGACACTAGGCGTGACCACTTTAGGCCATTTTTTGGCTACATGAGGTGGATCTGGTGGTATAGGAGCTGGAGGACCTAGTGGACCTAGTGGATCTAGAGGATCTGGTGGGTCAGGAGGACAGACCTAGTGGGTCTAGTGGATCTGGTGGAGAGGAAACACAGGAGGGAACCAAGGTTTTAGATCAGGTGGACAAGGGCCTCAACCACCTCCACAAGTATTCTTTGAGATGTCTTTACACTTACCTAGACTATAAAGGTATTGAGGATTAGAACATGTGCACAAATGTGAATTGTTATGGTGCAAAAGGGAATCACTACCCAGAGAAAGTGAAAGTCAAGTTTTGCAACAATGACATTTGCAAGGGCACGTGCATACTTGGTACCGGAAGTATGACCCCACCAGATGGTGGTGGATTACACTACATTGAAGAACACCTTCCTAGTAGAGTTCCATATCCCTGAGTTTGAAAAAAAGCATCAGCTCCCTGAAGGAGATCAACAAGGAATGGCAGAGAGTGTGTGGGAGTATGACACATGATTCAAAACTCTCTTATCAAAACTATCCTATGACATACACCCTTCTCAACATGCTCAATGGTTTTTGGGGATTGATAACATTATTTAGAAGGGAACTATCACACAAGACTTTCACAGACCCGTGAGGCCTTGGAAGCTGCCCCTACATGTTGAGGTTATTGGGAGCATTGATACTAGTGTTAGCCCTTTTTTGGAGGCTCAAAACTGCAATAATGGAGCAGTTGGAGAATTTGTCTACAAATTCAATGCATGAGGTTTGTAGTGGTCTTTGGTGCACAGAATTGTGAAGTGGAAGGGCATGCAAAGGATAGTTTCCCTCAGAATTTGGTATGTGCCATGGTGGTAGACTGTGAGATTTTCCATGGGGATCATGATGCAAATAGGTGTCCTCTACTACAATGTGTAATCCACAAGAATGTTTCTTTGCTATTGCAAGATTTGTACCTCTACATGACCCATGATACCAAGGATTGCAGGTTGATTGACTAGATTCATGATGTTATTGATCTTGGTGTGTGCCAGACTAGCCTTGCAAGCAAGTAGTTCCAAGGATGATGATCACCACTATGAAGGGCGCACATGTAGATGGAGGAGCATGTGGAAGAGGTTTTCATGGAGGATTTCATGGTCGTAGTAATGCATGTGGAGGAGGAAAGTGAGTTTCTGTGAGGAACCTGTTATAATTATGGGTCTACAGAGCATTATAAGCATGAGTGTCTGATCTATTGCAGTGCTCATGGTGTGGAAAAAACATAAGTATGAGGAGTGCCCTGAGTTTTTTGAGCACATGAGCCAACAAACACCGGAAAGACAAAGGCATTGGGATGGTGAGTATAAAGAAGGCCGACCCATAGTGGATGCCAAGAGTGGTGTGTGAGTTAGGATTAGAACTGTACTAGTGACAATGTGAGCAAGAGGCCGTGCATGCAAGGAGATGCCAAGATAGAAACTGGTTGTTAGGGAAGAAGTGGTACATGGGAAGTATCCAGACCCTACTCATCAGAAGGAAGTGTATCAAGAGACTATGGATGTGATTTGGGAGTTTACAAGGGGAGATCCAATGTCTAAAGGAGTAGTCAAGGTAGTTAGAGAAAAGGAAGAATGTGAGGCTCCGTAGAAGGATCTGGATGAGGTCAGGGAAGTGTGTAAAATGTTAAGGCAAGAGAATATTATTCCCTTGCTAGGAGAATGGTTATGGGAGAAGGTACCATGCCTATGAGAGAGCGTGAAAGGAAGGTTTACATGCAAACCTTCCTCCTCACACCTTGAATATGATAAAGAGATCACATTGAATGTAGTTGTTGATGGTGGCTTCTGAGTAATATCCTCATTGACATGAGAGTGGAGGTCAATGTTCTTACATTGGATGCATGGCATCAAATGGGAAGGCCCACATTATAGCCATCTTTGAATGTGTTGTATATGGTGAAAACAAGACAAAGGAAATGCCCATTGGAGTCTTGAAAGATGTGGTTATCACTATTCAAGGGGCCAAGTTCACTAGGGACTTTGAAGTCTTGGTGCTCTCTTGAGGTGGATAATTTCCCAGCATTACTTGGGCACCCTTGGTGTTATAAGAACAATTGACCTATGGTTTAACAAGGGGTATATCAGTTTTGAGAACAAGGAAGAAAGGGTGATCATCCCTTTAATAGATGGGAAGTCAACACCCTATATTGAGCCCTTAGGAGAGGAATTCCTCAACAGAATCTATGTGTGCTCCATCAGAGACCCTGAAATAATTCATCCTATAGAAGGAGTTATCAATTTGAAGATGCTCATTCGATGAGTGATACAACTAGCATAGCATGTGACAATTGGGGGCACATGGGACTTATGAGTTGATTGGGTGACAATTGAGAGGATCTGTAATAACAAGGGTGATGAAGGTGCACTTAGTCAAGCACTTGGGAAGAAAGAAGCTACCAAGTTACTCTTGGAGGAGCAAGCCCGATGATTTCTTATGAGAAATGGAGGCTCAGTGGAAAAATGAGGATGAAAGGAGAAGTATGCTTAGTTATAACTTTCTTGGGACTACAGTGCATTGGTGGGAAACACATTGTGAGAGTCTCCTAGAGTGGCATGAGGTAAGAGTCACATTCTCTGTAAGATTTCTGTAGAAGCAACACCCACTATTATCCAAGACTACCATGGAAAGGAACCCCCTCGTTCCATATCCAAGCTTGTGAGAAGGCCTGGATGGAGGGCACAAAGCTTTACCACCTTCATTATGGGTGCATAAGTTTATATTCCACTTTACAAGGGTTGTGTGTGCATGGTATATCCACTTAGAGACATGCCATTAGACATGGGAATTGGTAGGAGTTAATGGATGATCTCATTCAAGCATTTTGAGTATCGAAGTACCAAGCCATAGTGGATAAGGTGTTGCAAGTTGTCAAGCACCTTACAATGGGAGATAGTGCTATGGTAGAAGATAGGTTACTAGAGTTTTTAGGTGAACCTTGTTTGGAGATGCATCTCAATGAAGAAGAAGAAGAAAATACAACTTGAGTGCATGTGCATTGAAAAGGAAAAAGGAAAAATGGTCTATGTAGTAGATGGTGAAGAGATGGAAAGTTTGGATGTTAACCATTCCAGTAGGTACACAAAGTCATAGATATAGCATGATGAGTGATGTGCACCTACCATGAGCCCTTGAAAACAAAGAAGGTTAACATTGGGGAAAGAGACAAAACCTAAGGAAGCTATCATTGGGGACTATTGGTCAGAGAAAGAAGTTTCAAAGATCATTGATCTATTGTGTGAGTTCAGGATTTGTTCCCATGGGTACCATGAACTCAAAGGCATCCACCATTCCTTGGGGAGATGAGGATCAAGTTGAAGGAAGGAAGGTGCGTGCCGATTTGGAAGAGGCCTTATCGGATGAATCCAAACTTGTGCATATGGGTCAAGGAGGAAATAGATAAGATGATTGCTTCAGGCATCATTGAGGTTGTGGAGGAATCGAATGGATAAGCCCAATGGTCATTAGTATCAAGAAGGATGGAAGAATAAGGATCTGTGTTGACTACAAGGACTGAATGTAGTATGTGTCATCGATCCTTTCCCAACCCCCTTTATTGAAGAAATTCTGGAGGGAGTAGCGGGCAGCAGCGAGGTCTACTCTTTCATGGATGGGTTCTCAGGGTATCACCAAGTCAAGATTGCAAAGGAAGACCAGAGAAAGAAACTTTTTCACCACTGAGTGGGGAAGCTTTTCCTATATGGTCATGCCTTTTGGATTGAAAAATGCCTATTGTATTCTCACGCATTGTGGTACAAGCATTTAGGACTTCATCCAAATTTCTTCAAGTCTACCTAGATGACTGGACTGTGTATGGGCTAGTAAAAGACCATTGTGACAATTTGAGGCTGATGTTTGAGAGATGTCGGTAGTTGAGGATATCCCTCAACATTAAGAAATGTGTCTTTTCTACTCCATTTGGAACCTTGTTGGGACATATTATATGTAAGGAAGGCTTGTTAGTGGATCCCACAAAAGTTGTAGTTATTGTGGGATTGGGGGAGCCTACTAGTCAAAGTGTAGTGTGTGGATTTCTTGGGCATATGGGGTACTACAAGAAGTTCATCAAAGGATATGCCAAGATCATCGCCATGCCCTTGGAAGAATTGCTAAAGCACAAGAGTGCCTTTCATTGGGGAGAGGTGCAGTAGAAGGCATTTGACACTTTGAAGGATAGACTTGTCATTGCGCCCATACTATGTTTTCCTTCTTGGGATAAGCCTTTCCATGTGCATGTTGATGCCTCAGGAACAACCATTGGAGTAGTACTAGCACAACCTAGTGAGGGGATTATTGATCACCCCTTGTGTTTTTGCAAGTAGGAAGTTGACACCAGTAGAAAAAATTATACCACTACTGAGTGCGAGGCATTATCAATGATCTACATGTTGCATAAGTTAGGAAATATCTATTGGAAACACCTTTTATATTCTACACAGATCACATGGCACTAAAGTATTTGGTAAATAATCCCATTTTGCAAGGTGCATATGTGTTGGGTCCTATTATTTCAAGAGTTTGAGTTCACGGTGGTTGTAAAACTAGGAAAAAGTAATTCAGGGCTTGACCACTTATCAAGGATTGACTCAGGAGAGGATGCACAAAGTATTGAGGATACCATGTCGGATGCATAACTATTTAGGGTTGTGGTGCATGCATGCCCTCGAGACTTAGAAGATATCACAATATTCTAAAAAATGGTGTGTGGCACGGGAAGGGATGAAGGCTTTGGAGAGAAAATAGTTGGCTATACATACACGCCACACCTTACATGTTGATTAGTGGAGATCTATATAAGTTAGGACATGATGAGGTTCTACGTCGATGCGTATTGGAACATGAGTGCATGGAAATTATGGAGGAAGCACATGGTGGGATTTGAGGGAGGACACTATATGAGGAAATGCTACCATGGAAAGATTCTAATGGGTAGGGCTTTGGTGGGAAACCATCTACCAGGATTGTATTGAATTTTGCAAGGCTGTGACCATTTTCAACACCTGGGAAAAAAACCTTGGAAAGAGGGATGAGATGCCATTAAGACCAATAGCCTAGTGCATGATAAAAGCCATTTGAAAAGTGGGAAATCAACTTTGTAGGACCAATTTCACCTTGCCGTGCGAAGGATTGGTTCATGGTATATCATTACTTGCATTGATTACTTGACAAGATGGGAGAGGCAATGCACCTACAAAGGATTACACTATAGTGACAACTACTAGATTTTTATGGGAGAACATAATCAATAGGTATGGATGTCCTTTGAGCTTGACTAGTGATAGGGGTACACATTTTTCTCAATGAAAATGGTAGGATTTCTTAGCAGAGTTTATGGTGGCCCATCACAAGACTACCCCCTATCATCCATAGGAAAATGGAACTATTGAGGCATTTAACAAGATACTAAGTCACACGTTGACCAAGATTTGTGATGTGGAAGACAAGATTGGGATGACAAAGTATCAGTTGTTCTATGGGCATACAGACAACCTACAAAATATTGAATAAGGCCACACCATTTTAGTTGGTGTTTGGTGCAGAGGTTATTTTTCCTAGTTGAATTCATGTTACCATCGTTGTGTATAGCACACGTAGGAGGTTTAGATGATGAACAAGCACTCAAGGAAAGGATTGACAAATTGATGTAGTTAGATGAAAGGTGATCACTTGCTAGATGGAGTCAGAAGACTAAAAAGGCTAGAAAAAAGGCATGCATGATCATCATATCAAGAACAAAAAGTTTGAGGTTGGGAAGATGGTTTTTTTGTATGATTCCAAGTTTTGTGCCATCTGGGAAGTTGAAAGTCCATTGGTTGGGCCCTTACATCATCTCATACATCCTTGATTTCAGGTGCATGTCAGTTACAAGTGTTGGATGGGACAAAGTTACCTAGCCATTTCAATGGGAGTAGGTTGAAGCCCTACTATAAATAAGCCTTCTTGTGTTTGTAAATAAGGTAGTATTTCAGTTAGATTAGAATTTCCCTTTATGCATTTTTTCTTTTCTTTGTGTTTCCCTTTCTCATTTGCTTGTTCCTTTCTTTTTTGTTTTTTTTTGCCTTGTGTTGGTAACCACATTATTTTCAAAAAGGTTGTGTATGTAGAGGACATGCACATTTGTTTTAGTGTGGGGTAGAGTGAGTGAAGTGAAGAAGTGAAGTATAAAGTAAGGCAAAAGTAAAAGTTAAATGGCTCGGTTGAAGGATAGAAAGTGCATGGGAAAATGGTGGATGAGAATGGTTGGTGTTAGGATAAGGCTTTATAAAGACCATGTACGAGAGAAGGAAAAGCACAGAACAACATGAGGTAGGTGAGGGAAAAAATGGGTAAAGGAAAGAAGAGGTGCCTTGGCACATGTGAATGTGCGTAAGAGTCTTTGGTCAGTAAGGATTTTTTGCACACCGAGAAGGTTGTAAAGAGATTTTTCGTAGGATTGGGTGTGTGGGTAAGGGTGCTTAAGGTCAACTTTAGTGGAAAAATCCACATTTAATGCTAAGTACATTGGTAGGTGGCATAACATTTATTGTTGGAAAGGAGGAAAAAGCTATAAGTATGAGGTTGGGTGAATCATTATTTTACCTTGTGATTATGAAGTGGAAGAGCTCTTGTGAACTAGGGCATCCAGAGAGATTTGTGTGAAGGAAGAAGAATCATAGAGATCTAAGTGCACAACTAGGTTGATCTGCAAACCGGAGTGGAAGGAGTACATGGGCATGGGGAGAGTTCTTTTGGAGTATGCCATCTTGTGGAAGGGTTTTCCTAGTTAGGGTTTGGTAGCTAGGGCATGGAGGTAGGAGGATTCTTCATGGAGTTGAGCCTTAGAGTTGAGACAGAGTAGTAGAGAGAGAAAGGAGGAATTTAAGTTTTAACTGACAAGTAGAATGACACAAAGAAGGAAACCATCTCACCAAAAAAAAAAAGGAAAGGGAAAAGGAAAACAAATTGTTGTCATCACTAGTTCCAATGAAGAGTGGTATGCAAAAATGTAGTACCTAGATGGAGTGTTCTTTTGGGGAAAGAGTGGGAATCACACTTGAGGAAGATGGCCATAAGTGACTACAATCATCGCATGAGCATTATAGAAAAAAAGAGATGGATGGTTTGGAACTGGTTCATCCAACTAACAAGAGGACACAGAAGGAATGTTGATCTATGATGAAAAGTGAAGGTGAAGTTGGAGAAGGTTGGGTTGCTACAACTATATGAGTTTCCCTATTTTGGAAAGCTTGAGTGGTTATACCAAGTGGTTGATGTCACATGTACATGAAGACCACTTCTATTTTATAGGCACAAAATGCACATAACTCCTCAACTCATATCAAATTTCACTGGCCTGATTTGTGAAGGAGACTCCATAGATGATGACTTGGATGATAAGGAGGCCATCAAGGAAACTATGGAGGCTTATGACTACAAAAAGGGTTCACGTGCTATTTTGATATCTCAGATATCCCCAACCTTGTTATGAGAATGGCCACATGCACTTGGTTACCAAGTTGAATGATCAAGAAAGGTGGACACAAGTGAACAAGGCATGGTTGAATGTATGCCGGAAGATTTTTGAAGGCACCATTTACAACTTATCCACCTACATTGTAGATGAGATCATTAGTAGTGCGTAGGAAGGAGAGAAGATATTGTTTGGAAACATTCTCCTCACCATCATCTTCTCGAGAGATTGGAGTGCCCGATGGGCCAAAGAAGTTTGTATGGGAGTATCAGAAGAAAATCCCTCACCCACAAAAAGGTTTGAGAAATATACTTGTGAGACCATGATGGCCACTCACAAGGTGCTAGAAAAATGGTACAAGTGGATGTGATGCATTTGGGGTAGAGTGGAGGATACCTGAGTAGTTTCCCATGCTCGTAGATGGGGAAGTGGATTTTTTTGTATATCACATTTTTGTATTGGCCAGTTCACCTTAACAGATGGGACTAAGAGTCCATGGTGCAAGCTACCATTTTCTTTCACGCATGTAATACTTCCAAGCGGGGTCAACCATTTTAAGGAGGCCAAGAGACTAAGGTTTGACCTTAGTGAGGTAGATCAAGACCACCATGAGCTGTGCTGAAATCTTGTATATCCAAAGAAGCATGCATATGTGGAGAAATATGTCTCCCACAAAGTGTAGATGATAAAACCAATAATTTTTCGATCTAGAAGAAGGGCTGCAACAAGGGTATATCTATGCATAAGGCCAAATTTTGAGAAGGGTGCCTACCTAGAAAATGATATCTCCATTCTAGAAGACCCCACAAGAAGAAAGAAGGCCATGCCAAAGAAGAGGGAGAGAGAAGAGGTGTAGGAGAAGAAGGCACCAAGTGTGTAGACAACACAATCTGTGGGTGCGCTAGAAAAACAAGTGCTAAGCCAAGCACTTACACGTAGGAAAGAAGTCCCTAATTAAGGAGAAGACCCTAGAAGAAGAGGTGCCGAGAGAAGAAGAGAGCCCCTCACAAGAGAAGAGTCACCAAGGAAGGAGTCACCCGTTGAAGAGAAAGAGAGGAAGAGTCTCCTATACTGGAATCACTAGTTAGGAAGAAACAAAAGGTGGTGAGAGAAGGAAGACTCAGAGGAAATGGAGGACTTGGAGGCCTATAGGGTGAGAAGGATGATGATGAGGATGAAGAAGTTCATAATCATCCATGTATGATATACATGATTTAGAAGAAGAAGGAAGTGAAGGGAAGAATGGTGAGGAAGAAGAAAGATGCTCAAGGAAAAGGGGTGAGAGAAGAAGTAAACACAAGAGATCAGAGGACCCCAAGCCTCACCAAGGAACAAATAGAAGAAGCCACAGAGAGAGAAGTGGTAGGCATCATCAAAAAAATTTAGTGGAATAGGAAGTAGAGCAGCAATGTAGATGAAGTGATGAAGGAGATTGAGGAAGAAAGCATTGGAAAGGAGTATGGCAGCATGGGTGGAGATCCCAATCTGGTTGTGAGCTTTCCAAGGTTGCTACGAACAGGTGGGAAGAGCGTGGTGGTAGCACAAGGGAAAGGAATGGGTTACATCAATGATCCAAGAAAGGTGTTATGCATGCACTTCTAGAGCACCATGCCAATAGAACAACTCTGGCCATGCCCTCATTTGACATAGAAGGTGCATACCCATGAACCAGGAAGATGTTATCTTGGGTGTTTGAATCCCATGTCGATGAACCTGAGTTTGAGGTAAGCCAAGGGGCACTAATGAAGATTCGAGAGAAAAAGGATAAACCCTTGGTTAATGCTCAACAATTGTTAGATGAGAAAGTTCTGTAATGCACTCAACAAAGTTTTAGTTGAGGTTGAGGCCAGAATTTTTGGGAGGAATGATAGGGTGAGATTCCTAGAGGTGGAGTTGGAGGAGAAGGAGGAGGAGCTTCTTGAGAAAAGAAAGGACCTAAAACAAGAAGAACTAATCATGCGTGTAGTTAAGGTGTGAACTAAAAGAGGAGAAGGAAAGGGTGCATGAATTACACAAGAAAATTGAAGATGATTACGGATGTTATTATTTTAAAGCATCCCGACCTAGCACCACCCGAAAAAATATGAATCAACCTTGTAGTTCCTAGAGGATTTAACTCACATCCTCACTATGGAGAGGTGACCACTCACCTTAGAGTCACATAGAAGAAGAAGTGTTGGCATGCCAAGAGAGAGAAGACAAGCTGAAGGTCATAGGGATTGTTTCTCAGTATACCAAACTCCTTGCCGATGTGAAGGCCGCCATGCAAGTTGTTGAAGTTGCCTATGATAATTGTGTTGATAGAGATAGAGTAGCAAGCATCTTGGTCACTACACATGAGATGGAACTCAAGGAGTTCTAGGAGAAGAATAAGGGGAATAAAGAAGAGTGGGATAGGATCTGGCCGAGGTGGAGAAGAAATCAGAGGCTATCGAGACCTTGTGGGGCTCGATCAAAAAAACTGGTGAAGGAATTATACCCCTAGATCACCCATAGGATGGATGCCCTCGAGGATTTGGGAAAACAACTGGAAGGAATTTTTGAAATGATGAGCACCAAGGGGAAGGGCTAAGATTTGAGGAGGTAAGCACCTAGTAGGTGACCTCTGTCAGCAAGCACAGAGTGAGGTTAATGCCTGGGAGAAGCTAGAGGTAGATATAGGGAAGGATTTCCCTCTCCTCCTTCAACAATGAACATGTTCTCCTTCATTTCCCCATTCTTTCATTCTTTTTCTCCCAATTCTTCATTCCTTCATTCTTTTTCCAACTATTCAAAGCCCACCATTCTTTATTCATTGAAGAGAAGTGTTTCGAGGATGGAGAACATGCGTAGTGTGGGGTGATGTTGGGCCTCAGAATATTGGCTAAGTACAAGAAGGTGCGTGGGGTGCATGGGACCTATATGAAGAAGGGTGTAGGGTGAAGGCATGTAGGATAGGGTTTTAGAAGGGTTTAGTAGAACCCAAGGCATGTGCAAGGAAAAGGAAAGGGTTTTAGGACTTAGCCATATTGGCATCCTAGGAAGCACATGAGAAAAGTGTGACCCGAATGAGCATGTGGAGTGGATAAGGTGCCCCCTGAAACTCGATGGTCAAGGAAGGAATATTCCATGTGATGGAAGGATCAGAAAGACATCATTACAGAAAGTGGAGAGCTCGGATGGGAAGAAGCATGCTCCATTGAAGGACCACATGGACACTTGGAAACTGATCTATTACTTCAGGAAGGCATGGTGGTGGATGTTAAAGCTATATATAGAGATGCTCGGGTAGAAGGAAGGGAAGGATCTTTGGGAAGAAAAGTGTCAAAGAGAGATATCAAGAGAGGAAGAGAAGAAGAAGAGGAGAGGTGAAGCTCTAGAAAAAGTAGATGGGTTCTAGGGATTCTCATTAGGAAGGCTATAGGAGAGATGACATATCTAGAGGGATGGGTCTATGAACATCTTTGTAATCTGGAAAGCATAGTTTAGGATTTTGATGTATAAGTCTTATCTGCATTAAGACATTTGGTCTGTAATGACCTTGAGGAATGTAATGTGGTTACTGAAAGAGTAATATGAATATATGGCTTTCTTTTAAAATATATACATTGTTCATGGGTATAAACCCTAGTGCCTTTTCTTTGTATTATCAGATATGTTATCTGTTTGATATTTTCCTTGTTATCTAAATGGATGCCTCATTTTCATCACTTACCCATTTATCAAAGAACTCACCACTTAAAAGTTTGACACCTCATTAGTTCTTGGTTTGAGGAATCACCTCCACCCACACTTTAGGCAACCTAACTGCACTCATACCTAGAGCATCGACTTCCTATTTTTGTCGGCCATCGCTTAGCAATACCATGATACACAACCAAAAGGGGAAAATACAGACACCAAATTTGGGTCACACTCCCTTGGTCCCCTTCACTCAATTAATTAACATAACACATTTAAATAATCATGACCCGTTTACCCCATATTAATATTCATCCTCACATTATTAATTAATTTAATTGTTTTAATTAAGTTAATTTCATCCTCACACCTTCACGTCATCATTACACCTCACTTTGGACCCATTAGGGGCATTTAACTTACGGTGACCAAGTCATCACTCCCGGTGTTGAGTCACTTACTTGACCTAACTAACTAAAAATTCTTCCTAAACCTAATCTGTACTTCTTCTATTATCCTCCTGCCTTCTCTCATGTGAACTCTACTTCCCTAAGTGGATCCAACAATAAAAATCACACCAAGAATAGTAAAGATCATGCTATTTTTGGTAACTTGGATTATTTCACCCTAATTGACACTGTTTATGTTTGGTTGATGTCATTCACCTAAACCGCCATCAATTCCTTTATATATAATTTTCTGACCCTTTACCAATTTTGGTCATTCAGTTATTGGAGCCTTATTTCATTCAAGTGCGAATCTTCAAGCCCTCCTACACCCAAATGACAAACACACATAACCATAATGGAAGAGAAGCAATTTGGTTCTCCTTCCAAAGCATTGGAATACTCACAAGAGCACATAGGTTGTATTGCTACAACAATGAACTCAAACACCTCTTCTCTAATCAACCATCAACCATCTCAACTCATAGGATCTACAAAATACCAAGTATTGTGATTTTAATCATTCTTGTTTATCCCATTGTAGATCTCTTTCTTCTTTCAATATTTTATTTCTTCTATTACTCAAGTACATCATCTTCTTCCCTTTTGACCCACTATGCAACCACCCCAAGCCTTTTTACCCTTCTAAACTTCGTTCTTAGTATTTATGAGTCTCTTAGCCATATTACTACCCAAACCACACTACCCTCACTCTTTGTGCAATCACGAGAGCCTAAAAACCACATTTGTAATAGTTTATTACCTATTGCCCCTCGATGTCGGTTCCTTAACTACCATCGAGTTTCATCCCCTATCTGGCATCGGTCACTAAATTGATATCGGTGTTTATGTCATTTTATATTCTCAAACCAGCAAGCTTCCCACTCACCCAAAAACCAACCCGAGACCTCAACCATTCAGCCCCAGACCCTCACCATACCTTTGTGAGACATGTCCGGCCTAAACAAAACCTTGGTTCTAATTAGATTTAGTGTTATTTTGATATTTAGCATAAAGTCTAGTGTATTGTGTATATGAGAAACCTAAATCTTTACATTGTAATAGGACTTATTTATTTCAGTTGCTTATTCACATTAAATTGTTATTAACTAATGGATTACATGACCTCTTTAAGAAGCACAACACTACTTGGATCTAGCATACGCTAGCGGGTCCAGCTTGTCATATGCTATTTAATACTCTTTTTGGTCTTGCTTTGCATCTCTGAAGTGTATTCCTTCAAGACAAAAAAGGAGTTATCTACAATCACCTTGGATAACGTCAACAATGTGTGCATTCTACCTTCCACCTTCACGTCACAAGTATTCCTCTTAACAATTTATCTTCTATGTATTTCATCCTAGAAAGCATAAAACATATTGGTGAAACACAAACAACATCTAAAAATTAAAACATTCATACTTCACAAAAATTATCAAAAATGCACTTAAATCACCGGTGATCCACTGATAAGCTAACGCATCTACTTCAAATCACCAACATTTGCATCAATCACCAGAAATTCTAGCTAGGGCACCTGTACACCCCAAACAAAACCACGAGATCCTAAAAATACCAAAAAAACATGATTAAGTTTGAAATTTGGCTTACATCGGTTGTTGGTGGTTTTATTACTCATTTAGATGATGCTTTATCACTCTCAATCTCCGAAATCTCTAAAAGAAAACACTTGATTTCACTTGCCAAAGTCATTTTCATGCCACAATCAAAATGAAAAGTGAAATAGACTAGGGTAAATATAAATCCCTATTTTTACCCGATTGTGGTGATTACCCTAAACTCCCATGATTCACCCTATTTGTAATGACCACCATCATTTGCACCCCTAAACACAACAAAAACACCCTTTGTACAAGTTTGTCACTTTCAAAGGACCCAAATACTCAAGTTAACAAACAAACACCAACTTTTAGGACTCATCATATGTTTATGGGATGCGTGCCCTTTGGCCCCCCATCACTTGACCTTCCCATCAAACTTATCTTTGCCTTCGCGGATCACATGTTTATAGGTAGAAACCATTTGGTTTCCCTATCAGTTGATCCTTTGTAGCAAAATCCTTTTCGAAAAGGTGCACCCCTCGAATCAGGGGCAACCTTTTAAAAACAAAGCACATGTAAACAATTGGTATTTATTTTATTATGTTACAATCAAATCACCCATATAACAAAAAAAATCTTGGTCATTTTTGTCTAACTCCCTATTAAAATGTTAGTCAAAAAGGCAAATGTAGACACCAAAAATATGCACATCCCACTCCCGCATAAATAATCGATTAAATAATATTGTTCGCATACCATTTTATGACTCAAGTCCTCCATTCGAGTGGTCAATCTTATTTTCACATCATTACAACATCCCTAAACCTAATTCATTAACCCCATACCCCTTTAATTAATTAATTTACCTCACATTTCCTAAATTCATACCACCCATCTTGAAATTAATTAAATGATTAAATCCACTCACCCACACATCACCATGTGAACTCATCCTCACTCACTAGTTGTAACTAGTTATAACTAGAAAACCTTCTAAAAATACTACCCTAACCACCTCTCACTTTTCACTAGTTAGGACTAGTTTAAATTTGCAGCCTGCCAAATTATCCCTACTCTATCCTAACCACTCACATCCATCTCTAAGCCTCACACTATAACTCTCTAAGTAAACTAGTTATTATTCCCCTAAATCCCACATATCTAAGTTGGAAATGGAAGGTTTATCAACTCATATCTCATCCTAACTTCAAACAACCCAAAAATGTTGGTGATTCCTTTGAACATCAACAATCTATAAATACCAATTCCTCCACCTCTCCTCGGGACCATTCATGACCTCCTTAACGAACTTGGAGGCTGACATCAAACTTTTTCAGGCATTTAAGAAATGTTACTAGGATTTCATCAACACCACTTGACATTTCACACATCCTTTCAAGCATTTTTGAAGTTTTTAGAGGGATCTTTCACCATCTAGGCTCATCCATAACAAATTTTTTGTTGTAATTTATCATCCAAAGGTTCATCTCCTTTGTTTTCCATTCTATTTTTATTCTAAATTGGACTTGTTAGACTATCATACACTACTCTGTTAGGTTTCATATATCATAGCTTCATTTTTAATGTTCCGATTATTTATTATATCCATATTTTATCATTTCACATAATCACCTACGATTAGCCTAATAGCTTGCGATTCCAAAGTACTTACTATTTTCTTAATAATAAGATTTCATTAGGAATTTTTATTAATTATTGTATGCTTTTGTGTTACTAATTTGTGTGCCAAGTATGGATCTTTTAGATGGCCATATCAGGTACTAGTCATCCCATTACCAATATCAATTCACCACCAATTTTCCAACACCCCTTACATTGGGAGAAGTATGAAATTTTTTCATGATTTAGAGTTGTGTGCCATCCTTTGAGCGCCTCTTGACATGTTGGAATCCATTTTTGTATATACCCAAAGAATTTCATGAAACCACCGAAGAATTTTGGGAAGCATACTACAAGGTTTAGAGGATACAAATAGACCTTGCATGATCTGCAAGTAAAATTCCAAAGTGGACTTGATCTCACGAGGACACCCATCACCATCTGAATCTAACATTGACAATGATATCGACTTTCCAAAATTGATTCTAATCTTTCCCTCTTATATGATATAGAGGAGGAGATCTCTGACTTCTTTGTGGAAGACTACATCTTAGAGCCTAATTCATACTTCACTGAAGATGAAGACTTAGCCTATTCTATAGGCTCAAAATTTTTAGAGAACCTAGACACCGACTTAGATTCTGACTTTGGATTCTAACTTGTTGTTTTACATTTCATTACTATCAACTGATGTATGTATTAAGATAAATAAGTGATAAATAGTTAATCACATTTTTCATCTATCATATATTGTACTCCATTTCTCATCAATAAAGCTTAAGTGTTTTGAAAGCGGGTTGATTTCCTTATAAGGAATTCCCTTGACAGGAGGAATGCCGCCTTTTCAGAAACCTACCCACCCTAATTTACCAACTCTATTGTGTGTGTCTTTTATTTACAGGCTTAATTGCAAGGAAAATAGGCCTAGTTCATTTCTCGTGGAGTCTGACCAATCATACACCTATCATATCCTGTAGGTATCTTAAAAACCCCGCCATACTGCGAGGTTGTGCAATTTTTACCTCCTTTTAATATCAAAACAACACCTAAGGTAAAATTGTGCTCAACAATTGGCTAACTAAAGTATCAGGGTCATCCATATTACAATTATCATCGAATCAATAGACATAATGAAAATTATTTCTATGTTTTGCAACATAGATTCAAACATCTTGAGTGTTAAGGGTTTATGTCATTTAATTCCCAACGTCATGTTGCATCTCAATGGGTTACTAAGCCTACTCCTTCTACATGTAATGAGCATCACCATAATGCTTCTCATGTGCCTTCTTCAAATAGTCAATCATCACCTAAGCAACCACCTACGACATCATCAAGTCAACATAAGAAACAACCTCTCACAATTAGTTCATCATCTCCTCCTACTTAGTCATCTACAACATTACCAAGTCAAAACAACTCATCACTTCTTAAGTTTTCTCTAAATCACATTCTCTTACTAAGTCGTTTGTTGTATTACCAAGACAAGCTAAGCAATCTCCTCTTAAGGATAATCTCACTACTCCTCCATTAAAGGTATCTGCCACATCACCAAGTCATATGCAGCAATCACCACCTAAAGTTAAACTTGTAATTCCAACATCCACTATAGATCCTACATATGTTGATGATTAGGGACCGAATGAAGCTTACTTATGATAATGAACCATATAATGGTAACACTCCTTTATCACCTTTGTGCCCCATAACTTTTGTTAAGGAAAATACTCCTTACATTGATCCACTTAGTGTCTTTTGACTATACTTCTATCATGTACATACTTGGGGGCATAACACCTAACACACCTCCCATCATTTTAGCATTGGTACATCTCTCATCTTTTCATTATTATACATCAATCTCCTAGCATACGCATATTCATTCATACTTTAGCATCATCATTACCTGATGACACACTCTTGTGCTTCAGTTCACACTTGACTGTTGAGGGCTTACTACACATGAACCCCACACACTTGCACTATAGCCACCACACGTTACATTTCATACGTCTTGCATCATACATACTACATTTAGCCTAAATTTGCATGTCTATACATTATACACATTTCACATATCATCTAGCATTATATACCATTCATAGTTGCACATCTTACACTTGTGAGTCTACATCATTACATTACATCATACATTACACATTCCACTCATCACATGGTCATTTATCATCTTCATTACATATACCATATCATCTCTACATGCTACCCTCACTACCAAATGCGCACTTTAGTTCCTCAGTCCATACTCGAATACCGAGGGTTTACAAATCAAATGGACCTTACATTCATCATGTGTTTATCATTCGACCTTTCATCATGTGACATTTCTAGGATAGTGACACATGCTATAGGCTAAATCATCATTTACTCTTTCATCTTGTAGTGGTATACGCTTTAGGATACATCACCACTCATTATTCATCTGTAGTGGTACATGCTTTAGGGTTAAATCATCACTCATACATTCATTTTGTTGTGATATATGATTTTTATATTAGGTTCATGCACATATATTTTATATGTCACATATCATCATCACTATGCATACATACTCATCACAACATGCTAGACACAACACACACTATTCGACCATTTCCTAATGACGCACTCTCATTTACGGTTCATTCTTGACTGCTGAGGGGAAAACCAAATGAACCTCACTGCATACATTTCCATTCACTCGATGAGGCACGTGGCTCCTATCATTCCATTTTTCATTCCATTCCATCCATCCACAAAATATTGCATATTATGGTTACTTTTACTCTTGCTTACTTTTTCTTGTTCATGGTCACTTTATTACACATGCTAGTTAGATTATTTGTATGTCATTTATCTATATCATCCACACATGCATGTTCACATATTTTTCTAGTTGTGATCGTAGATACAAGTCTTTTACATGTAGCCGCAGAGATACTCACCTTCACCCTTCCTACACTAGTCATTGGGGGCATCCATATTCGTCTCTTCTAGGTGATATTGTTTCATTTCATACTTAACACTTTACATTACCTAGTTATACACACTTCGACATAATATTTATCTTTCTAACATGCAAACAGTGCTTCATGTGTAGGATTTGTTACGCATGGATATTTTCTTTCATACTTGTTTCTTACACATTGTTAGTCTATTTTTTTGCTCTTGTTTGTTTTCCTTTCCATATTTTGGTGTGCACACTTGTTTGTTGTATGTGGCCATTATGGCCTTGCATGTCTTGTGACATCATGAGTGATGTCCCATGTTTTTAGCCCACTTTGTGTGGCTTACTTTGTCTTCTTGTGTGTTTACATTACTACTTTATTTGGTAGCTTATACATTGTTTGCATAACTTATACACTATTTTCTACATGCATGTTTGTTTATACTAACACTTTTCTTTGGCTAGCCTTCTTGTTTGTGTGTGCCTTGGTTTCTACCAAGTGCATTCCCTCCCCCATGGGGAAAAATTTCAAAGTACATGCGGTGGCCCTCTCTTGGGGACCTGTATTCTCTTATCAGTGATGTCACATGCACCCCAAAAAAAAGTGGGTGTCATTTGGGTTTTACATATTAACGTAGTGCATCTACACTGGTTCAATTTAGTGCACTTTTCACCCTTGGCATTGTGGGTTACATACATTGAGTGGGTTTAGACTAGTCTCACAAACCCTGTACACAACAAATTTTGAGAGACATGGTAGTCCTTAGCATTCTTGGAAGAAGTTAAAGGTTGGAGGATACTGCGGAATTCCTCCTATACTTCTTAGGCTAAGTGGCGTCGGATCACCCAAACAAAAAAATGTACGAGATCTCTTCACACACATTCAAGGAAGCAATTAAAGGTTAGAGGATCTGATGAAATTCCTCCCTACTTGCCTATAATGTTGGATCACCCAAAAACTTTGGTAGTACAAGATATCCTTCTACACTCTCTTTCTTGACATGGATCAGGTGCACATGTTCCATTTACATTTTCATTTGCGTATTTTACATTTACATACATATATATGAATCTTTTGCATTATGTTTTTACACATACATACATACATACGTATATATTTGACTACTTAATCATTTTCTCCTTCCAGTCCGACCATATGAGAAACAAGTAGTCAAATGGGGGTAATAACAATAACAAATAACGACAACGACATCAACAATCGCAATAATACACACCATACTAACCATGCATGTACATTACAAACATCAATAGCTATACATGTGTTTCCACCCTATGTTCACTCTAATCACTTTTTGTGCTTTTTCATCTTTAGTTTTGATGCTCCATCATCTTTTTGTCATTCCATGATTTTTCTAGTCTTTGGCACATTTTTCTACTATAATCTTCATGGACATCAGGTACACATCTCTATCTACTTTATGTTACCAAGATTTTTGCTCACTAACATAAAGTGGGGAAATGTAGTCACAAAATCATACACTTTAGACATTATTTAGTCTTGGTCTCATACTACTATTTAGAAGGTTTTTGAGTGAAGAAAGTACTAATCAACCCCCATCTTTTGGTCATCTTCTTTTATTTTCTTTCATCATTTACGCCTATTACACCTACTTACCAGGTCATATTTTTCATTTTGCATCATTTTAGCACCCATGGGCACCTTGGTCCCACCAGAGGCACCTCGATCCTTTTTGAACTTTCCTACCACTTTTTGGGCACTTTCTAGTTGTTTTAGCTTCTTATCTTTTTGGTGGTTGGCTATTTCAGGGTTAATTACAAAATTAGATCAAGAGAACCCTATAAATATAAAGTTATGAGACCATAATGAGGGACCAAGAACTAGTCACTACTATCATCTATCTAGAGTTGCATCCATTTGGATATCATTTACATCTATTAGCTCCATCACAAAGGACAAGGTTGGTTCATCTGCATCACACAAGCATAGAGGGGATTCTATTCTATTCCATCCACCATTCTACTACATTTTTACATCTAGTTATTTCTCGTTACTTCATAAAGTGCAACTGGCACAAGAGTGCAAGGGCACATGATGCACATGCATACACCAAAAGTACATTTGGGTATGAAACGTAGTGCATCACTCGGATTAATAGCCCTATGTTCATGCGGCATCTAAGGTCAATTTGACCCATTCATTTGCATTCTTATTTTTTAGGGTTTTTATACTTCTTGTGGTATTTTGTAGGTCTTCTATACATCTTGGATTATCGGTGACATCGGCATGTTGCAAAAATCTAATGTGACACACATTGAGGGTTCAGGACCACTGTCAAACCTTTGAAACTCATTTTTGGACCTTTTACATAGACCAAGGCTCCCATTTTGTAGGAGAGAGCTCGCAAGCACCCCAATCCTTCTCTACATGCCCCCAGTCTAGAGAATCAGTCTAGATCTATCCTTTTTAGGACCTTTATACATTCATTCCTATTGGTGATTATTCTGTTTATTCTGCAAAATAGTCTTGTGAGCTCCTCAAATCAGCTAAGTCATTTCCATACTTCTCTTGCATATTAGAGTTTCTACTTTCATAAGATTAGTTAATTGGGTCACTTTTTCATAGTTATTTATTGTATTTACATGTCATTCTAGATTATATGAACTACCCATACCCCCATTTTAAGTTAATAAACTTATATAGGGCTCCGTAGACTATTTATCTAATAAAATATGACCTAGATGAAGTAGAAATCCCAAAAAAAGATATGAATTTAAAAGAAAAGTTAGAAGACATGTCTTTCTAAGACCGTATAATTCAGCTAGGATCTAAAATATTGACTAAATTGTGTGGCCCTACCTTGGGGTAGAAAATATTCAAATGAAGTTTGGAACTTATTGTTTCGTGTCTTCTTATGGATTTTGTGAATTTTTCTCTCGAAATTTTTGACATATCGGTGTACATGAATAAACAAGCTAAATAAGAGACCTCATAAAGTGTTAAGTGGGAATATAGAGATGGTATTTTTCATAACAAGAGTGCATTGTCAAATCAAGTGTTTTCAAAGTGCAAACTACCAAATTTGAGTGTCTACACTAGTATGAAAAATGGATATTTGAAATATGTTTCATCTTTCTTTATAAAATTATAGTTTATTAAGCATTTATAATACATGTGCAACATGGTCAAAAATGCTTAATTACTAGTAATTTTTTATATAAATTTGGTTTGGCATTTTTATCTTAGATTTGGAATATAACTAAAATACACCTTAGAACCTTCAAAATAAAATTTCTCCTCCTTGACCTAGAATTACCACAATATTTAATGTCTAATGGTATAAGCATTAGGGGCAAGTGGTAAATCTCATGAATAAAAAAATTATCTTGGTACTTTAATTTAAAGAGTAGAGGATTTTGTAATCCATAATGTTGGAAATAAGGATTTTGATGAAATTGCATAAAATTTTATCACCATCAACATGTCATATTATGTCAAGGTATTTTAGTATTTGTTAGGTCCCCAAATGCTAGAAACTACTCTATGGAAACATTTTCAATAATAATACATTGCATCAATGAAATAATTGAACAAAAAATATCTAACCTAGGTCATGAACTAAAAGTGCTCCATAACTAATACCGAAACGACCAATGTTTTCTAAATCCTAATTGTAGTCACAAAATCATGCACTTTAGACATTATTTATCTCGATCTCACGCTACTATTTAGAAAGCTCTTGGGTGATGAAAGTACTAATTAACCCCATCTTTTGGTGATATTGTTTTATTTTAGTTTGTCATTCTTGACCTTTGCACCCATATGCCTTGTCATCTTTCGTCATCCCGCATCATTTTAGCCTTGACTAGGGAACCCAAAATTAGTATTGGGGCACCGTGGGCACCCTGGTCCCACTAGGGGTGCCGGGTCTTTACACTTTCTGTCACTTTTTGGGCTCTTATCCATTTGAGGTCTTTATCTTTCTTGTGGTTGGCCTTTTGGGGTTAATTACGAAATTAGATCAAGAGAACCATATAAATATAAAGTTATGAGACCATAATGAGGGACCAAGCATCACTTACTACTATCACTCCATCTAGATTTACATCCATCTATTGCATTAGAGATCACTTACATCCACATAGCTCCATCATCAAGGTACTGAGGCTAGGATATCGCATCACACTTCATAGGGGGAGGGATTCTATTCTATTCCATGCACACATTCTATTACATTTTCTACACATAGTTATTGCTTGCTTATTTCACAAAGTGAGACCGGCACAAGAGAAACCTAGGGCATGTTCGGACACACTTGTTGTTTCACCTAATAGTGTGCATACATAAGAGAAAAAAATATAAGGTAAGGGTGAGGAGGAATACATGTGAGTGAAGGTGGAAGGTAGAGTGCCGCTGCAGCGTTATGATTTTTTTGATCCAATGTTGATTGCAAGTACTTCCTTTTTGTTAGGAGGTCCTATCTACGAATACAAAATAAGATCACAAGAGAATATTAAACAATATATGTAAGTGGACCGCCTAGGGTATGCTAGACCCGGGAAGAGTGACACTTCCTAGATGGTTGTCAATCCACTATTTAAAACAACTTAAAACAAGAAATAATGCAAACCAATAATGTCCTACTATAGTTGATATGATTTAGGTGTCTCATTTAAGTACAACAAGAAAATATAATCTAATAGGATAGGTTATGATTAGATTTGGAGGTCAAACAAGTAAATAATGTGGATGGGACAGGTTAGGATCAACATTTAAGTGAATTAGGTCATTTGGTGGAAGGTATGAGGTTTTCTTATTGGAAAGTTTTACTGACACGAGAGATTGACGTCGGTCTTGTATAAGCGATGTCGGTTGAGGATAGGCCAATGATGGTTTAGGCTAAATCGCTATTGGTAGGGTCGAAAGCTAATAGAAAATTAATGAACTTAGGTTTTAGTGATTCTCTGTGATTACACAGGGAATGGTGAGGTTGATGATAGTGTTGGGGATACTTAGAGATATCTAAATATAGATATGGAGGGTTGAAAGGTTGTAGGTGATTAGGTGGAGGGATTTCTAGGAGGATGAGAGATGATGGGATATAAGGAGACTATAACTCCCAAACAGAGATGAAGAAGTTAATCTAAATAAATATGGGAAGGTGCAGGTCCAAATGTATTTACTTGTACTCGCAAAACTAGTGGTTGGATGGAGGAGATGGTTGATTCATGGAATTGATGGTTAGTGTCATGTCACGTGCTTCCTGAAATGTTTGTGAATGCTTACCTTTCATATCAGTGCTTGGTTGTTAGTTCAAGATGTCTGGATGTGAGTGAGTGCTCTGCGGTGCATGTTTGCATGTAGATCTCTTTTATCCAAAACTTGAATAATTCTTCCAACCTAGAACAAGGTTACCCAAAATGAAATATATGGTAACCGACGGCGCTTTAGGGTGAACGAGTCGGTTTTTGGTTGACCATTGTCGGTTAAGGTGGGAAATCCTAGGTTTACTAAAAATGACAGATCTTGGCAATCTTTTTACCAGCTCTATCCATTGTCCTGGATCAAAATGGAATGTTGTGCTTAAATAAGTGGGAACATGGTTAGAGGAAGAATAGGCATGTGATTTTAGGGTTGAACTCACTCTTAGTTAATTAAGGTAGGTAGGACTAAGTCTTAGTTAGCTATGGCGAGTGAATATTGAGTCTAGTAAAAATCAAACATGCTAAAAATATGTTTATGATGAGGTGTTTAGGTGATGCGGTGGGGTGAGGTGTCAGGTGAGGTGGAAATTAGTTGAATTAAGGTAATTAAACAATGAATATTGTGAGAGTGGGAAATAATTAACTATGGGTAATTAAATTAATATACATGTGGAGTAAAGGGGAGTGTGACCCAAATTTGGTGCCTACATTTTACACATTTTTGTCGCATAGATTGTATTGGTAAGTGATCTTTGACAAAAACACTTAATTATTTATTAATTACCTTATAATTAATAAATCCACATCTCAACCCTGCCACCTCACCTCGCCACCTCACCATGACCTAGCCCTAACCCTAAACTAACTTAATTAAGACCTATAACTTGGTCTAAACCCACACCCATGACTCATCACCCTCACCCGCATCAAAACAAACCTAATAATGACTTGACCAAGCCCACAACCTGATCCTCGGGAGAAAAGGAGGGAAGGTTGGCTATTTTACTAAAAATAGCCAACTTTGACCTAACCGACATCGGTTCCTACTCGACCACCGTCGGTTACGTAACCGCCATCGGTTCCCTGTAAATGACCTCCCCCAACCAAAAACAAGGATCCTGGGAATTCATTTGCAAGACAGAGACAAGTGAAGAAAAGAGAAGAGGTTGCGAGAGAAGAGGATCGAGCCAGAAGGCTGCAACCTGAGCCTTTGGATGTTGTCACCCTCATTCAAGCATTGGAAAAGACTGAGGATAGCTTCATCAGCTCACTTTCCAATACCGGATCATCCCAACTGAGCCTTACTGTCACCACCACATTCCTTGGACCTGAATCTTCATCAAGAATGAGTAAGTAGTGTCTTGTATGTTTCTAAACACCATTTCTTGAACTTTTTGATTGATAGTAATTATAAGCTCACTCCTAGATCTACCACCTGCCAGCACCCTGCACTTAACCTTCATCCATACATCCTTGTATTGCCCAGAAGATAGTTTTATCACTCTCTGAGTCTTCCCCATCATCTCACTATTCCCCTCAACCATCCACCAGTCTTAAAAACCCCACAATCACCCTACAATCAACCTCTACCTAGAAGCACCTAGATTACTGACCCTACCGGTGTCGGTTATCCCCTACCGGTAGCGGTTCTCTAACCATGGTCGGTTATCCAGTGACCAGCATCGGTCACTGTGACTTATACCCAAAACCAGCCTTTTACCTATTCACCTCAAAACAACCTCAGATTCAGTCTGGTCTATCCCGGTAACTTGAGCTGAACATGTCAATAACCAGTGACCAAACAAACAACATGACATTTTATTATTGGTAGTTTAGTCTCTATTGCTTTGTGACGAGATACCTAAATCGTGAGTTCGCAATAGCTTCTTTATTATCATTTGCATCAATTTGTATTAAAAGGGAACTGACCACCTTCGAAAGGAAGTCTGATATTTCCTGGGCCCAAGGCAGTTCCCTCACTTATTTTCTAACTAAGATCTGGTGGTCTTGTATTCTTACTTACAGGTAGTCCTTCCCAGACAAAAGGAGTTCTTCACAATCGATCTGATCTCTCTACGGTACATGCACACCTTCCCAACATTCAACAGGTATTCCTCCTAGCCCTAACCCTTATCTGTTTCTCAAGAGAATGAAAGGATAGAAGCAACTCTATTCGGAATGGAAACATTCCATGCGAAACATTTTGGCACGCCTGGTGGGACCCATTTCGGGTTTCTTTCTTTCTTGCTTGCTTTCATATAGGGAGCATACTTGTTGTTTCTTTCTTCTAAATATTCACAAAATATTTTGTCATTTTGGTAAAAGAATTTGTCTTTCTTTGGAATCTTTGAACTAGTGAAAGTCATCTTCTTTGCTTCATCGAATATCATTTTTGATTTGGGTTTAAAACACGTGCATCACATTCTTCTTTGGCATTTGTTTTTAATTCTAGTGAACGTAGATTAAGTAATAGGTCGTACACGTGGGGTGATATCCCGGTATTGATGAGAAATTAATCTTACTCTCACTGCACAACACATACCAAATCACATCATAATTAACACAATAGCTCAAACATCCCCCTTTCCGTGGTATTCCTCCACCCGATTGAGGTAGCCTTATGAGCCAAAACAAACTTGACATCTCCCTTAGGTCTCTTGTTTAGGATTGACATCATCTGGCATCTAAGGCATAAGCCCAAAGTGATTAAAACTAATCCTAGGGTTAGTCTATTGATTTGCTTGTGCATCTTGCTTGTTTTTAGTTCTATTTTTCTGTCATACACTATTTCAGTGATCACTTCAAGACAGTTTGGTAGGTATATTAAGCATTGTTATCCCCAAACCAGTAGCTTCTTACATCCTCTCTTTGCTTTCACAGTGACCGACACCGGTCCCATACTACCGACATCGGTTAAGCGGCCGACCGACGCCCGGCTACATTCTAACCGACATCGGTTTATCGACCGATATCGATTCTTGTGTTTAACGATTCTTGACAAATCAAGCAACCTATCAATTCCAACATTTGTTGTTGTTTTCATTCTGATTGATTAAATCCCCTCTTTGTGTCCTCTTGTCCATGGTTGCTATTACCCGGAAACAAGCTGCAGCCATGGTTTCCCATGCATGTTCCGTGCCTTTTCTGGGTCACCCCCTTCCCATCTTATGGGGGATCCTACGGATACCAGCAATTTTCCCAAGATCCCTGTAGGAGATAAAGAATTTGCCAAATTTTTGGATGCTAATCCTAGCGCCGTACAATACTATTTGTCTCATACCCCTGACCGTGCACCCGATGGTCAGCTCCTCGTTGGTATGCCTATTAGTATCACCACTCACTTAGCCCCTTCCCCACCTAATAACTCCGCCTCACCGTCTTCATCCTTAGCCCCGTCTCCCAGCTCAGTAGCTTCGGTGGTTCATACTGCACCACTTGGTTTTCCTCTGGTTAATCTGGGACCCCACATATCACTACCATCCACTGCCCCTACCTCATCTCTCTCGCAGGTTTCCTCTTTCATAACTTGCTCTCTGCCACCTATACACATGAGCTTTCCCTCACAAGTTCCGCCCACCTTTTCATTTCCACAAATTCATCCGGTGGCCTCAACCTCTTATATAGGACACCCTTATTCGGCTGCCCCAACACATTCATCACCATTATCTTATCAACATTCAATCCCACCACTATCTAGTAGTGGCTCTTGGACCAATCCTCCTCTGTTTACAATGACAACATCATCATCTAACCCAACCAATGACTTAATCAAACAGATGATGGACAAGATGCAAAATCTTGAGGCTTCTGTTTCAGGAAGTCGTAGCACCCTGACATACGAGCAAGTTTGTCGGGAGCCTATTCATCCTTCTGTCCCCCTTCATACATATCCTCCTCAATGGGAATTACCAAAATTTACTCGCTTTAATAGTAAGGAGGACCCTCAACAACACTTGCGATCGTTCAGACATGCCTGCTATCTGATTGCTCATGACGATGCCTTACTACTCCGTACCTTTCCCATGTCCTTATCAGGACCTGCCTTGGAGTGGTATAGTGCTTTAACCCAGCATTCAATCTTCTCCTTTAACCAGTTAGCCCAATCTTTCTTGGATCACTTCTCCATCAATATTGCCAAGAAAGTATCCATTACCGACCTCTATGCCATCCGACAATTTGAAGACGAGTCTATCGCAGATTTCGTTGGACGATGGCGGGGCCTCATCAACCAACTTACTTACGCCTTACCTCAGGCCGAGCTCATCAAACTCTTTACACGTGGGCTGCGCTAAACACATTTCCCCCACCCTCCAAATTCAAACTTTCCACACCTTTGATGAGGCCTTTACTATGGCTCGGAAACTAGAGATTCGAGCCTTAGAGGAGGAGAAATTGAGGTTACGCAACAAAAGCTCAAATTTCGGACCCAAGACTCTACCACCAAACCCAACACCACCAACTCTCATGCATCCGCTGCTTCGAAATCAAAGGGTGCAGTACACGTGGTGATGGTCAAATCCCAAGCACCATCTAATACCCCGCCAAAAGCCACCTATAAGTATAAAGCCGAGCCCATCAACTACACTCCCTTGGGAGAAACTTATGGTGTGATCTTAGACAAATTGCTTAAAGTAGGAGTTATCACCTTGCCTCCTGTTAAACCTCACTCCGGGTTTGATTCCACCCACATGCCATACCTTCTTGGTATAAAGAAAATGACTTCTGTAACTTCCATCGCGTGAAGGGACACAGTCACGAAAACTGCAAGATGTTGAAAAACATAGTGCAGGAAATGGTTGATGCAGGGGATATAACTCTCGATAATCCTAATGCCCCGCTAATCGAAATTTAAAAATCTTCAACAAACCATTTCCAAACCATGCATCTAATAATAACACAAATCAAGACACCTCAGCCGAGGAGAAGAGTGTGCATGAGATCCATGCGATTTTCAACTCCCAACCCAGGGCTTCCATTGAGGAAATTCTGAATCAAGCTTCTTCGCCAACGCAGGAATTTTCGCCCCCTTCTCCTTCATCAGGACAAGAGGACAGTCCCACTATTCCTTTACCCATAAAGGAATTAACCACCAGAGTTCTCTTCTCACAAATGAACCTTCTTACACCACATCCCTGCAAGATTGTGAGCGGATGTTATCTAACTTATCTATTTCCCAAACATCTCCTTCCACCACTCTTGCTGCAACAGAAGAAGGCTTGCCACTTTTTCTGTCACCCTTAGAGGAGAAACCCCTTGAGCCTACATCACCAAACTCCTCAATCATGACGGATCCCCTCGAACATGCCCTCCTACCTATTAGTTCTTCATCACCTAAATCTTTCCAGTGACCGGTTGACCTCTTAGCACCCATTGATACAGCGCCTCATTTACCCCCTGTATCACACCCACAGTGGACCGGAATCACAACCCACCTCTCTTCCATACCAAAGTTCATGTTCACACGTGAAGACTGTTATCCCCAGAAGATAGACGAGTCTTATGGGAGTGCTTGAGTACACCCTGCTCTACTCAAATGCAGATGACCGATCCAGACACCTCTACCATATACCCGAGGTGTTTACAAAAGCTCAAAATGCCTATGTCCTCATCTTCACCCCCCTCATCTCTACCGAATACCTCATCCACCTCTATTAACCTAACCAAACCTTCCCCTACGCTTGGGACTTCACCAATACCCAACCTAACACACCCACCTAAATGGTTAGATTTATCCAAAAATAAAGCCGTCCATCCACCTAGGAGACAGACCCAATCTCCTCAAGTCCAATCTATGCCTCTGTCACAACTAAAACCCTCGCCGTCACACCTACCTTCTATATTGGGACCTCACCCCTCCACCTTGCCTCAATACATCATACCTCCTGCGTTTTCTTTAAAACGACCTGCACCTTCTGCACCCATACAGAGATCCACGGGTGTATCAACACGTCACCCCAAGTATCCTGTCCACCTACCAACCCTAAACAAACTCCATCATCAAAGGATTTGTTTTTTGTCACTCCTCTTTCCCCGTGGTTGTTTCCTGCCACCACGTCATCTGTGGCCTCATCATCTAACCAGCTAAACATGACTTCTGTGTTGAAGAAGCCACGTTTAGTTAAATCAATTATCAAAACCCCTTGTCTAAACCACCACCCGTATGAACCAACCATACCCAACCATTACCAAAACCCACCCAATCAATAGCCTCATCTTCCTCTGACTTTGACCCGCTCAAAGGATCTTACGCCAAGATCCTTGATATGTTGGTGGAGAATGCGACCATTTCCCTACCCCCACTCAGACTCTATGATCCATCTAAACCTCGACCTATAGGTTATGATGAGTCTAAAATCTGTGCTTACCATCACACACCAGGACACGATGTAGAAGGATGCAAAGCTTTGAAAGCCATCCTTCGTCCAGTCACCTATCTCGGATAGACAACCTAAGAAAGACAATTTACGGAGAGAAGCCCCTAGCTTCGATTCCTTCTCCTATACCACCTGTCCCCGCTTCACCAAAATCTATCATCATTGCAACCCCGCCTCTCGAGAACAATGACTTATCCCTGCCATCTTCCTCCTCTCGTATCCATGAGATCAACATGATTAACATTGCTACTCGAGGTCAGAAAAACAATGGAAAAGCTAAAGAACGCATACCTGTGGCCTCTCTTTCTCCTTCTGCCATCCCGATCGCACCACCACCAAAAGTGGTCATTCGTGGACCTGCCTATCCATCTCTGATGGAGTTGCCCACCGCACCATGATCAAACAACTTCACCAATCTCCTGTCAAAATGACACTCTATGATCTCATTCAAACATCTGAATCACATCGACAAGCTTTAATTGAGATCCTTCAAGGGATAGAGGTCCTACCTAACGAAACCTTCCCGTCGCTTCCATTTTAACACCCAACCACGTCGCTTCTCTCACCAAACAACCTACCTCCACAACCACTTCGGTCCCTGTATACAGCAAGCCAGCTGCTGTCAGTTTCTCCGAAGATGAAATTGTCGTCTTTGGTGCAGAAGATCCTGACCCCACTCTTTTCATCTCGGCTTATGTCGGGACATCCGAGTACGTCGTGTTATGATTGATGGGGGCGCTAGCCTAAACATCATCTCTTCCAAAGCCTTCCAACAAATGAATATCCCTTCTAGTTGCATGTGTGCCAACCCCACCATGTTGCGTTCATTCAATGATGCTATTACTTCTACCTTAGGCACCGTGATCCTTAACATTCGTGTAGGGCCACGTACCTTACCCGAACTCTTCTATGTCCTTGAGGGAGAGTTCCAATACAACATGTTGTTAGGCCGCCCTTGGATCCGGGCTATGGGATGTGTTCCCTCCACCTTACATAGATGCATCAAATTCGAGTATGAGGGGAGGTCATACACCGTCAAAGCTGACGCTTCCCCCTTCAAAACCTGCAATATGTTATATCACCCTAATGATGTGCTTGTACCAGTCAAGGCACCCATTGATCCAGCCCAACCATCTACTTCAACCACGCCTCCACCATCCACCTTAACCACACTCACACCTTTGACCAATGAATCCACCGCGAATACCACTTCTTTCCCCGCGGACAACATCCCAACTTCAGATCCCTTGGTAGATGTTTTTCAATGCCTTACGCTAGGGGAGTATCACCTATATAACGTTAGCACTTTCCATACCCCACAGGAGTATGGACAGTTACATGCGCATCCTACCTACGACCGTCGTGTGGGGGAGGTGATCTCCTACGGACCACCTAATTGCCGCACCAACCTAACGTATGGGGGTGTCGACGCACCCTCCGTTACCCCTGAACCTCCCCTTGGTGTGGTTCCCTTCCAATCTGATTTTCAATATCTAACAAATCATCGTTTCGCCCTCACCTTCTTGACTCGCTGTGCTTGGAAAGGTTTTGGTTTCGGTCTTTATGAACAAGGCCGACATACAATCATTCCCGTGACTACACGCAAACACAAAGATCGTAGTGGTCTTGGATTTTCTGAAACACTTATACCAAAGAAACCTCGTGTCAGTTGTATCCGGGAAGACAATGACGTCACCCCTTCCGAACCATCATCACCCATTTTTCCATCTTCACCCACAGAGTCGATAGACCCGGAATCTATCCCTCCTAACTTTTTTTTTTTTTTTTCGTGAATGCTATCTTCCTGGGTCCTCTCACTTATCAACGTGATAATGAGAACCCATCTTCTCTTCCCCTTCTGTATCCAGACATGATCGAAGAAGACTCGCCTTCAATTAATGTTGTTGAGTGCCAGGATGACGACTCCATCCTCACTTACCTTGGCGCGGATGACTCTTATATTCAACGTGCCTTACCATCTGAAACTCAAACCATGTTGAATGAATCGACTATAGAAATCAACATCCACACAGAGGATGATCCTCACATTGTGAAGATCGGACAATCTCTTAACGCATCAGAACAAACTGCCTTCACTACCTTCCTCTGTGCCCATAACCAAGCTTTCGCTTGGTCCTACGCTGACATGCCAGGAATCGATCCTGACATTGCTGTCCATAACATTACTCTGAAACCCGACTCCAAACCAGTTAAATAGAAACTGAGAAAAATGCATCCACGCATTGCCCTCTTGGTCAAAGAAGAGCTTCAATGACTCCTTTCTGTTTCCTTCATCTTACCTATTGACTATCCTCAATGGGTTTCTAACATCATACCTGTCACTAAAGCGATGGGGGACTTCGGATATGTATGGATTTCCGGGACCTTAACCTCGCTTGCCCAAAGGATGACTTCCCCCTACCTAGTATTGATCAACTTGTTGATCTCACTGCAGGCCATGAGATGCTTTCTCTCATGGATGGCTTCTCGGGCTACAATCAAATTTTGGTAGCCCCGGCCGATCAACATAAAACCACCTTCATTACTCCTTGGGGAACCTTCTACTATCGTGTCATGCCATTTGGCCTTAAGAATGCTAGTGCGACCTATCAGTGGGCTATGACTTACATTTTTCATGACATTATGCACACTATCCTTGAGGATTATGTCGATGATCTTCTTGGCAAATCTAAACATCGCAGTGAACATCTCGATGTTTTAACCATTATTTTCGATCCTGTTACAATATTGTGTTCATCTTCAACCAAAGAAATGTGTCTTTGGTGTCCTTTCAGGAAAACTCCTTGGTTTTATCGTCTCTTTGCGTGGCATTGAGGTCGACCCAGCTAAAGTCCAAGCAATCCTAGAAATGCCCCCACCCACTAACCTCAAACAATTACGTAGTTTGCAGGGAAAACTCCAATCTATCCGGCATTTCATTTCACAACTCTCGGACCGATGTCAACCTTTCCATCATCTCCTTAAAAAAGACATTGTCTTTCAATGGAGCGAGGAATGCCACCAAGCCTTTGAGGCTCTTAAAGCCTATCTCTTGCAGCCACCCGTGCTTGTTCCACCTCAGGATGATCACCCTTTCTACCTTTACCTTTCTGCCACCGACCATGCGTTGTAGGAGCCATGCTCGCACATCGTGACTCGAGCATCGAGAACAAGCCATTTATTACATAAGCCGTACTTTTGTGGATTACGAGACTAGGTATACACATGTAGAAAAGTTGTGCCTAGCCCTATCATTCATGGCCACCAAACTCCGACATTACCTCCTGAATCACAAAACTTTTGTCATCACCAACACTGACCCCATCCATTATATGTATGCCAAACCTCATCTAAACCAACGCATCACCCGATGGCTTATGCTCCGCCGACCTCGACCTTGAGTTTGTACACGTAAGAAATCGGTCAAAGGACAAACTATCGAGACCAACTCGTGGACGCCCCTTTACAGGGAACAATTTACCAATTTTACTTTCCCGACGAACTCATCACAACTCTTTCACTCGGTGAGGTGTCGTATCAATGACCCTCTTCTTGATGGATCAAATGCGGTAGCGGCGGAGGGGAGGCGTTGTTCTCATTCCTCTTGATCTTTGAACCTATGCCTCTTTCATTTCGGCTCGATTTCCCCTGCACTAATAATACAGTGGAATACGAGGCCCTTGTTTTGGGTCTCCAGGTTGCGTTACACTTAGGTGTAAAGTCTATTAACATTTTCGGTGACTCTCAATTGGTAGTCAATCAAGTTACGGGCATCTACCAATGTAAAAATGAGGAACTTCAAAAGTACAAACATTACGTGGATTCACTTTTGACCTTATTTACTCATTATTCTATCCAAACCATTCCCCGCTCAACTAATAAATTTGCAGATACTATGGCTTGCTTGGCCTCACAAATTCTGGCCTCACCAACTGACTCGGACATATTTGTCTTGGTCCAACAACTCTTTGCCCCATCTTACTTAGTTCCGGATGTTTGTATGGTAAATAATGTATCTGCTGATTCGCAGGATACCTAGTATCACCAATTTCACGACTACCTTACAACCTCTATTCTACCACCTGACCTTACTAGTAATGGAAAATGTGCTTTTCTTAAAAGTGTTTCTCGTTATGTCATCATGGGGGGACTCCTCTATAAACGTGGCTTCGATGGTATCCTCCTTCACTGTCTAACCAGCGCTGAAGTTGCTCATACCACCCAACAAATCCACGACGGACTTTGTGGCGGGCACTTTAGTGGCCTCGCCATGGCCAAGCGGATCCTTCGCCTAGGATATTATTGGCCTACTCTCAATAAAGACTGCTGCGAATATGTTAAGCGTTGTGTTATGTGTCAACAACATGCCAACCTTCAACATACTCCTAGCCACCCGTTACAGGTCGCACGAGATCTTTGGCCTTTCTCACAATGGGGTTTAGACCTTATTGGCGAGATTCACCCACCTTCTTCGCAGCATCACCGTTGGATCATCACGGAAACCGAATATTACACTAAATGGGTGGAGGCGTTCCACTCATTTCAACCAAAAAAGAAAAAATCGTTGAGTTCATCAATCATCACATTATCTATCGTTTTGGTGTTCCTCATCGCCTGATAACAGATAATGGAAAATATTTCAAAAATAAGTTGTTACAAGACCTTTGTGACAACTTTGGTATCAAACTTAGCTTCTCGTCACCCTACTATCCACAAGAAAATGGACAAGCCGAATCTTCTAACAAAACCTTAATCAAAATTCTCATGAAAGTCGTTAACGATTCTGGAAACAATTGGCCTGATCACATCCCCTTTGCCCTTTGGGCTTATCATACCAGCATTCGTACCTCCACTAATGCCACACCATTCTCTTTGGTATATGGTACCGAGGCTGTCTTGCCTCTCGAAATACAAATCCCCTCCCTAAGAATATCTCTCCAGGATATTCTCACCAATGATGATTTCCGCCAAGAGCGGTTAGCCCAATTAGAGCTTCTTGACGAGCGTCGTCTTACAGCTCTTGACCACCTTCAAATCTATCAAAAGTGCATCAAGCGTGCTTATGATAAGTGAATTCATGAGCGTACCTTTCAGATTGGTGATCTTGTCCTCAAAGAGAATCAACATGTGACCAAACTAGAAAAGAGCAAACGTGGAAAATTTGCTCCTAATTGGATTGGGCCTTACATTATCACTCACACTTACGGATCAGGCACTTACCATTTAGCTTCGCTTAATGGTAAACCTGAGCCTGAACCCCTTAATGCCTTGCATCTCCGACCATTCTACTATTGAATTTAGTGTTACCTCACTTCTTATCTACCTTGCGCTCGTCCCTTGAGCTCATTTACCACCTCATACAGTTTGTTTCGTGCATCTCAAAGTAGAATCAACCTCACGTGGTTTGATCATCACCTCCTCTTAAAGATGCCTTCCCCTTTTTAGTCTGGTCCATGACTTAAAAGTATCAAAATAACACGTTCTCAATTATACAATTATGGGATATTCTTGAGTCAAACTTCCTGCAAAACTAGATGCTTCATGCCAAACGGACATCTAGACCTCTAAGTTATACATAGACTGCTCCCTCGAAGGATAGCTATGTGCAACGCCACATCTGCTATTATAAATAGACTGCTCCCTCGAAGGACAACTATACACAAAAGCCGCATCTGCTACTATAAATAGACTGCTCCCTTGAAGGATAGCTATACAAAGTCAGCCTCTATCAGAAGCTTCTCGCATTGATCAGCTTCGTGAAGACCTCAAGAACAACAAAATGCATATCCCATATAGACTTCCCACATCGATCAGTCTATATCTAGAAAAATAAAAGTAATATTCAAAAGCACTTTTGAGTCATGGACTTGTCTATTCAGGTTTGGTTCTCTTTCGTCAGAATAATCACCTTATAACAAGTTCTCTGTGCCCCAGCTATACCATCCACCTCACCTCACCATTCTTCAAAACAACAAAACTCAAGGGACGTGACGTATATCCGATATATTGTGATTATACAACTCTTTTCACCTATCGACTTCTCGCCTATGCAAGGTACCTAGGGATTCAAGCTCATCCTACGATAATACGTGGTTTGTTTTGCTCTTTTCAACTACGGGACACTTTTGCCTCTTTTACCCGAATCTAGGATTATGTGTTGACCTTAATCAGGACATGATTCCCTATGCTTGGGTAAGCTCAACCTCGCTTCACCTATACCCACACCAACACCGCCAATACCTTACCAACACCAACAACATTACCCTACCAACATCAAATTTTTACCAACCAACAAATTACCTAACCACAACCAAATTGCTGAATTCACCTCTCCCTGGTCATAAGGGAGAACTACATCGGTCTGAGGCCCCTCCTTGCTTTGTGTAATGGGCTATGTAGGTAGCACTTAGGAGACATGGGGTCTCCCAAGGTTAGCTCGACCATCCCCTACCATAACCTATCATGTGTTGTTAAAATATACATGATTTCACATATTTATATTGATAACACTCACCTTGGTCTTTTATCAATTCAAAACATTCGAAACACAAATATTCTTATTATTATCGTAAACTCAAAATCAACATACATATTCAGTTTTATTTAGATGTTAAACAAATACATCTTCTCTATCATCGACGCAGGTCGGCATCCTTATTTATTCTTCTACCCCTATGAAATTCACTTAGACCCTTGCGCCTCATCCCGAATCAGGTGGTGATCATGATCGTCGACGCCACTCACCTGGCCTCTCCATCCTCAAAGGTGCCACTGCTATTGGTTCCTCCCACTGATCCATGCCAACATCTCCTGTAACATACGAATACGCCCTCTCGCGTGGAGGAATCTTGCCTCTAGTCTCTCCACTCGTAACTGCGAAACCTCTAACAATCCCGTTGTCTCATTCACCTGTGTTTGAAGCTGGTGAACTAAATCCTGCAGGTGGTCTCTCTCCGCTGTAATCACAACTATGTCAGGATGATCGGCCCTCTCACGTGCACCTCGCAGCTCTGCTACCCACCATAATCTATAAGCCTCTGTCGCTCCTGCATCCATTACCCTATGATCGGTGCTTTGTCTCTTGGTCCTTCTAGAGGTGTCGGCCGGGGAGGTGAGAATAATGCCTCGGCATCAATCCTCATGTATGGTCTATAAGCCATGGGTATATCCTGAACAAATCCAAATTGTCACCGCACGATCTAGAGGAATCCTCTCGTACTCACCTGGCCTGTGTCCCAATCCACCTTAATCACTCTACACCCCTCAAATCCTCAGCTATGTTCTCCGTCACCATATAGTTCCCTGTAAGGCCTCCAATGGATATCCGCAATCGTCACCATCTCCCACATCTGCCTATAATACTCGACGTCATCTGTCACGGTCTCGGATCTCACCTCTTGCTCTGTCTGGACCCATCGTCTGAATCCCAACCTCTGCACTCCTGTCTCTCCTTCCCTGGATTGGTCGGCCTATTGGTCACACACACACAATGTGCTCATAGGCCCAACAATGTAATAGGTATGCACAATCCAGTGTAGTCCTGTGATTTCACTTGCAGGCCCATAAACCCCTGTATAGCTCCGCCAGATATGCGGGTGCCCATGCGAAAGTCACGCTCCTTTCTATCATTTCCCAAATAATACACATCAATGATTTTGGAAATCTTCCCCCATCCGCCCTCGGTAATGCATAATACCCCACCGCTATCATTAATACCACTGCCAACCTTGTTGCCTCAGGGTGTGCTACAAACATTACACCATAAGTGAATGTCAAACCTCGTTGTGTCAAATCTCGTGCAGCTGGACCAAATACTGTTGTTATCACTCCCCACGCCATGCTAGGCCCTGCCTCGATACACTGGTCTTCCTGTAATTGGGAGTCTCAAAATTTGGAACACATCTTCTAACGTCACTATCATCTCCCCTGTTGGTAGAAAGAAGGTATTCTTTTCTGGATTCCATCTCTCAATCAACGCCTGCAACATAGCATGATTGCGTGTGATTCGTGAATAATAGTGGATTCCACTTAACCCCACATGGTTTATCAATGCCCACTCAGCTGGTGTTACATCCGCTCGGACCCGTGACAACAAAGCTGGCACCCTATCATTCATCCTCAACCCTGCCTCTGCTGCATACATCAAATCAACAAACAACAAATCAATAAATAAAATCCCCAGGTGTTTTTTATCACATTCTAGAATTTTACACGATGGCGATATCGGTTATAGATAACCAATACCGGTTACCTAACCGATACGATCAAGTTATCTCTAACCGATATCGGTCACTGTCAATTCTATACACCCTGCTTAAAAACACCACCTACGATAATTATTCACTCGTTTACCCCTCTCGTACCTACCTACAAACATACCCGAAACCCCTGATCACCTACCCCATAACACTCACCCCATCCCGAACCCTTGCCTATCACCTTTTCTTTTTTTACCCACTTACCTTCTCTCATCCTATTCATAAACATGCAAGAATTGAATTCCAACCAAAACTTATACCTCTTGGGATGCGGCAGCTTGAGGTGGAACCTATCTTCCCTCTCTTCTCTGCCCGCTGGATGCTTCTCCTTGTTCAGCCATGTTCACCACCCTCTTCAATATAACTTGCCTTTCTGCCTTCTTAATCTAAGCCCACGATTACTTTACCTGTCTCTTTCCTCCTTATCACTCAATTCTCTCATGCAATTACCTGTATAAGCCATCAACAACGTCACATTCTCGTATTTAACTTGTTGCATGACTCTAAAAATAAGAACTTAAGTTGCCTCCCAAGCTTTTCTATTTTTAGAAAAGCTCGTTTTAGCATAACCGATATCGGTTACCTAACCGGTATCGGTCGAATGACGCATGACTCTAAAAATAAGAACTTAAGTTGCCTCCCAAGCTTTTCTATTCTTAGAAAAGCTCGTTTTAGCATAACCGATATCGGTTACCTAACCGGTATCGGTCGAATGACTACCGACATCGGTTACCTAACCGATATCGGTCACCTCTCTCCCTTTGGTTATCCTAGGCCATTTCTTTGTTTTTTGCAAATTTTTGGTGGCGCCCGCCTCTTTTCCTTGCATAACGACATAGTTATCAATATCTATCATTAGAATACCATCAACACATATGCAAAACTTCATCAACATCATCTATATATGCATCAAATTTCAATACCATCGACAAAACACATGAAACATTCTAATACATGCATCAAATCAAAAATTTTACACACCATGTGGAGCAAACTCATCTATATATCATCATCAAATCAATGTCAACATATACAAATTGCCCTGCATGGGGCCTCTGTGATCTAAAAATACAAAGTCGGCACGCAGGACGCTGTCTCTGTCAAAATCTCGACTCGATTCGCAAGCCGGTCTCTCATGTCAAAAATATACTGGCTCGCAGGCGGTATCAACTATACAAAATGTACTCGGCTCGCAGGCAGTATATACAACAAAAATGAATAAATAAATCCTATGTGGGCACGCAGGCCTCTATATACACACTCGGTTCGCAGACCGGTGTCTCTATCAACAAATCCTCTATATACCCATCTCTGCTCCTGGGGTGCCTCAGCTCTCTCCCCCTCCCTCGGCTCGTCTCTCAGCTGGCCCCTGTGCCGGATCTCACCTCCTACCCATCACTGACCCACTGGCTGTGGCTGTGGCCCCCTGTGACCTGTGACTCTGGGATGTCTCCCCCTGTGAGCCGCATATATGGGCTAGTCGGCACCGGTACCATCTAGCACATCCTGATAATATCGGGCCTCCGCTCTCACCTCCATATATCGGGCCCGTGCCACCATGGCTGGTGGGGCTGGTCCCCCGGCTCCTAATAGAAGTGGCCCCTGACCTGCCTATACACCTGTGCCTGTGCTGTGCACTGTGTACGGTGCATTTGTGTGCTGTGGTCGCATGTGCTGTGTGTGCTTGTGTGCATGCTGTGTGTGCACTGTTGTGCTGTGTGCTGTGTACATGCTGTGCTGTGCTGTGCTGTACTGTGCTTGGGCTAACTACCCCTGTAGCACCCCAATCTATGCCTGTGCAGTAGCAAGCTGCCCCTGTAATACCTACCTGCACTGGCCCAAGAGACGATCCCTCTCGCTATAATAGCCACCAAATCTGGCTGTGCGGGTTGTGCTCTCATGACTGCCCTCTGCCCTGCCCACCACACCAAAAATGAACTGTCACCCTAGCATCATCCACCGTATCATCGGCCGGCCTCTCTGCTACCCAGACTGGGTCACATGGCTGCGTGGTATAGGCAATGGTGCCTCTACATCCTCCCTCCGATACTGTGGGAAGGGAGGTGGCTCATCTGTAGTAGACCCAACTGGCGGCGTACCTCTCTCAGGGAATCCGCTCATGCTCCCGGGTCTCTCCATCCAGCTATCCAGAAGATATACTGGATCCATCGTAGCTGTGCTCGGGCTCCTCCTCGGGGCTGATGGCCTCTGTATGGCCTCCATATAATATCTAGTGCGGTCAGGCCCTCTAACATATGCCTGTAGTACGTGACATCTTCGCCCCTGCAATAACCACTCGTGGCTGGCCCACGACCCCCAACCACCTCTGAAACCCATACCGATACACTACCTATGGCCCTGGCTGCTGGGGTAGCCCTACAGGTCGTAAACACACAATGTGCTCGTAGGCCCAGCAGTGTAGCAAGAATGTCGAGCATATCCCGAATCACCTCATACGGCGATAGCCCCAGAGCTCTCTGTATAGCTGCACCAAATACACCGGTGCCCATGCATAGCAGGTGTGCTCCTCCACCATCTCATGTAGTACTCCCATCAGTGCCCGTGGGAAGTGACCTCCCTCTGAGTCCGGGAGGGTGAAGCAGGTGATGCCAATCATCATCAGCACGGCAAGCCGTGTCTCCTGTCGATGTGTGCGATACATATCGCCGTAGCAGATGCTCGCACTATGGTACGTAATCAATGGGGCTGCATCCCGAATACCTACAGGATGTTGTCCATCATTGTCTCGACATCCACCTGGAACACCACCTCACCTATGATCGGTAGTCTCAGGATGCGATACACATCCTCTAGTGTGACCGTCATCTCTCCAGTAGGGAGATGGAAGACATTGGTTGCCGGATCCCATCTCTCGATGAGGGCAACCATCAGGTTGTGGTCCCTATCCACAACCCTATATCTCTGGACTCCACCGAGTCCCACCTCCCACATGACTGACCATGCTGCTGCAGTCACATGTGGCCGCATCCGCCCCAGTAGAGGCGGCATCCTATCCCGCATCGTCAGCTGCTGGCGTGCCTGCAAAAACAACCCACTCCATCAGGCCTACTCTTTCCAAAACAACTACCAAATAACCCCAATATCACTAACCCCACCCAAAAAAACACCTACAATAACCCCCTTTTCTCCTTTCACCCCACAAATCTACCCCCTATCCCCGCCTACAACAAACCAACACCACAAAATTCACACCCTTCCCTCCTACCCATGGACCGTGCGGTCACCCTCGACCGCCATCGGTCCACCACCCATATCTATACCCTACTTTTATGCACCGACGTCGGTCGACACATGACCGACGCCGGTCTCTGAACCCACTAAATCTAAACAGCTTGCGTGGTGACCGATGTCGGTCGCTTAGTGACCGCCATCGGTCACTGTGGGATTTCGGGGCCGGATCGAAAACGGCCCCCAAATCCCCTTTTTTCTATTTTTAACCTATCTACCCAGCCCAATTGCCTAAAAACTTACCCACCCTGCCGTGTTGACTTACCTAACATATCTACCCACTCCATTTTATGATTTATCCTCATTTATTCATTATTTTATCACATTTTAGATTCCTACCCCAAAACCCACCTCCTAGCTAAATTCATCAACTTCACACAAATAGGGATTTAGAACCTACCGGTATGACTACACGTCATCGTGGTGGGATAGGTGGTGGTGGTCCAGCTCCTCCAGCACCTCCTGCTCCTCCAGGCTGTGCCATAGCTCCAAATCTCCTCAGCAGGGTCCTCAACCAATCAAACTCTGCTTCCTGATCGCTGGGGCCTACCAATAACTCCCTCCTCCACTCAACTAGTGCCAACTCAGCCCACAAACTCAACACAATCAATTCAAAACTCAGACAAGCAAAAGGTTGGCACTCAAATTGACAATGTGAAAATGACATGCCGTATTTTTCTTTTTATAGGTTTTGACCTATAACCGATATCGGTTATAGCGCGCCCTAAAACACCGATATCGGTCATTTAACCGATACCGGTCATAACTTACCGATATCGGTTACATGCCTAGTGTTTCCTAATTCCTGCCCTTATCCACCAATTTCCATTTCTCATCACATCACCTACCCAAAGCCACAACCAATCACTTGGCCCGACCCAAACAAACCAATCGGCCGACCCAAGGCCGCAACAAACCAATCGGCCCGACCCAAGGCCGCAACAAACCAATCGGCCCGACCCAAGGCCGCAACCAATCACTTGGCCCGACCCAAGGCTGCCGCAAACCACTTGGCCCGACCAAGGCGCGCAACCAATCGGCCCGACCCAAGGCCGCAACCAATCACTTGGCCCGACCCAAGGCCGCAACAAACCAATCACTTGGCCCAACCCAAGGCCGCAACCAATCACTTGGCCCGACCCAAGGCCGCAACAAACCAATTGGCCCGACCCAAGGCGCAACAAACCAATCGCCCGACCCAAGGCTACAACCAATCATTGCCGAACCCAAGGCGCAACAACCAATCACTTGGCCCGACCCAAGGCCGCAACAAATCAATCGACCCGACCCAAGGCCGCAACCAATCACTTGGCCCAACCCAAGGCCGCAACCAATCACTTGGCCCGACCCAAGGCCGCACAAACCAATCGGCCCGACCCAAGGCCGCAACAAACCAATCGGCCCGACCCAAGGCCGCAACAAACCAATTGGCCCAACCCAAGGCCAGCAACCAACCAATCGACCCGACCCACGGCCGCACCAATTAAATACCTCGACCGAAGCCCGCAAATTATGATTCTATCCACCCATAACGTAGTTGTTTGTTCAATCGAGCTCACCTATTCATGTTTTAGCATGACTAGGATACTTGAATTGATCAGCCCACCAGCTTTGCTTAGACCGAGACCGTGACGTTTATCTCAACCAAACCAACCATTTGGTACTGCCGAACATGCCTAAACGTTCCGGTACCTTACCCATTATATCCCCTGGAGCTACTTCCTATGCCTTGGATACCAGGATTATATCAGCCTTGTTTGGATAAACTATCGACCTTTGCCTATGAATTGCTTGTTTGCTCTTCAAACCATGTACCCTGGTCACACTACTACATTTTAACGTGCGTCTGCCTCCTTGAACTTACCCCACCATCTTACCATCATCTCATCATAATTCACCCTTTATCAACCCTATCCCTGATTTCACGTCGCCTCAATCTGTGATAGATTTGAGGGGGATTACCTATACCCTTAACTGGGGCAACCACTTCTTATTATTGTCAATGCAGCTTTACAAGACAAGCTACACGACAACAAGGGGCAAATGTAGACACCAAATTTGGGTCTTACGATGCCCTGTACCCCGTATCTCATCCCATAACCTAACCCTACCTCACCACCTAAACCTTACACACTTAATTATTTATTAATTACCTTATAATTAATAAATCCACATCTCCAACCCTGCCACCTCACCTCGCCACCTCACCATGACCTAGCCCTAACCCTAAACTAACTTAATTAAGACCTATAACTTGGTCTAAACCCACACCCATGACTCATCACCCCTCACCCGCATCAAAACGAACCTAATAATGACTTGACCAAGCCCACAACTGATCCCTCGGGAGAAAAGGAGGGAAGGTTGGCTATTTTACTAAAAATAGCCAACTTTGACCTAACCGACATCGGTTCCTACTCGACCGCCATTCGGTTACGTAACCGCCATCGGTTCCCTGTAAATGACCTCCCCCAACCAAAAACAAGGATCCAGGGAATTCATTTGCAAGACAGAGACAAGTGAAGAAAAGAGAAGAGGAAAAGAGAAGAGGATCGAGCCGAAGACTGCAACTGAGCCACTGGATCGTTGTCACCCTCATTCAAGCATTGGAAAGGACTGAGGATAGCTTCATCAGCTCACTTTCCAATACCGGATCATCCCAACTGAGCCTTACTATCACCACCACATTCCTTGGACCTGAATCTTCATCAAGAATGAGTAAGTAGTGTCTTGTATGTTTCTAAACACCATTTCTTGAACTTTTTGATTGATAATAATTATAAGCTCACTCCTAGATCTACCACTGCCAAAGACCCCGCACTTAACCTTCATCCATACATCCTTGTATTGCCCAGAAGATAGTTTTATCACTCTCTGAGTCTTCCCCATCATCTCACTATTCCCCTCAACCATCCACCAGTCTTAAAAACCCCACAATCACCCTACAACCAACCTCTACCCAGAAGCACCTAGATTACTGACCCTACCGGTGTCGGTTATCCCCTACCAGTAGTGGTTCTCTAACCATGGTCGGTTATCCAGTGACCAGCATCGGTCACTGTGACTTATACCCAAAACTAGCCTTTTACCTATTCACCTCAAAACAACCTCAGATTCAGTCTGGTCTATCCGGTAACTTGAGCTGAACATGTCAATAACCAGTGACCAAACAAACAACATGACATTTTATTATTGGTAGTTTAGTCTCTATTGCTTTGTGACGAGATACCTAAATCGTGAGTTCGCAATAGCTTCTTTATTATCATTTGCATCAATTTGTATTAAAAGGGAACTGACCACCTTCGAAAGGAAGTCTGATATTTCCTGGGCCCAAGGCAGTTCCCTCACTTATTTTCTAACTAAGATCTGGTGGTCTTGTATTCTTACTTACAGGTAGTCCTTCCTAGACAAAAAGGAGTTCTTCACAATCGATCGATCTCTACGGTATGCACACACCTTCCCAACATAGATCAATGGTCTCACTAAGTAGGTCAAGTCCAGTAACTAGGTCATGGCACGGGTGTTATGGATTTAATCTACCTTGAGAAGCAAACTTTGAAATCGATCAAGTAAATTTTTCTCTACATTTTGAAATTTCTCCAAGTCTTGAAGTCCGAAAATTTGGATTTTAGACTTTGGGGATTTTCCCTTTCGGGGTTTAAATGACCTAAATTTGAAACTACCTTCTTTAAGTTCTAAAGTCTCGAAAGTCCAAATTTCATAATTTTGGGCTTTCAAGTTTCGGAACTCTAGGTCACGCTTTTTGGAAAAATTCTTTCAGACTTAAGTCAAAAGTCCAAATTTCAAAATTTCAGGCTTTCAGGTTTTAGAACTCTTCTAATCATTTTTGAGTCATTTTCTTTTGACTTTGAAGTCTCAAAAGACTGAAATTCCAAAATTTCAGACTTTCAGCTTCGGGTTTAAAAACTCTTCCGAGTCATTCCACGATTTTTCATTCCTTGATCTCCGAATTCGAAACCCCAAAATTCTAAAATTTCAGAATTTTGAGCTTTTGGGTTTCAGACTTTAGAGCTCTCTACACATTAAGTTCCCACCTACCTCCATACATATTGGAATTTTATCATTAATATCAAGTTTTTCTCTTTAAATCACATTTTTTCCTATCATTTTCACGACACTTTGCTCGACAACCAATTTTTACTATATTTCATACTTTTGGGTTTTAGAACTCTAGGTCACATTTTTAGAAATTTCCCTTTGAAGTTCGAAGTTTGAAAGTTTGAAATTTTAGACTTTCGGGCTTTCGGGTTTCGGAACTCTAGGTTGCGCTTTTTGGAAAAATTATTTCAGACTTCCAAGTCCAAAGTCCAAAATTCTGAAATTTCAGAATTTCAAGCTTTTAGGTTTGAAATATTCGATCAGTTTTGGGTCATTTTCGGACTTCAAGTCTGAAATTCCAAAATTTCAGACTTTCGAGGCTTTGGGTTTGAAACTCTTCCGATTCATTCCATGATTTTTCATCCTTGATTCTCAAGTCCAAACCTCAAAATTCTAAATTTTGGAATTTCAAGCTTTTGGGTTTAGGACTTTCAGAGCTTTCAGTGCATTTTGTCCCCACCTACCTCTGTCACGGATTGTAATTTCACCATTAATACCAAGTTTTCAGAGGTTTCTAATTTTTGGGTTTTCGGACTTTCTGTTTGTGAGGTTTCCATTTCAAAATTTGGACTTCTCCTCTTCAAGTTTCTAATTGTTTAGGCTTTTGGATTTTGGAGATTTTTAGGTTTTAGAACTACCTTTGGCATTTGTAACGCATAATTTTATGTCTACTTCCACTTCCAAGGGCAAGGAAAAAATGAAATACTCATTCCTCGGGGTTTCCCCTCACTCTTGCTTATCTTCTAACCTGGGAAACATAGGGGACACCGACCTTGGACAAATTTATTTTCCATATTTCGGGAAAGGGTGAAGGCCCCAAATAAGAAATCTTGGATGCAAGATATATATGACAGTGGGCTTGCTCTTGCTACCGGTTTTCCCAAATTCATGAATTTCCCTGGAATTTTTTTTATCATAGCAGCCTCATAATGATTAAGAATCTATTTTAGTTAAAGATGTTAATGGAAAATTCATGATCTTCCTGGACCTAGATTTCTTTGAAGATTTTCTCAAACTCCTTAACGTTGAAGATTACACCAAAATTTCACTAGAATCAGTGGTGGAACATTGGGACAAAGAAGCAGAGTTTTGCACGAGGGTCATGTTAAAAACCTATCTGGCCAAGAGTGTTTCCAAATTGCCAAAGACCATGTATCGGTCAAATTTCATTCAAGAGGTCAGTGACCTTATTGTGTTATTAAGTAGAGTCTCAATTCTTCTTTCCACGAAGGAATTTCAGGAGTGGATGTTTTTATATATCGTTACTATTAAGAAGAATAGTGAATTTATCATATGGGGGAAGCATATCAATAGCTCCATTTGCTATCAGTTGAGTAGAGTGCATTCTTCAAAGGGTTTTTATATAACATCCTTCTTGGTTTATATCGTAGCTGCCATGGGAGATTTCATCGATTGAATACCAAGGGTATTCGAAGTACCTCCCAAATCTATGATTTCTATCCTCAACTCACACTAGATGAGGGAAGAAAACACTTCCGTAGGATCAATGATGCCTTCTTTATTGTTATCCTCTACTATTTTGATAAGGAGCTATATAATCAAAGAATTTCTTACGAAGCCTTCAAGGAAGTGCGTGAGTGGGGAGCTATCTATCTTTAATTCCCCACATTTACTTACATTCGAATTCCTGGTTTCGTGGGTGCTCCCAAAGCAAGCTACCTAGATGTCCCACTGACAAGTGGGTCTTGTTAGAATTGGTTCGGAAATTGTTGGATTACCACAAGATCCAGAATAAAAGGCACAAAGTGGGAATGCAATTCCTATTTCAATTGGAAAATACACTTTCCCAAATATTTACAAGGCTAAGAATGTAGATGCGGAAATGACAGAGGTAACCTTGAGAAATTTCCATCCACGGACCAATTTTGACTATTGGGAAAATTCATCGAGACAGGTCGGTCCAGTTCCCATGTGCCCCAGTTAGAAGATATTTGGATCCATTTTCGGGATGAATTTATCATCCAACAAAGAGATTATGAAAGGATAACTTTGGATGAAGTTCGAGAAATTTGGAATAGTTGACGTACCAAAAGACATGCAGGACAATGATGAAGTTTTGGATGAATTGTATAAAAATAATAATATTTCCAATCAACCATTTCATGGATTGATTGGTATGTGGAAGAATGTTACAACACAAAGGAAAGGGTGGGACCCATTCTTGCAAAGAACTCACAGTTGGTTGGTTACCTTGGGAATCTCACCAAGGGGTTAGAGCAACCTACAAATATAGGGGCCCCATCAACCATGAGCCAATCAACACCCACAAAGGGGAAAAGGTCAACCCAAAAGACCCATACGGTTCAAAAAAGATTTCATTTGTTGTTGGGAGCTCATCTCTTTCCAAGGCTCCTGTTCCCAAAGTCATGCCTCCAACAACACCTATGACAAAAATAGTTGAAGTCAGTGATTCTCCTAGTGTCCCACAAGACCCATCATTTCCCTCTTCTCTTCCATTGTCCCTTCCTACATCAGTTCCTTCCACTTCTACCATCATTTCTTCTTTCCCATCACCTTCCATGGCCCAAGTATTCTCATCCCTTCTAGTTCTCTCAGCTAGAGAAACTATTGGGTCACCCATTTCTACCTCACTTCCCCTAACACTTCCATTTTCCTCCATCTCATCCCCTAACATTATTGTATCAACTCCTATGGAATTCCCATCACTACCACTACCATTCAAATGCCAACTAATGTTACTGGTACTCTTGTAGTCATTTTTACACCCACCAAGAACAAGGGAACCCCACGCACGTCGGCCTATCACCCTGTCAAGGCGGGCACTCACCCGAGGCATGCTCAGTGTCAAGTCTCTATTTTATGTGATTTCAATGGGAAAACATCATCTACGATCCAAAATTAAAGGACGTGAGTGGAAATGAGACATACAAGCATCATAGAGCACAAAACAACTTTTAGATCGGTGCGGTCATCCTGCATATAAAAGTACTTAACATATTAAGAACTCGAATAAAAAGAAGGGAAATGTGGAAGGATTCAAACTCATTCCATAAACATGCATAAAAATGAACCATGAAGATATGTAAATGCACCGTAATCATTTCTTTGATCATATTCATATAAACCTGGTAACCTCATTACATTCATTAGATTTATTATGGGGCATCGTAGAAAGGTAGACTCAAGTCATGCATCATAATTGGATTCCTATCCTTTAACTCTCATAATGAAAATTTAAACATCCAAGCCCATGGTACATCCATCTCCTATGTTTTATCTACCCAACCCAAATAGAGTTTCTTTGTAGCATTTCTCGGCGGCAGAGCTCTACTCCCTCTTCATCTCTCTATATCTTTTCTTCTATGACCACTTGTATTTTTAGGCCGCTTGAATCGCCAACTCAACCTTATGTGGCCTCGATCCGGTGCCAAGTGTCTAAATGTGGTCCTCCATGGGTGCATGCTCCTCAAGGCTTGAGCTCTCCACTCCTTGTTATGATAGTCTTCTAGGAGCTTTTGTGGCATGGCATATTCCTTCTCGGCTAACTTTGTTGCCATGCCGGCACCTTATCCACTCCACATATGCAATCAAAGTTACACTTTTCTCATGTCCTTCCCAATATGCCAAATATGGCTAAGTCTCGAGACCTTTTCCGTAGGCACACATCATGGGTTCTACTAAGACCTCCTAGAACCTTGCCTTATGCGCCTTCTCCTTGCACACCCATTTCTTAACTTCAGCCTTGCACATCCATGTGCCTTTTTGGACTTAATCAATATTTTAGGGGCCCAACAGTCACCCATTTCTACCTCACTTCCCCTAACACTTCCATTTTCCTCCATCTCATCCCCTAACATTATTGTATCAACTCCTATGGCATTCCTCACATCCACCCCATCCATCACTACCACTACCATTCAAATGCCAACTAATGTTATTGGTACTCTTGTGGTGGCTAATGTTTTAGGTACTAAGTCAACTATTCTATCTTCATCAAAGATCACCATTCTAGAATGGTTGTTCCAAAAAAATCCAAAGCAAAAGAAGAAAGTTCCTCTGGGAGATGTAATAGATCTGAGCATATTGGAACATACCCCAAAGAGATAGGCAAGAGGCCAAAGATTGTTTCAATCTTGATGGTGAATGCATCTAGGGAATGAGTTGTGGAGGTTGCCACTCCTATTGAGGGAAAAAATAAGGAAACAATTACAGCTGTAGATTATCAGATTTCTAGATTCTCATTGGGAAAAGCCACTCATGAAGGAGCAAAGAAAGATGTACACACTGCTCTTGGAAATCTGCTAGAAAAATATGATAAGGATAAAGCTTCCAAGGATGAGCTTAAGGCCAAGGTCGAGCAGCTCACTACATTGCTACGGAAAGTAACAAAGCCAACTCCATCTACTGAAGTCTCAACTACTACGGCCATGATAATTTCATCTACTATTGATGATATTTCTTATCACGAGATTGAAAAGATAGGCTAGAAAGGGAGATCAGTAGATGGATGGATGGAACGTATACTGCAGGAGGTTGACCCTTTAATTAAAGAAGTTGTTGAGATATACAATGATTTGTAGGTTGGGAAAACTACTATTTGTAAAATGGATGAAGCTTTTCAGAAGATAATAACAACCTGAATTTGAATTTGGCAACATGGAGTGAGATTAGAGAGGAAGATTTAGATCTAATCCTCCAAGAGGATGTAATCGATGATGTTGTAAAGTTGTTTGAATATCAAAAGGCCATGGAATTTGATGTCATGTGCTACAAGATCTAATTAAGAAGTTAGATGATAAATGAGTGGAGATTATAAATGCATTAAATGACATATCGAAGAATTTTCTATTGTTCATGTAAATTATTCAACAAAAATATTGATGCTCTTCCAGAGGAGCAAATCAAGCAAAATTTCAAGGATTTGGTGAAACGTGATGATGAAGTTACTAAAACTTTCGGTAGTGAATCTATTGATAGGTTGGTTTTATGCCAAAATTTCACAAGAATATTGAATAAAGTTTTGAGTAAACTTAGAAGAGTTCCAACTAAAATCATGAGGGAAATTGAGACAAAGATATGTGGTAAATCACTATGCATGTGGGCCCGGGATGGATAAATTCAAGGAATAATTAAATTCTTCATCGAGTATAAACATCGAGATGGATGCATGGGAGGAAACAAAAAAAAAACATGTAGATGAGGAAGGCGTTACAGGACCAGGCCAAAGATGAATGGCTATGAAAGGATAGATCCAAGCTTTGGATCAATCAAAGTTGTAGGGTTGGTGAGTCGAGTCAAACCCCTACAACAAACTTGTTATTGTTATGGGAGCCTATTCCCTTAAATTAATGATATTTCTAATATTAGTAAAATGTTAGTTAAGGGCCCACTGTAATGGGTCACCTAAAGAAGTTATAAAAGTTAAGTTTACAAATTCATTTTGGAGATAGAGATAGATCATATTTTAGTGAAGTTGCTCTTTAAGCTTGGAAGAGTGCTTCAGAGATTTAAAGAACCTTTTAATTATATTCAGAGAGATATCTTGCCTTGAAGAAACTGATTTATTGTGCTAAATGGTTGATTTATATATGCTTTGTGAATGTATGATTCCTTAGTATAGATGGTTAGCTTGCCTTTATTTTAGATTATTTTGTTTCATGTTATGGAAAAGTGATATAACATCTTTTATGTCAGTTGTGGAAAGATTATTTTCCTTTTATATCTAAAGTTATATTATCATTGGCCATCATCAGTGAAATGAATGTTTAACATGTGCATGTGTTTTATCCTCGTGGTTAGTTAATTATGTGTCCAATTCAATTTGGTCTCTCTATTTTGTATGATTCAAGTTTTAACAAAGGAATGTATGCTTCTGGTTTGTGGTATTTTGTGCCCTTTCTAAGTTGCAATAGGTGAAGGTGACTAATGATGTCTGCATCCTACTCACATTAACCCTTCCTGTGATTCAACATATCCTTTTATTTGGTGCATCACCATCCCTAGTTTAGTTTACTTTTGTAGATCTCTTTCCCTAAAACTCAGGAAAATGTTAGCCTAAGATTAGATAGCCATTTTATTGCACTAGAGTAGTACAATGCTTATTTTTAGGAAAAGGAATCTAGAATTCTTCGTAGGTTCACTTTGAACCCAAGTCCCACAGCTTGAGTGGTGATCCCATGTGTCCCAATCACACCGAACAACCTATTTATAGCCTGGCCAATCAGGGGGTGCAATGATTTGGTGAAAATAGATTTTGGCACACTTGGTGGGACTAAGAATGGTACTTCTCTTCTCATTTGCACAAATCAAAGTACCGACAACTCTATATCTCTAGATTTTGTTGGTTGTCAAATAAGGAACTTATTGAAAAAACAAATGTGGGACAAAATGTCCCTCCTCTTTAATGGGAGAGGTTCCCTTATTCAAAGGCAAAAACCTATTTACAAATGTACAACGTTTAGTTTTAAAGAGGAACTCGATGTCATGAAAGTGCTTGATATAATGATCATCAATACAAAAGGATAGAAGAATTAAGGAGAGGGAAAAGGTAGAATAGCACTCTCGGGAAATATAGATAACAAAATAATTCCTTACACATGCCGAATGGAATCATATAGAATGTAATCATTTGCATTAAAACCACAAGATGTTATTTCACGAGATACGTTCCAGAGATGACATCCACAAGAATACAAAGCTTCAAGTAAAATAGATTAATGATTTAATAAATTTTAACAAATAGAAAGGAAATAATAAGAATAGATAGAAAGTAAAGAGATATCTTCTTGTATTGATAGCTTTTACACCTTTACACTTTCAAAAATAACCGAGTTCCATTACATAAAATGGCGAGAGAGCCCATTATATAGCTTACAAATTGGATACACTTGGTAACCATTTATTTTAACTAAACTATTAATTATGGAAGTGCTCGACACAATATCATTAATTAGTTTAGAATGAGCTCAATTCTAGAAAAAGGAGAAAAGGAGAAACTAGGAGAGAAAACATCCGCTTATTGCTAAGGAGGGCCCACCGACTTGAGAATCTATTGCTCGAATATTTTTAATGCCTCAGCCTATCTCCCTACCTCATGGTATTAATGTGTTGGTAGTGGCATGAGACCAAGTGCCTAGACATTTCTCCATGTCCTTATCAAACTCGGTATGTTCCGAGGTATTCTTTATTAGCCTCTTCAATGGCAAATCAAGAGAGCAAATATCCTTTATCTTCTCTTTGGTAATCAATTTTACTTTGAACAGTCTCTCGAAAAATGTCTTGAATCGAGTTTTAATCTCTTGAAGAGAGAAAGGAACACCTATAGTTTCATCATGAAGATGACAATGAATATCCTTAAAGGAAGATTCAACACAAGTCTTGAAAGATTCTCCTTTCGCCAACTATTTCTCAATTCTCCAAAGGATTCTTTTTCGAACTTTTATTTTCCATTCAACACTGAACACCCATGACCTTGAAAATTTATCCGTGGCATCATCAAAAAATTTACCGGCCAACAATATCTTTTCATCAGCTTGTCCCATTAGGTGAAGATATATGATGTAACTACTCCAAAGCTTCAGGTTCTTTGTCCATAGTTCTAATAGAGGAGGAGAGTTTTTGTTCCGGTTGGCCACCTTCTCATTGATTTTGAAGGCCTCTAATATCAAGTTCAAACCTACAATGGTCATGTCATCAACCATGGCTTCCATAGCCCTTCCATAGTGGAATATCTATCTATATCCTTGATACTCGAACCTCATCCTGACTAAGAATCATAGGAGGTGGAAGGGTAGCCAGTGGAGTAGGATCCAAAACCTTATCTTTAGTCAATAATGACTTGATGAAGCTGGAAAGAACTTGATTTTGTTCTTCCAACTGTTCTATAGTTTTTTTACCCTTTTCCACTCTCTCAATAACCTTGGTTATTGTTTCTTGGAGGTTATGTACCTCACTCTCAGGAGTAGATTCTCCCATTGGAATTCTAGAAAGTTCCAGGTCAAAGGCTAATAGATCTTGCTCTACCTTATCAACCTTAGGATTTGTAACCTCTAGAAATTGTTGGCCTTGAGCATCTGTCACTATTCTTGAAGTTGTTTTAGCTCTCTTTGCTGGAGGAGGAGGAGCAGACCTAACAAAACATCACAACATCAAAATTTGGCTCTATCAAATGGGAAGAAGGTTTTCTCTTCCTACTATCAACCAAGGGTTACACCCATGTGAAAGTATAAGAAGAAGAAGAAGGGACAAGAGGTCCAAGAGCAATTCAACCCATGACACTTAAGGTATTCACCACTGTTTCTTCTAAGTAAAGAGGTGAGTGAGGCATCTAGAGCTTCTTGTGCACAAGAATTTGTGGTACTAGGTAGTTCAAGAGTGTTAGGCACCTCCTTCTCATCTTCTCTCTGTAACTTCAAGTTCCTTGCAAGTTTTGGTACTTCACCATCATCAATTTTAATGAGAAAATAATGTTCTCTAGCCCTAAAATCATTTTTGAATGCTCTAAAGGGGTTCTTCCTCAATTGGCTCTTGTTTAACCTCTTTTATCTTCTTGTGGTACACTTGAGTAGAAGAAGAGGGAGTAGATGATTCAGGTTCTTTAATCGAGGAAGGAGGAGGGGTTTTTACTGGTACCTCTGGCTTTGGGTGTATGTGTTTCCTTTCTAGGTGTTGAAGTATCTCCGAAGAAGATACACTCGATTCTTCTTAAGCTCTTGAACCTTTCTGTCAAACCAAAATTTGGTTCTTACAAGGATAGGGGTCAAAATCTCAACCAAGTCATCCTTCTCCTTCTTATACCAATCCATATCTTCCAAAGGAATATGTTTGATTGATGTCTCATATTCAAAAGATTGCAAGTCTTCATCATCATCTTGGAACCCTTCATAAATTTGATAGAGATTGAGTACTTTAATCTGTTGAAGAGAGAGACTACCATAGTGCCTCTCGCCTTGCTTCAAAAGCATCTACACAATCAGCCTAATAGTCCTCAAGATCTAGCCTTTGTGATGATAGTTTATCATGAGGTTCGATTAATGAACTTCTTCAAATCAAAGCAAGTCCTAGGTCCGAGGAAGTGGAAAGTGAGGGAGAAAGTGCCCTTTCTATATTTTGGGCATCCAAGGATATTTTACATGTATAATTTCCCAAAGAAATAGGAAGTGCAGACGGATATTTTCTTGTCCTGCGCAGTCCTTTGCATATTTGTCCAATTGCCTCGCACACTTCAATTAGAGCCATCTTGTCATTACAAAACATAGGGAGCTTGAGAGAGTGTGTTTTCATAATCTAATCGATATATGAAAACCTCTGAATTAAATGAATAAAGCTTTATACTTAGCTATCGGGTTCATCACTTCATCAAAAAACCTCCTAGCAATATCACCTTCTAAAGCCTTACAATATACATGGTAAGGCATCATTAAATCTTTGAAATTGTGGTGCTAGTTTCAAGGGTAAATTAAGGGTAGTATGCATAAATGGGCTCATCCTTCGACCCTCCATGTATGTGAATCTTAACCATTGTTGGGATGATGCTAGGGAATACATGATATAAGAAGTCATATAAAAATTCTTAGTCACCGCACATTAGACTACTTGGTGCAAATGATTTCACCCAATTTAACAGCACTCACAGCACCCCTAGATGTAAATCAGGCTTCTAGGTTGATGTTCAGGCATCTAGTGTTTGCACAACATGGAATCCTTTCCTGACTTGTAAAGATGAGAAAAGATTCTCCGAGAGAATTTGGTTCTATTCCTCTGTTGGATGCATGCACACAAAAATGCGAGAGGGTTTGCTAAAACCTAATCTAACTTGCCGAGGAGACGGGGTAAGAAAATGCATAGAATAAAACCTAAACTACAAAGGTGATGCAGGAATGTTAGACACTCGTTTTGCAAATTTAACACGAGACCACATAGATGCAATACAAACACCATGCACGGAGTAACCAAAGCTATGATAAGAGATCAAAATGGCAAAGCAATGAATACATGAGAGGGTCGAGAGTCAATCACAACACATATATTATTGCTCAAGAGTCGATACGGTACATTGCGGTGGCCAAGAGGCAAAAAGGCGGCATTCTGACCCATATGGGAGGTTTGAAAGCTCCACAATTTCTCTTGCAGCGAGGGAATAAGGGAGGATGCAAAACAAAATGTCGACCCCTTAAAGGAGCTCCTCTTTACAATGATATATAAAATGAGAGAGGGAGAGAGAGGAAATCTAGAATCTGCCCTGACCACTTCTTGGTAGCATTTAAAATCATCTCATTATGATGAAGCGGCGGATCTAGCAAAAAGCGGCGGGGCTGTCTAACGAGGAGGCGGCGAGTATCTTTGCATTAAAGTTGGTTGTTGAAGCATTACTTCTATCTATCACCACGCGTCAGAGACATTTTCTTAATTTTCTCCCTCAAACTACACCAAAATGTGAGATTGATCCCGAGAATCATGTAGAGAATTTCATGAGCTTTCCGTTGATATAAAGAACGTGCAAATCAGAGCTCTGGATCGAAGATATGAAGATCACGAAGATTTAGGGCACAAAAGCGAGCAAACAGGTTTTAAAATCTTTTCCCCGCTCTGCCATCTGGGCGACACGTGGCGAGGCCACGATTTTTGAGTAATTCCCTCTCTCCACCTTTTCGCGGGCTTTTCTTGTGGGCCCCTTAAACTTGGACACGTGGCACTATTTCATTGGTTCGGATCGGTGCTTCGAAAACTTCGCCCCTTTGACTTTTGGACCTTTTTCCTTGGCGACACGTGTCATCTTTGTGATTTGTCACGGGCTGCTGCGGATTTTCGCGTCCACCGCGTCCTTTTGTCCCGGATGTCCCAGTGCTTCGGGGACAGAATCCTCCGATCCGCCGAAATGGGCTTCCATGTCCCTTTTCTGCCGGTGACACGTGGCGTGATCTGATTGGCTTTCGGCTCCTTGGATTTATCCGCGTCCCGCGTCCCTTTGTCCCACTTGTCCTTGTGTTTGAAGTTTCTGTTTGGCCGATCCCGGCCGGTTCGCGTCCTTCGTCCACTCTTGTCCCATTTGTCCCGGTAAAGGACTTGGACAAATTTTCTTTCTTTCGGCCGATTCGGGCATTTCGCGTCCATTTGTCCCAGATGTCCCTTTTCTGTAAAGGACTTGGACTGGAATTTTTTTCGGCCGATCCGCGCCTTCGCGTATAATTGTTCCATTTGTCCCAAAGCGGCCTTGAGCGAGGACTTAGCCAATTTTACGATTTTCTCTGAATCGATCTACTTGCTTGGAACTAAAAACTCGATGCATGTTATCAAATTAACTGTCCAGGGGTGAAATTTGGATAGCAGGACTTAGCCAATTTTGATGATTTTCTCTGAATCATCTACTTGCTTGGAACTAAAGGGTATGCATGTTATCAAATTAACTCTGGGGGTGAAATTTGGATAACAATTTGGTGACTTTCGGGGTCACTGCTGCTAGGTAGAAGATCGGTGGCCTTTTAGCGATCCATTGGGCATGGAGTCATAAGATAATAAACTGAAATGAGCACGATCTGTAACTCCCTCTACGAGAGCATTTGAAGCTGTAAAAAACTCAATCTAGGGAGCATGACAAAACCTGTGCCCAAAGCACTTAGGGAAGCTGAAACCTAACTTCAACAAGACAATGTGCATACGCACTTAGAGGAATTGAAATCTAGGCTAATATTTACAAGGGTGAACCTCTTTTTTCGATAGTGATGTTTGAGATAGATTCCAGTTGGAAGGAATCGAGTTCTTCACCGTCGATGAGGCCAATTGGAAAGCATTGCTGCTCTTGCACTTCCATGACCATGTATGGGCCACTCCAAATGGCATCAAACTTGGAATGTCTTCTGGTTTTACCGATGCATCCCATTTCAGAACTAGGTCCCTTCTTGAAAAGGTCTATCTTGCTTTCTTATCAAACCATCTTTTCACTAAGGCTTGATCTTTCTCAATTGTTTGGGATGCACGTTCTCTAATTTCTTCCAATTCCATCAACTCTGCATACCTCGGCCTCCATTGGTTCGAAATTCAAGTAACTCCATTTGCTTCATGAACTCCAATGTTGGCGAGTTCTAAGTGACATGGGCAAGATTGCCTCTCTTCCATAGACAAACTTTGAATGGAGAGTTACTGTGGATCTTTTGGGAGTGATCCTATCAGCCCATAAGGCTGATTTCAGCTTGGTATGCCAAGACCTCTGATTCTCATCAAGAGTTCTCCTAATGATTCTTAGCAAATTTTTGTTTGTGGACTCTGCCTGTCCATTACCCTGTGGGTAATAATTGGAAGAGGTGCTCAAGTAGATTCCATTCTTGTGCCCATTACGTAATCTTGGAACCTACGAATGCCGATGCATTTATGCGATATGATAGTGGCGGCTACACCGAACACAGTCACTATTCCTTCATAAAATTCTAGTATATTAGACTCGTTTGCCTCTTTGAGCGCTACTGCTTCAGTCCACTTGGTGAAGTAGTCCGTTGCCGTGAGAATCCACTTGTGGCCTTGGCTTGAGTTTGGGTTGATGACCAGAGATGAAGTCAATCCCCATTGCGAAATGGTTGGTCGACCAAGATTGGGTGCGATGGAAGCTGAGCTTGCTTAGTCTTTCTTTGCTGTGAAGAGTGCACATTTCTTACACTTTCTTATCCATGTATAGCAGTCATTGAACATTGTGGGCCAATAATACCACCTTTTATTATCTTGAGAGAATTTACATTACTCGTGGGGCAAAATGTCCTCAGAATCTCCATCGTGAAAATCTCGTAACACCCTCTCAATTTGACCGGTCCCAATGCACCTCAATAGAACCCCATTGATGTCTTTCTTAAACAAAACACCATCAACAAGCACATATGGAATGGCTTGTAATCTGAAAGTATCTCCTCTTTGCTTTGCTCATTTCGGAGGGCATAGTCTGTCTGCGTAGGAAGTGTATCATATTACGAGTCAACGAGGGTAGGCACATCATCATTTTCATGTTCTTGGCCATCTGTAGTACGAGGCAGTCTCTTTTTCATCACTGCTTCAACTTTGTTGACTCGAGGCTAGTTGTTCACATAGTCCCTTTCCACGTACTAGTTTGGTGACCTTGATCTCGATGTCATATTCCATGACACGAGTTATCCACCCTACTGCGCTTCTCATTCGGATCCTTGTTTAGAAGGAAGTCCTTGACTCCGCATGAGAGACCAATAATTGGATCTTGTTGTTTGAGACTAGGTGCTTGAATTTCTTTAAACTCGATCACTTTGCAAGTACATGCTTTTGATGAAAGAGTATCTAGTTTCGTATTCCTCAAGCCTTGGTGAAGAAAGCAAGCTGGTTGTTCTAATCCTTCTTTGTTTTGTTGTGCAGGATTGCAGAAATTGTGTCTCCACCACCGAAGGCATATAGCACGAAGTCCTTGGAGAAGTCTGGATTTGACGAGTTGGGGCTTGAGATATAGCCTCTTTTATTGCCTCAAAACTTGCCTTGCCTTGAGATGTCCACTTAAATGCCATGCTCTTCTTTAACATCAGCGTTATTGGCTTTACGAGAGAGCTGCAAAGTTTGGAACAAACTGCGGACAAAATTGATCCTTCCCAAGAAGCTTTGAAGAGCCTTCTTGTGACTTGTGATGGCGATGCTTGAATTGCTTGACCCGTTACGGGTCGATAAATCAACCCTTCCTTTGAAACAATATGGCCTAGAAGTTTTCCCTCGTGAGAGCAAGAATATGCACTTTTTGGGATTGATGATACCCCAAATCTTCTACATCTACGAAATACTTGCCTCGAATGCGAGAGGTGATCCATTTGCATTTTTGAGAATACGGTGATGTCGTCGAGATATATCAGAACTATTTTGTTGATCGACCCCTTAAATGCCATATCCATTGCCCTTTGGAAGGTGGCTCCGGCATTTGATAGTCAAATGGCATCTTCTTGTAGGCATAGGTCCCCCATTTGGTGGTGAAAGCCGTCTTGAATTGGTCATCTTCTTTCACCATCACTGATTATACCACTGAGTAGCCATCTAGGAGAGAATCTCTCTGAACCGGATCTACTTGCAATATTTGTTCCATTGAAGGAAGTGGGTAATGGTCTTTGAGAGATGCCCTATTGAGGTCAGGAAATCTACACACAACCTGATTTCTCGCTCTTCTTCTGGCCAGGAACCAAGTTTGCAACCCGGCTTGAGTGCTTGATCGGGAATATAATGCTTGCCTCTATTAGCTTGTTAAGCTCTTTCTTCATTAGAGGCTCGATGTGAGGGTTGTGGTCTCTGCTACGCACGATGGGTTTAGCATCTGGATCAATTCTATGGTATGTTGTGCCAACTTCGGATTGAATCCTCTCAAGTCTTCATAGCTCAAGCGAAGACATCACGGAAATTCTTGGCAAAGTTGTATGAAATCTGATTTCTCTTGCTCGGTGGCCACTTTACCAATTTGAAGTATTTTGCCTTCCCTGACGAATTGGCTCTGAATCTTCTCTCTTGACTTTGTATGTTAGCCTTTTCCTTACGGGCTGGTCGTTAGGGTTGAAGATAGACTCGATGTTACTAAACCCTTAGGAAGCTTGTTTGTCATGCAGTGCACTACTTGATCCCCATCTTCTGCTGCTCTAATCATCACTGATTTCTAGGTGAGAATTCAGCCTCTTCTGTAGAAAATTGATGATCATTGATCGTTCTCAAACACCTGCCCGGCTTGTGTTATTATCTGGAGCTGCTGGCCTCACAATCACATGGATATGTGGTGTGTTTTTCCCTTTTGATGTTGTCAACCACATCAAGCGTTGCTCAAGCTCTTTGCTGCGAGCCTATCATGCGGCTTCATTTTTCTTCACAGGTATGGACACTGATGTTGAAAGCTTGAAATCCTCAATGAGGTCCCATACCCTATTCTTGTAGCTCCTCGGCAAGTCGTTCTTCGTAGCATGTTGTCCTCTAACTTGGTTGTTGTGATTAGCTCGCTATCCCCGAACACTGCAGAGTTATTTATCCCTTTTTCCTAGCCCTGTGATGAAGTCCATGAATCAAGGCCTCATATTAATTTGTGTTGTTTGAACAAGAAAACTGGAAACGAAAAGCTGAATAATATTTGATGCCTTGAGGTGAAACAAGCATGGCTCCACCTCCTGCACCTTGCCTACTCCTTGATCCGTCAAAAAACAGCCGCCATACCTCATTGTCATCATTATGGCTTGGCTTGGTGATGCTAGGAACAGGTTGATTTTCTTCGTGTATATAATAGACTCCCAGCTCAGATTCTTCTACTTCTTGATAGGGATCAAAAGCATGTATCTTGTTTGCCCATTCATCGAGAGTTAGGTCGGGATACTTCCAACCTTGGTGTCAGCCTCATCAGTACTAGGGTGATCTTCTTGATCAAATGCTGAGCAATTGGCATTAATCTGACTAGGAGTGTAAGGCTCAATATGGAAGTTTGCAATAGGTTCAGACCTAATTGTAGCCTTAGTTCCATACCTTGTTCTAAATAGCATGTGAGACCAATCAAGCGAGACAAATACCCCCGATCTTGTTTGTGAAGTCCCTTGACAAGCAAAGGGCAAAAAGAGTGGTGGAAGGTCTATGATTGATATATCTTGTAAGACAACAACATTTGGACATGCATGCGAGAGTAAGACTCAAGTTTTTAATCACTCACTATTCTATTATTGCTGTCCCATCCAATTGCACTACCCCTTTAGATATTACTTCATATTGGAGACCCAGCTGATCAGCTATTTGCTTGGGCATCACTGAGCTACTTGCCCCGGAATCAATCATGCAATTGTGTACTAGTTTATCCCCAATGATTAATGAAACATAGAAAGGAGGGGGCTTCGACATTTTACCTTGTTGCCCTCCATGGCTTCCTTCAGGCTGGGCAGCATTTGTAAGCACTTTGTCTTGCATCTGAACCTGTTGATTCGAAGTTGTCCAATCCTTCATGGCAGCTTGCAGTCAGATCTCTTTGTCCTGGGATGGATAGGGATTCCCACATTGATATATTGACGTTAGTCTTCTTCATCATTGATGATCTTGAATGGGGATGAAGTATCCTTTTGTTGTCCCTTGGTTTGTACACTTACTCCTTGTGCGTGGGCAGTGACAGTGGCATTTGAGTTGGCCTAGGGGCTGTTCTTGGCTGCCCTTGTGTATTTGGCTGGACTCTGCTTGCCAATCATTTGTGGAGCCGTGGAAGGTGGTGGATTGGCTGGGGCTAATGGCTGTTCTTCACCCAAATTTCTCCTCTTTGACCTTGTGTTGGCTGCGACACCTTGAAGCTACTTGATTCATGCCACGAAATCTTACGCTTGCCGGTTCACCAACGTGGTGTCATTTGGGGCTGATTCTTTGTTGGAATGTTTCTTGTTGTTATTTGTTTCCTTGATTTGCCCTCGCCCTCCACACGGTAGTTGTCACCATCGGTGCTTGATTGAGAGCACCATTGAAACACATGGATTGGTTATGAGGCTCGTTGCATGGAAAGCACCAGTCATATTCTGAGCAATGTTGTTACGTGTTGGCACTAATGCCTTAGAGCGAGATATAGCATTTGGATTATAGGGCTGGAATGGTCTATTAGAGGGAGGCCTTGTTTGATTCACATTTACAAGCTGGATTAGGTGGTCTTTGTGGTTGGTATGGCTGCTATTTAGGCTGAGCTTGAGGTTGATAGGAAGGTCTGAAACCTTGGGCTTGTTGCCTCTTAATAGTAACCAGCTCATTTCCCAAATTTTGCAACTGTTTCATGACCTCTTGGAGTTCATTCGAAGCACTTGGAGATGAAGTGGAAGCTTCACTTGAACTCTGATTTCTAGGAGTGGGAACAGGAGCCAAAGTGGGTGCTTGACTAGTGCTTGGATTTTCTAAGTTTGGATATAAGGGCATGGGAGGCCTAGGAGCCAGTTTACCAGCTTGAATAAGACAGTTTTCGGCTCTAATGGCAATGTTATAAGCCATAGGGATTGTTGTGCCTCCCATGGATTGAATTAACATAGAAATATCAGAATTCAAAGCTTTAAGGTAATATAGAAAAGCACCTTCTTTGTTGGCACATTGCCCTTTGGAATCCTATCCCAAGACCTTTGAAATCTGAAGTTGAAGTCGATCATTTGCTCGTTGGGGGCTCTCTTGATAGTTGTCGGCTGCTCCAAAGAGACAAGTTGTCTCCCTTCTCTCCAAATTGCTCGTGAAGTGCAATACATGGCTGATTCGGTTTGTGATAGAACCAGCTCAAGGCTCCTAAACCATTGTAATGCTTTACCCTTGAAGGAAGATGCGGTAACTTGATGACCACTTGCATTTCATTGATTTCATGGATTGCACAAAGGTTAGCAATATCTTTAACATGATCACAGAGTAGTCGATTTTCTCCGGTGAAGTAGGGAATGTTCTTGAGGCTGCAATAGGAAGCTGGATGTTGTGCATTGAGAGCAAGTGGGCTGCTGCTGTGAAGTTGACGTAGGGATTGTTACGAGCCATTCTAATCGGTCTTAAAACCCTTATATCTTGAATGAAAGGCACATCGGTGGAGGAGTTGAGAGAGTTTGTTTGGTGGAGATGGAGACCTTTGAATCCTTCTTCCTCTTTGCCTTCTTCTTGGAGATAAGCTGCGGGTATTCAAACAACACTTCTTCTTCTCGACTCTTGACCTTGTGGTGATTCTTCTCATGAGTTTTCGGGCTGCTTTGCTTTGCTGAAACCGAGTTGATTCTTCCCCTTGGAGTCGCGGATATGCAAATAATAGCTCTTATAAGCAAGAAAGCTGCAGCGAGATGCATATCAACTTTGCTGCTGATAAAAATGAGACCTCTAGGTCCCCGGCAGTGTGCCAAAGCTGTTGTTGCGAGACTCACGGCACCCCTGGATGCAAATCGGGCTTCTAGGTTGATGTTCGGGCATCAGTGTGATTGCACAACATGGAATCCTTTCTCAAGCGTGGGACTTGTAAAGATGAGAAAAGATTCTCCGAGAGAAATTTGGTTCTATTCCTCTGTTGAGAGATGCACACAAAAAATGCAGAGGGTTTGCTAAAACCTAATCTAACTTGCGAGGAGACGGGGTAAGAAAATGCATAGAATAAAACCTAAACTACAAAGGTGATGCACCGAGGAATGTTAGACACTCGTTTTGCAAATTTAACTGAGACCACATAGATGCAATCAAACACCATGCACGAGGTAACCAAAGCTATGATAAGAGATCAAAATGACAGCAATGAATACATGAGAGGGTTGAGAGTCAATCACAACACATATATTATTGCTCAAGAGTCGATACGGTACATTGCGGTGGCAAGAGGCAAAAAAAGGCGGCATTCTGACCCATATGGGAGGTTTGAAAGCTCCTGAATTTCTCTTGCAAGCGAGGGAAGAAGGGAGGATGCAAAACAAAAATGTCGACCCCTTAAAGGAGCTCTCTTTACAATATATATCAAGAAATGAGAGGGAGAGAGAGGAAATCAGAATCTACCCCTGACCACTTCTTGGTAGCATTTAAAATCATCTCATTATGATAGAAGCGGCGGATCTAGCAAAGCGGCGGGTGTCCTAACGGGAGCGGCGAGGCATCTGCTGCATTAAAGTTGGTTGTTGAAGCATTACTTTGTCTCATCACCACGCGTCGAGAGATGTTTTCTTAATTTTCTCCCTCAAATACACCAAAATGTGAGATTGATCCCGAGAATCATGTAGAGAATTTCATGACTTTCCGTTGATATAAAGAACGTGCAAATCGAGCTCTGGATCGAAAGATACGAAGATCGAAGATTTAGGGCACAAAAGCGAGCAAGAAACGAGGTTTTAAAATCTTTTCCCGCGCTCTGCCATCTGGACGACACGTGGCAGGCCCTGATTCGCTGAGTAATTCTCTCTCTCCACCTTTTCACGGGCTTTTCTTGTGGGCCCCTTAAACTTGGACACGTGGCACTATTTCATTGGTTCGGATCAGTGCTCGAAAACTCGCCCCTTTGACTTTTTGGACCTTTTTCCTTGGCGACACGTGTCATGCTTTGTGATTTGTTGTCACGGGCTGCCGATTTTCGCGTCCACCGCGTCCTTTTGTCCCGGATGTCCCAGTGCTTCGCGGGACAGAATCCTCCGATCCACCCGAAATGGGCTTCCATGTCCCTTTTCTGCCGGTGACACGTGGCGTGATCTGATTGGCTTTCGGCTCCTTCGGCTATCCGCGTCCGCGTCCGCGCGTCCCTTTGTCCCACTTGTCCTTTTTGTGAAGTTTCTTTTCCGCCGGTTGCATTCCGCGCACTCACGGCCTTTAGATGTCATCCTTCGGCGATTCGGGCATTTGCGTCCCATTTGTCCCGATGTCCCTTTCTGTTTGCACTTGGACAAATTCTTCGGCCGATCCGCGCCTTGGCGTATTTGCGTCCATTTGTCCCAAAGGCGGCACTCTTGAGCGAGGACTTAGCCTACGATTTTCTCTGAATCAAAGGACTTGGACTAAAAAATTTTCATGTTATCAAATTAACTCGGGGGTGAAATTTGGATTCTAGTTTGGTAATCATGTGGCTCCCCATGCACATTAGTCAATTCTTTGGTGTCCTCGAGTTAAAATGAGCTCCATGGGTGAGCAGATGAATTTAGGGTACATTTATAGAGATAGGGAACCAGCCTCAATAAGATAGTCCAACATTTGTTCATTTGTGCCATGGGGAAGGATTAGGGCAAGTCAATTTGTTCTAAAATCCCAAAATCCAGTTCGAACCTATTATCCCCGATATCGGGAAAAAGGTCTCACTTGAGGTGATATTTAATTTGTTGTTGGCCTTGGAATTTGATCTTCATGTTTGCAAATACACATAACAAGGATCAAACCTAAAGGGTCGAGTTCCATTTTCATTTCTAAAAAAATGCAAAGGAGTAGGAGCATGAGCAAATGACCTTGATTCAAACAAGGGATTCAAGAAAATGATGCAAGTGAGAAATGTGTCGAATGCATAGAGGATAGTCCCATTAAATAGTTGTTTAGGAGAGAGAAGGTCGTTATATGTGCATTAAATTCATATTGCATTTCCAAAGGCAATTTTACAAGACCGACTCTAAAGATAAGAATCGGAGAGAGTGAAAAAAGTGGTCTAGATGGTCTTTGATACATTTGGGACATGAGGGATGTGACAGACGTGTTCCACTTTACCACATGGGCAATGCGGGTAATGTGGGCCATTTGATTACAAAATGTAGTATCCAAAAACTATGGAAATGCGAGGACACGAGGGATGTGAAGACATGATTCAAATGATGCACACATATGTGGGAAAATGGGGACATTTAAAGCACAAACACTTATGGGAAAAATGGGACAAAATTATTTGACGGACCCTATGTGGGTGATCGGGAACAGAGAGTCTTCGCTTCCAATTTTGATCACAAAATGGGCCAAAAAGTTTTAACAAAACCAAAAGTTAATGAAGAGGGAATGCCTGATCGGGAATAGAAGGCCCAATAGAACTTGGGACATGAGGGACAAAAATGTGATAACAGACCCACAAATCACCAAAATAACTTCCAAAAAAATGTGATTTTTACTATCTCCTCAACTTTTCACTTCACCTTGCTCATTTTGTGGCTAACTCCCTTCATTCTTCCCTCTCTTGTGCCTCAATCATAATTTTTTTCTTTTTCAGCACTCAAGACCTTCTCGGAAATGGCACCATTAGAGATAGAGATTTTTCTCACTTTCAGTAAAGGTAAAGTTTTCTCCTAACTCCATGTATTTTTGAAGTTATGGCTCGGCAGAGATTTTGTGGGAAATTTTCCCCTGAAAAGCCCGAGCCAATAAGATGAGGCCACGTGTCCTCGGGAGGGCGGAGGGAGGGAGGTAAACTTGGAATTTTTACCAAGTGTTTGGCAAGGTTTCAGAAGGAATTTTTCAGGCCCCCGAATGGCCCGCCGTCCAATGGGATCTGCCACGTGTCCAAGGGGAAGAAATTAGAAAATTTCCTAAGGGTTGACACAAAAAAATTTTTGATGAAGGCCCGCATCCAATCACATTATGCCACGTGTCCTTAGGCCAAAGGAGTGGCGGAGGGTGGAGGTAAAATTGAAAATTTGGTGAAGTGTTTTGGTGAGAGGAAAGGAGAATTTTTTTGGCCCAAAGCCCGCAGTGAATGGGATCTCGCCACGTGTCTCAAGGGGCATCAGAGCTTGGGCCACGGAAAATTGGGAATTTTTCCCAAAGGTTAGCAAAAGAGAAATGTTTGCCCCCAAGGCCCGCATCCAATGGGAGCTCGCCACGTGTCCCAAGAGAGTGGGAAATGCGGGGGAAAGTTGGGAATTTTTCCCAAAGCAAAGTTCAAAGGAAATATTGAAAGGGAGAGTCCGCCCCCAAAACCCGAGCCAATCAAATCACGCCACGTGTCCATGTGGCGCAAAAACACAAGGCAAGCCCACAGGAAAAATGAGCATAAAGGCCCCCGCATCCAATGGGTTTCTCGCCACGTGTCCCCAGGGAAAATGGGTGGAAAGTGATGGAAAATTGAAAGAGAAGAGGCCCGCAACGAATCATATCACGCCACGTGTCCTCAGGTCATCGGCCCGGTGGAGAATTTTTGGAAAATTTTCCAATGGCCAAAATGATGGAAAATGAAGCAGGAAGAGCCCCATGACCAATAGAATCATGCCATGTGGCACAGGAGTGGTGGAGGCATGGAGATTTTTGGAAAATTTTCCCAAATGCAAAAAGTGGGAAAATTTCAAATTTTCGCCCCCAACCCGTTTTGGCCCTGTTTTGCCCTAAATTTTCAAATGACCATAACTTTCGATCCAGAGCTCAGTTTTTCACGTTCTTTATATCAATGGAAAGCTGGTGAAATTATCTACATGATTTTAAGATCAATTTTGTATTTTGATGGATTTTGAGAGAGAAAATTGAAAACACCTCTGGCACGTGGAAATCAACAGAAATGACATTTCAACCACCATTTTTAATGAAGAATGGCTCGCATTCTCTCCCAGCATGGTGAAAATGTCAGGAATGGACCTGTAAGGATGCCCATGCTATTTTATTGCATTTTGGTTGGTGGTTGAAGCTCCTCTCACATGTTTTCCCACATTTCTCTCTCCTGGGCTCATTTTTTGCATTGTAAAAGCTAGATTTGGCTCATTTTTTTGAAGGGTTAGACATTTTTTTATGTTTTGCAGCTCCCTTTTTCACCTTGAAAGTGATTTTGTGGAATATCGACCTCTTCCAAGACTCAGTAACATTTTTTACCTCTCATGATGTTGTAATGCATGTATTTTTTGATATTGGAAATGACAATGCAAGCTCTGTGGAATGAGTTTCAATCCTCTCTCTTGTGTTTTTGCTTTTCCTATGACCTTTCATTACATTTTATCAGTTTGTGCATGATGTTTTGTTGCATTTCTATGATCTGTGTCAATTTTTAGAAGTAAAGAATGTTCACCACTCCTTTGGTGTATCACCTCATTAGTCTTAGTTTTATTTCTTTTGCATTCTCTATCTCTGTCCCCTTGGAATTTAGAGTAGGATTTTGAGTTTAAACCTCTGCAACTTGCAAGTAATACACCTGATCAGAGGAGTTGAGGAACCAACCTCTAACCTAGAGATTCTTTTCCATTTTTACAAGTCCCACACTTGGGGAAAAGATTCAATGTTGTGCAATCACACTGGATGTCCAAAATGTCAAACTAGAAATCTGATCAACATCCAGGTGTGCTGATTTGCACTAATAGTTTTGGCACACCCGGTGGGACCTTAGAGGTCTTCATCTTCATTGCAACAAAATTGATGTGCATTTTTGCAAGTTTCTTGCTTAAAAGAGCCCTAAATTACACATCTGGTGACTCCAAGGAAGAAGAATCAGCTGGTTTTAGCAGTGCAGACCTGAAAACTCATGAGAAGAATCACCACAAGGTCAAGAGTTGGAGAAGAAGAGGTGTTGTTTGAGTATCTACAATTATCTCCAAGAAGAAGGCAAAGAGGGAGGAGAATTCAAAGGTCTCCATCTCCACCAAACAGAACTCTATCAACTCCTCCACCTGGTAGGCCTTTCATTCAATCAACAAGGGTTCTAAGGCCAATCAGAATGGCACAACACAACCCCTATGTCAATTTCACTGGCAAGCAGCCCACTTGCTCTCAATGCACAAAATCCAATCCTAGTTGCAGCATCAAGAACATTCCATACTTTATCGAGAGAATCGACCACTCCTGGTGATCATGTCAAGGATATTGCTAATATTTGTGCAATCCATGAGATTAATGAGATGCAAGTTATTGTCAAACTACTAGCATCTTCATTCAAAGGGAAAGCTTTGCAATGGTTCAGGAGTCTTGCCTCAGGTTCTATCCAAAATTGGAACCAGCTATGTATAGCCCTCCATGAGTAGTTTGGAGAAAAGGGAGATAACTTGTCCCTTTTGGAACAATTGACAACCATCAAGAGAGCTCCCAATGAGCAGCTGATCGACTTCAACTTCAGGTTTCAAATGACTTGGGAGAGAATTCCAGTGGCAATAAGGCCAACAACAGAAGGTGCTTTTCTATATTACCTTAAAGCTCTAAATTCTGATATTTCTATGTTAATTCAATCCATGGGGGCACAACTATCCCTGTTGCTTATAAGATTGCCATTAGAGCTGAAAATTGTTTGATTCAAGCCGGCAAGCTAGCTCCTAGGCCTCCAATGCCATCAGATCCAAGTTTAGAGAACCCAAGTACTAGTCAAGTGCCTATTTTAGCTCCTATTCCCACTCCTAGAAATAGAATTCAAGTGAAGCTTCTACTTCATCTTCTAGTGCCTCAAATGAACTTCAAGAAGTCATGAAGCAATTGCAAAATTTAGGTAATGAGCTGGTTACACTCAAGAGGCAGCAAGCCCAAGGTTTTAGACCTTCTTCCAGCCTCAAGCTCAGCCTAACAGGCAGCCATACCAGCCTCAAAGACCACCCAATCCTAGTTGCAAATCAAAATCAAGCAAGACCTCCTGCCAATAGACCATTTCAGCCCTATAATCCCAATGCTACATCTGCCTCTAAAGCAATAGTGCCAGTGCAAAACAACATAGCTCAAGAGTATGATTGGTGTTTCCCATGCAATGAACCTCACAACTAGTCTATGTGTTTCAACGGTGCCTTAAATCAAGCATTAATGGTGACAACTACTAGTGTGGAGGGTGAAGGGAGTCAAGGAAATAACCAACAACAAGAAACATTCCAGCAACAATCAGCTCCAAATGATACCACACTTGTAAACTGGCAGGCAGAAGATTTTTGTGGCATGAATCAAACAATCTCCCAAAGTGTTACAGCCAACACAAGGTCAAAAAGGAGAAATTTGGGTGAAGAACAACCATTGGCTCCAAGTAATCCACAACCTTCTACCACTCCACAAATTATTGGCAAACAAAATGTAGTTCCAAACACGCAAGGACTGCCTAAAACAACTCCTAGGCCAACTCAAATGCCAGTTGTTGCTGCCCATGTGCAAGGAATGAATGTGTAGGCCAAGGGACAAAGAGAGAGATGCTTCATCTCCATTCAACATCATTGATCAGATGAAGAAGACAAATGTAAACATATCAATGTGGGAATCACTATCCATCCCAGGCCAAAGAGATTTGCTACAAGCTGCCATGAAGGACTGGTCAACTTCAAATCAGCAGGTCCAAATGCAAGAGAAGGTACTCACAAATGCTGCCCAGCCTGAGAGGAATCATGGAGGACAACAAGGTAAAATGTTGAAGCCCCCTCCATTCTATGTTTCATTGATCATTGGAAACCATTTAGTACACAATTGCATGATTGATTCCGAGGCAAGTAGTTCAGTAATGCCCAAGCAAATAGCTGATCAGTTGGGGATTCAATATGAAGTCATATCCAAAGGGGTAGTGTAATTGGATGGGACAACAATAACAATAGTTGGAGTGATAAAAACTTGAGTCTTACTTTGCATGCATGCCCCAACGTTGTTGTTTTGCAAGATGTCTCGGTAATAGACCTTCCACCACTCTTTGCCCTATGTTTGTCAAGGGATTTCACAGCTAAGATTGGAGGTTACTTATCTACTGATTGGTCACACATGTTGTTTAGAACAAGATATGGAACTAAAGCCACAATCAGATCTGAACCTATTGCAAACTTTCACATTGAGCCTCACACTCCAAGCCAAATCAATACCAATTGTTCAAGCATTTGATCAAGAAGATTATCCAAGCACTGATGAAGCTGACACCAAGGTGGAAGCATCCTAGATTTGACTCTTGATGAATGGGCAAGCAAGGTGCATGCTTTTGATCCTTATCAAGAAATAGAAGAATCTGAGCTAGGAGTCTATTGCATGCATGAAGAAAATCAGCCTATTCCTAACATCACCAAGCCAAACCACAAGGATGACAATGAGGTATGGCAGTTGTTTTTGATGGATCAAGGAGTAGACAAGGTGCAGGAGGGGGAGCTATGCTTGTTTCACCTCAAGGAGTTAAGTATTATTCAGCTTTTAGATTTCAGTTTGCATGCTCTAATAACACTGCTGAATATGAAGCTTTGATACAAGGATTGCATTGGTCAATCAAGAGAGGAATAAAGAACTTGCAAGTCTTTGGTGACAGTGAGTTGATTGTCAACCAAGTTAAGGGGCAGCATGCTGCCAAGAATGATCTACTCAAGTGCTACAAAAACAAGGTGTGGGACCTCATTGAAGATTTGAGGCTTTGGCATCAAATCCATTCCTAGAAAAGAGAACCAAGTTGCTACGACAGCTTCAGAAAGTTGGAGCAGCCTTTGATGTTGTTGAAAGCATCCAAAAAGACAAGGTACAACCAAACATCCATGTGATTGTAAGGCCTTCGGTGCTAGACAACAATGTAAGTTGGCAAGTGTTTGAAAATGATCAACAAATCATCCATTTCTTACAAGAAGAGGCTGAGTTCTCAGCTAAAAATCAGAAAAGTTGGAGCAGCAGTATGGTGACCAAGTGGTACAACTGAGAACCAACAAACTACCAAAGGGACTTATTACTTTGGAGTCCATTTTCAATCCTAATGATCAGTTTAGGAAGGAGAAAGCAAACATCCAAGTCAAGGGAGAAGATTCAGTGTCCATCTTGGTGGAAGAAGGAAAATCACTCCAAGTTGGTAAAGTGACAACTGAGCAAGAAAGGTATGAGTTCATACAACTTTGTCAAGAATTCCCTGATGTGTTTGCTTGGAGCTATGAAGATTTGAAAGGTTTCAATCCCGAGTTAGCTCAACACACCATTGAATTGGATCCAAGTACTAAACCCATCAGGAAAAAACAAAGGCCAGTCAATCCACACATGGAGCCTCTCATGAGAAAAGAATTGAATAAGTTGATAGAGTCAAGTATCATATTCCCTATCAAGCATTCTAGTTGGGTGGCCAACTTGGTTCCAGTTAGAAAGAAGAGTGGAGAAATCAGATTGTGTGTTGACTTCAGAGATCTGAATAGAGCATCTCTCAAGGATCATTACCCACTTCCTTCTATGGAGCAAATTTTGCAAGTTGTTTGCTGGCTCTGAGAGGTTTTCATTACTTGATGGCTATTTAGGGTACAATCAGATTATGGTGAAAGAAGAGGATCAGTTCAAGACAACCTTTACAACCAAATGGGGAACTTATGCATACAGGAAAATGCCATTTGGGCTGTCCAACGCTGGAGCTACTTTCCAAAGGGCAATGGACATGGTGTTCAAGGATTTGATTAACAACATGGTGCTGATATATCTTGATGATATCACTATTTTTTCAAAAAATGTAGCAGACCATCTCTTTCATTTGAGACAAGTGTTCCAAAGGTGCAGAAGATTTGGGGTATCCTTGAATCCTAAAAAGTGTATTTTTCTAGCCCATGAAGGAAAGCTCCTTGGCCACATTGTCTCCAAAGAAGGATTAGCAATTGATCCAGAAAGAGTTGAAGCCATAAGAGCACTACCATTGCCAAGCCACAAGAAGGCCCTTCAAAGTTTCTTGGGGAGGATAAATTTTGTTCGGAGGTTTGTCCCAAATTTTGCAGCCCTAGTCAAGCCTATCACCAAGATGTTAAAGAAAAGCATAGCTTTCAAATGGACAGCAGAAGGCAAAGAAAGTTTTTGAGCAATCAAAGAAGCCATCTCTCAAGCCCCAACTCTCATTAACCCAGATTTCTCCAAGGATTTCATCCTCTATGCATTTGGGGGTGATGATACTATTTCTGCAATTTTATACAGCAGAAACAAAGACAATGATGAGCAGCCAATTGCTTTCTTCAGCCAAAGCTTGGAGGACTATGAGGTGAGGTATTCTTTCATTGAGAAGCATGTTCTTGTAGTAATCAGGAGCTTGAAGAAATTCAAGCATCTAGTTTCAAACAACAAGGTTCAATTGTTGGTTTCTCATGTGGGAGTTAAAGACTTCCTCCTCAACAAAGACCTGAATGAAAAAAGAGAGCAGGTTGGATTACTCGTGTCATGGAGTATGACATTGAGATCAAAGTCACCAAGTTGGTCAGAGGAAAAGGATTGTGTGAGCAGCTGGTCTTGAATAAACACAAGGAAGCATGCAATGAGAAGGAGGTTGTTTTGGTGTTGCAAGACAACCATGAGAAAGGAAGCACTCAAGAGGAAAATGATGGTGTCCTCACTCCTTGCTGGACCCAAGACATAATGCACTTCCTAAACATAGGTCTATGCCCTCCAGAGATGAACAAGACCAAAAGAAGACACTTCAGATTGTAGGCTGTCCCATATGCCCTTGTTGATGGTGTTTTGTTCAAAAGGGATGTGAATGGAGTGCTATTGAGATGCATTGGTACAAATCAGATTCACAGTGGTGTTGGAAGAGTTCCATGGTGGATCAGCTGGTGGTCATTTTGCACCGAGAGTGATAGCTCTGAAGATCATGAGGGCTGGCTATTATTGGCCCAAGATTTTCAGTGATTGTTATGCATGGATCAAGAGGTGCAAGAATTGTGCATTCTTCATGGGTAAGGAGAGACTAGCTGCCCTTCCATTGCATCCAATTTCAGTTGACCAGCCATTCATGCAATGGGGTTTAGACTTCATTGGAGTCATTAATCCAAATTCAAGCCAAGGACACAAATGGATTCTAACAACAACAGATTACTTCACCAAGTGGACTGAAGCAATAGCACTCAAGGAAGCAAATGAATCTAGCATCCTGGACTTCTATGAGGGAATAGCAACCAGATTTGGCATACCTGCTACAATAATATCGATAATGCATGGCATTCATGGGTCCAAGGTAACTTGAATGGGCTGTCAAGAATGGGATCTACCTAAGCACTTCATCAAATTATTACCCTCAGGGTAATGGCCAAGCTGAATCTACAAACAAGAACTTGTTAAGGATCATTAGGAGGACTCTTGATGAAAATCAGAGGTCTTGGCATACTAAGTTGAAATCAGCCTTATGGGCTGATAGGATAACTCCCAAGAGATCTACAGGTAACTCTCCATTCAAGCTTGTTTATGGAAGAGAGGCAATTTTTCCCATGTCACTTGAGTTGCCAACATTGGAACTCATGAAACAGTTGGAGTTGTTGGAGTTTGGCCCATGGAGGTTAGATATGTAGAATTGATGGAGCTCCAAGAAATCAGAAATCAGGCATCCCAAGCAATGGAGAAGGATCAAGCTTTGATCAAGAAGACCTTTGATAGAAAGGCCAAGGATAGATCTTTCCAAGTTGGAGATCTAGTGTTAAAATGGGATGCAGACAGAAGAGAAAAACCGGGAGGCATTCAAAATTTGATGCCATTTGGAGTGGCCCATACATGGTCACAAAGTGTAAGGACAACAATGCCTTCCAATTGTCTACATTGGATGGTGAAGAATTGTAGATTCCAGTCAATGGAATCCATCTGAAGCATTGCTACTGAAGGAAATTCTCCACCTTGTACATATTAGCTTAGGTTTTCATTCCTCCAAGTGCTTATGCACATTGTTTTTTGTAGATTAGCTTTGCTTTCCCTAAGTGCTTTGGCACAAGCTTGTTGTTCCAGAAATGTGTTTTGCAGGCCTTGCTCCAATCGATGGTGTTCTACCTTCCATCTTCCTCCTTGCAGTGTTCTAATTAGTTGGGGTACCAAGCAGAGAATTTAATGACTCCATGCCCAATGGATTGTTTCAGGCAACTGGTAACTTCATCCAAGCAGGAAGATGACCCTCTGAGTCACCAAAATTGTTATCCAAAATGAGCCCCTTGCTCATTTTGTGGCTAACTCCCTTCATTCTTCCCTCTCTTGTGCCTCAGTCATAATTTTTTGCTTTTCAAGCACTCAAGACCTTCTGGAAATGGCACCATTGGATAGAGATTTTTCTCATCTTTCCAGAAAGGTAAAGTTTTCCTCCTAACTCCATGTATTTTTGAAGTTATGGCTCGGTGGAGATTTTGTGGGAAATTTTCCCGAAAAGCCCGAGCCAATAAGATGAGGCCACGTGTCCTCGGGAGGGTGGAGGGTGGAGGTAAACTTGGAATTTTTACCAAGTGTTTGGCAAGGTTTCAAAAGGAATTTTTCACCCCAAGGCCCGCCGATGAATTGGATGTTGCCACGTGTCCAAGGGGAAGAAATTAGGAAAATTTCCTAAGGGTTGACACAAAAAAAATTTTCGAATGCCAGGCCCGCATCCAATCACACATCATGCCACGTGTCCTTGACCATGGAGGGAGGCCAAAGGAGTGGTGGAGGGTGGAGGTAAAATTGAAAATTTGGAAGTGTTTTGGTGAGAGGAAAGGAGGAAATTTTTGGCCCCCAAGGCCCGCCGAAGCCAATGGGATCATGCCACGTGTCTCAAGGGGGGCAAGCTTTGAGCCGCTGGGGAGAAATTGGGAATTTTTCCCAAAGGTTAGAGCAAAGAGAAATGTTTTCCCCCAAGGCCCGCATCCAATGGGAGCTCGCCATGTGTCCCAAGAGTCGGGTGGAACGTGGGGAAAGTTGGGATTTTTTTTCCCAAAGCAAAGTCAAGGAAATATTCAAAAAGGAAAGCCCGCCCCAAAACCCGAGCCAATCAAATCACGCCACGTGTCCATGTGGTGGCAAAAAATGCAACAAGGCAGCCCACAGGGAAAATGAAAGGAAAGGCCCACATCCAATGGGTTTTCGCCACATGTCCCAGTCAAGGAAAATGGTCAAAAAGATGGGAAATTTTAAGAGAAGAGGCCCGCAACGAATCATATCACGCCACGTGTCCTCGTCAGTCATCGCCCTACGGAGAATTTTTTGGAAAATTTTCCAATGGCCAAAATGATGGAAAATGAAGCAGGAAGAGCCCGTGACCAATGGAATCATGCCACGTGGCACAAGAGTGGTGGGGTGGAGATTTTTGGGAAAATTTTCCCAAATGCAAAAAGTGGGAAAATTTCAAATTTTTGGCCCGCCAACCCGTTTTGGCCCTGTTTTGCCCTAAATTTTCAAACGACCATAACTTTCGATCCAGAGCTTGGTTTTTCACGTTCTTTATATCAACGGAAATATGGTGAAATTATCTACATGATTCTAGGATCAATTTTGTATTTTGATGGAGTTTGGAGAGAGAAAATTGAAAATTCCTCTGGCACGTGGAAATCAACAAAAATGACATTTCAACCACCATTTTTAATGAAGAATGGCTCGCATTCTCTCCCAGCATGGTGAAAATGTCAGGAATGGACCTGTAAGGATGCCCATGTTGTTTTATTACATTTTGGTTGGTGGTTGAAGCTCCTCTCATGTTTTCCCATGTTTCTCTCTCCTGGGCTCATTTTTGCATTGTAAAAGCCAGATTTGGCTCATTTTTTTTGAGGGTGGACATTTTTATGTTTTGCAGGCTCCCTTTTTCACCTTGAAAAGTGATTTTGTGGAATATCAGACCTCTTCCAAGACTGTAACATGTTTTCTACCTCTCAGATGTTGTAATGCATGTATTTTTGATATTGGAAATGACAATGCAAGCTCTGTGAATGAGTTTCAATCCTCTGTTTGTGTTGTTTGCTTCATTTCTGACCTTCATTACATTTTATCAGTTTGTGCATGATGTTTTGTTGCATTTCTATGATCTGTGTCAATTTGTAGAAGTAAAGAATGTTCACCACTCCTTTGGTGTATCACCTCATTAGTCTTAGTTTTATTTCTTTTGCATTCTCTATCTCTGTCCCCTTGGAATTTAGAGTAGGATTTGAGTTTAAACCTCTGCAACTTGCAAGTAATACACCTGATCAGAGGAGTTGAGGAACCAGCCTCTAACCTGGAGATTCTTTTCCCATTTTTACAAGTCCCACACTTGGGGAAAAGATTCAATGTGTGCAATCACACTGGATGTCCCATCCCAATAGCTCTTTTAGGTGTAATCCTATCTTCCCAAAGAGCATCATAGAGTTTCTTACGCTAGTTCCTCCGAGATTCATTAACCGGTTTCCTTACTATAGCCACCAAATTCTTGTTTGGTTATTTTTCCTATCCATTCCCTTGAGGATAGTAATCGAAGAGTGAGTAATGGAAATACCATATCCATAACAAAAATTCATCATCTCGAGTAGAATAAAAATTTGAAGCATTATTAGTCACAATCTTGTTTGGCACTCCCAACCTTACCAAGATGTTTTCTTTGATAAAATTACATACCACTGCTTGAAGTGGTACTTTTTACCTGGAATGGCTTCTACCCACTTAGTAAAATAATCTGTGGTAGTCAACACATGAGTATGCCTAGCACTTGAATATGGGTTGAGTGTTCCAATGAAATATAAACCCCATTGTTGAAAGGGATCTTCAATTACAAGCTGTTTTAAGTGGTAAGGCAGCCAACTTAGGTCTTCCCACAAAGGTCCTGCAGAGCTTCACATTTATCAACCCATTTTGATGCATCCTTAAACAAAGTAGGCCAATAGTATCCAACATGAAGAATCTTATGAGCAAGAATAAGATACATGAATAATGACCTCCGCATGCTTGATCATGGAAAGCTAAGAAAAGCTTCTTTTGTTGTTATTTTTCAATGCATTTGAGAAATATTCCATCCACTCCACATTTGAACAAAGCATTCTCCCACAACACGTATTGTGCTGATCTTATCTTAATAGCTCTCTTCTCCTTGGCACTCAAGTGAGAGGGACACTCCCATAGGTTAGAAAATGAGCGATATTAGCATACCATTCATAATTCGAGCTAAGAAATAGAACAATAAAGCAACATCAACATCATCCTTAGGTTATTCATGACCAGCTCCTTCAACAATGAGTCCACACAAGCCTTTACCCCAAACTAGTTTGGTTGGTCTCGATGTCAATATCATATTCTTGAACCTTTGCTACCCGAGTTTCCTCTCTTAGTTCTAAATTCTTGCTACGTATGAATAGACTTGATGGTTGTATCACACACAAGCACCACAGAGTGAGAGTTAAGAATATAGAATCGAAGCGCTTGACAACTTTACCCACTACAAAAGCATGTTTCTCCATCATGGTGTATTTCAACGAGTGATTTTTAAGAATGTAGCTCATGAATGCAATTGGTAGCTCATGATCATTAGAATCTTTCTGGGTCAATACAGTAGCTATGTGGTGTTTTGTATGGCATAGCAATAAATAATAAAATATTTACTAAAATCTGGACATGCTAAGATAGGAGTCCTAGAATAGCCTTTTTAATACCTTCAAATGCTTCTTTCCCTTCAAAGGACCAGCCAAACATTTTTTCCCTTTCATCATTTGGGAGATATTCAAAGTTAGCTCTGCAAAATCAGGAATGAATCTTCTCAAGAATTTGATCTTACCAAAGAAAGAATGCACTCCCTTCTTACTTGTGGGAAGAGGAATGCACTGAATAGCTTGAACTCGTTCAAGATCGATTTTGATTCCATCTTTAGAGACAACATACCCCAACAATTTTCCCTCCATGACATAAAATATAGATTTCTTGGGATTCAAAGATACCCCATGTTCTCTGCACTTCAAGAGAACTGTTTCCAAATGCTGAAAAATGATTTGCTCTAGTTTTGGAAAACACTAGTCAGTCATCTAGATACACAACAATACATTTTCCTTTCATGCTTCCAAAATCCAATACCATAGCCCTTTGAAAAGTTACACCGCATTAATGAGTCCAAAAGGCATCCTCTTGTAGGAAAAAGTACCCCAAGGGGTGGTGAAGGTAGTCTTGTGCTGATCTGCGGTATTAACTTCCACTTGATTATACCCTTGAGAAGCCATCAAGCATGGACAACATTTTAGATCCTTTAATAGCTTGCAAAACTTGATCCATCATGGGCAAAGGGTAGTTTTCCTTCAAAGAATCTGGTTCGATTCACGAAGTCAACATACATACGAATCTCACCATTTTCTTCCCGGCTGTGTACAATGTTGGCAATCCATGTCGAATGGTGAATGGGGAAGATAATTTTGGCTTTCAATAATTTTTGTATTTCCTAAAAAATGGTGTCAACAATCTTTGGATTGTACTGCCTTTGCTTCGTTTGAAAGGTTTAATCCTAGGTTTGAGAGGAATGAAATGTTGCATTTCTTTGGGCTAGAAAGCTTTTAGATCATCATATGAATATGCAAGAACATCCATATACTTCTTCAAGAGGTTCACTACCTTCTTCTTTTCTTCTTGAGTACAACACTTTCCAACATTCACCATTTTGGGGTCAGCAGAGCTCCCAATGTTAATCTTTTCATACTCAACAGATTGCCGCACTCCTATAGGAGCTTTAGAATTAACATACATGTCATGTTTATCAAACAATTCCTCCAAACTCACCAAGCCCTTTAGGAATTTTGATACCTTTGAGTTTGATGCACCCATCTTGATCTGTCTCCTCTTTGACACCCTCCTCATTGGAAAATACACTCTCACGAGGAAAATTGTTACTTCCTTCAAGTACAATTGTTCAAAGTTATCCTTGAGCTCCAAAAAAAGAAAGCAAATTTTGATCATCATTGAAAATTTTCCATTACTTGCATTATCGAGGCACACTTGGCCTATGGATCATTTCAATGGTGAATTTGTCCTGAGAGAAATTAGGATGAGGTATGAGCAAAGATCCCGACACACTAGGAATCAACCCGGTGTTATTTTCTCTTGACATCGCTCAATGGAGAAGGCATCAAGAAATTCAATAGAATCCCAAACTAGATTTCGTAATGCTTCAACCTTCTTTTCTTTACTTGAAAAATCTCTTTGACTTGTAACACCCTGAACTGTTGTTACTTCCTCCTGAGCATACAAGTGTTGATATGTGATTTCTTTGTAAAAAGGATGTGTTCCTTGATTGAGAAATCATGCTTGATATGTACTGTATCTTCTTTGCAGATTGCAGATCTTTGACTGAGTCGGAATATGATTGGACTCTTTTATTTCTTTCATTTTGTATCTGAGTTTAATCTGATCTCGGAATGAATCATAGAGTTATCCATCTATAAGACCTAGCCTTGGATCAGTGGAATTGATCCAAGTATTGCTTTAAGTTTGTTCGTGATGAATTAAAATTACAGACCTTGAACAGGTTGCAAGGTCTAGAAGCATTGAATAAGCTAGTCCGGAGTATAACTCAGGTTGATCATGTGAAATGGATTGGTTCCCGATATCGAAGTATATCTGGAAGGTCTCGATCGTGGACCAGGTAATAATTCAGTTTCATACAATTTTGTAGCCTAAAAAGGCGAACAGAGCTAACCCCTGCTCAAGAATGCATGTTGTAGGTCTTTTTTCGAGTGTACGGAATGTAGACCTAATCTGGAATTATTAATGTTAGTAACCTAAAACTAAACCTAACCTAGGGGTTAGATTAGTGTTAATCTAACCTAGACCTAGGCTAAGAACTAATGTCCTAAGTTAGTATCTATGTTCTATGAAGTTAGACTAGGTGTTATCCTAAATTCTAACCTAAGTTACTAACCTAACTATTGGGCAAGGATTATGGGGACCTATGAGGGGATGCGAACCATGGGGCGGTTTTTATGTTATTTAATGTAAAGGATAAGTATGAAGGACAGGTATTGGTGGAGGTTTTAGAAATGGCTAAGCCCGAGAGCCGATGTGGCAGGTCGCCAAAACTAAAAATGGTCTTGAAATTTATTTGTCTATCGCCAACTTTGGCAATCGGTGGCGATGGATTTTGAGCGGGAAATTTGGAGTAAATGCAATTATTGAGCTCGGTAGTCGAGCTTGGAATTCATGAGAAGGCATGCAAATTGGAAAGTTGTTGTTTTGTTTGGCTTATCGCGAATTTTAGTTTTCCTTCTTCTTCTTTGGTTCTTCGCACCTGATCTTCTTTGTGTTGTTGCATGGCGAGTATGAGCGTATCTAGCTCTTTTCTCTGGCAAGGAAAATATATATGTCATGGAGATAGCAAAATTTTGTTGGTCGCTCTAACTTGGAAAAGGAAAAGAAAGTCCGAGCTCTTTCAGTGGTCTGCTTCGGAAATTTGAGCAAATACCCAGGCATGTTAGGCCCTAACTTTTAAATATCTTGCTCTTCTTCAAATGATTTCATTAGAACAACTCTGTTCAAATGATTTATGGAAATAGATGATTTTCTATGGTTGTCTTGTGTGATTTTGGTACTGTATCTTCATGCTGGTTCGATTTTTCTTTTATCCCTTGATGGGTGTTTATTAAATTCGAACTGTTGCTATATTTCTTTGGGGTTTTGCATCTCGGCTTTTGTATGCGAAATTATTGCAAGTATATGTGATAGGCCTGCTCTGTGTGAGTCCGTAGATTGTTCTCTCGATGGGTACAGACTATTGAGATGCTTGTTGATGGATACTTTTCGTTAATTCTTGTTGTGGAACTGTCGGAAAGGATACTGAAGGACATTTGTTTGATTGTTCAGTTAATTGACCTTTTCTTTCGGAAGCTCTGTCGTGGTTGTTATTTAGCGGTGGTTATGGATTCTGGTAAGGTTTCGTTATGAAATTTTATAGTTGTTTGGGAAGAGGTAACTACTGTGTTACAGTAGTCATTACGACCCTGTGGAAGTTGTTTTTCCCTTGCGTGGAGGTTATGGGGATTCAACCCATTGATAGTATTGATATATATATATATATATGATTATTGTATTGAAACGACTCTGTGGAGTCCTCTGAATGAATCGTATATTATGGTCCACTGTTGAGGATATAGATTCATCCTTGAGTTTTGATAATCTGAATTCCGTAGGAATCTTGTAGAAGTAACAGGTCATACGACCTCTGTTATTTGTAATGAAATTTGGTACAGACTTCCTGGGTATACATTTATGTTTCCTTCTGTGTAAGCTTGTTTGAGAATTTTGAAGAGGTTCAGTTGAATTCCTTTTTATGAAATCAGTATTTTGATTTGCTTACACCTGATTTTTGAATGCTTACCATAGTTGGCATAGATAGAATCATTAACTATTTTTATCCTGTATACTGTTGTTGGGACTCAGTTGAATTCTTGATAGATAAACAGTGTAACTGCTTCAAATAAAGACTGTTGGGTTTTCTATTGTTTTCGACACCGTTGGGTTCCATGAGTATGGGAAGATATCTTGTATATCGGCTTCTTGAAAAGCTAAACTATGAATACTGTTTCCGGACTTAGTTTTAAATCCTCGAATGGTAATCTATGTCACTGTTTTCTGTATAAGCCTGAGTATGAACATGTAACGTTCTTGGCTTTGTTGGTTTTCTTTAATAAGCTTGACTTCATGAATTTTGGCTTCTATGAAGTAGGTCGTGAATACCATACTTTCAACTCTGGATGCGTTCAGAAGTGACTAAGTTATGTTATGTTATGTTTTCTTTCTGACTACATTCCAGTTGGATATGGATGTGCATGTTGCTTGGATTTCGTTTAAAAATCCCTCCGCATAGTCTTAGGGAAATGTCATTGCTTAAATGATCATGAGTCTTTGGTCGACTGCGATAACAAAGGAGATCTTTTGAATTCGACCTTGTGTCTAAAAGCCTTTCAGTGTTTATCTTCTTGTCTGTCGCTTCTTGCGCAAGGTCATACTGAGTCTGCTTGGTAGATAGACACCGTTGTTTGGCAAGAGGGTTACTGTACTGTAGTTGCTTTACTTTAAGTTTTAACAAAACAGAGTGCTGATTGAGGGACTCGACTGATTTATTTGCATGAGTATTAGGTGAATGCCTTGCTTTTGAAAAGACATGCAGTCATGAGCTAATTCAGAGGGAAACATGTACAATTTGTTTATTTCTCTTCTGATATAAAGTATAGGTTGAAATAATTGTTTATCTAACCTTTGGAATTGTTCTATCATGCTGATGGAATCATGATAGGTTAATTTTGTATTATGTTGAATATATAATCCGTCTGATGTTGTTGTCCTTGGGATTCAGATGGATAGTTGGTTAGATGCATTTGTCTTCTTGATCACTAACGTTTTAATGATTTGATTTCATTTAAACAGGGTGTTTAATGAAAACAATTGATGTTTTGCAATTGTTTTAAAGGTTAGTGCTTATCATGCTCAGTTCATCGAACTGACCCATGTTGACTATTTTTGCAGATGGTTGCCGTAAGTGGTAAAAGCATGCAGATCTGATAGGATGATCAGATTGTTTAGATTTGATTTTAAGTAGAATTTCAGTTTGAATTTCTTTAAATGTACTATAAGAGGAAAGATGTTCTTCTTCCGTTGAGTATTGTATCAAGTATGCTGAATGCATAAAATGTATTTGATTAGTTCTGAAAGGAATGGAGATTGATATTGTTACTTATGTGTCTATATCCTTATCTTGATAGTTTGACCTTCTTCGGTTCAAATGATCTAAAGAGCATTGTTATTATTATATAATTTGGAGACTTTTGTGATTAACAATGTAAGCTTTGCATGAATATAAGACTGAATTCTTATGATTGTTTAGCAGTTCTGGTATGTTCTATCAAAAGCTAAATTGAAATTTAGGTAACTGTCTTTTTGGAAGATAGGGTTAAAATATACCTAAACAGAATGCTAAACAAATTGAATTAAATTATTAATCCCTAGTCCTGATTATGACAGGACAACATTTAATTGGATTCTGAATCATTTATATTTGATGCTAATAAGTATGATATAAATTCAGTTATGAGAACTGATATAAATCTAATGGGGTTCAGATGGCTATCTCGTGAGAAATTTATGAGATATTGACCAATTCCGTTGTTTTAGAATTATGTATATTCTATGAACTCCTTGATGAGACCTTGGCCTTGATAACTCCTCTGAGTAATGGGTTTTATTGAGAAAGGTCATCCTAGGATGAGGAATCCAGGGATTGGGAAAGGCTAACCTTAAGGGAACGTCTTTAATGTAATTTAAACTCAACGTGCTTAACGTATATTATTAAGTAGATCTTTTCGAGGCGATTTAAAGGTTGACGGCACAAGTCAACTGCAGGGTTGTACCTCCGAGAAGATTAGGATCTTCTCGAAGTTACAACAATGCAGGTGACTTATGATGACACCCTTTGCATTGATCGCTAAGATTTACACTTTGATCTCGTACAAGTTACTTTTGGACCGATTAGGTATGTGGTCACATTATATGGCTGCCTAGGAGACTCGGGGTATCTTGACACACTGGTTTAATTAGGATTGACCAAAGTATGTCATCTTATCCCTAGTCTTGGGAGCATCCATATAACGTGGTTACCTTACTAATCCGTTCCCGAGTGATTAACTGGGATAAAAGGGACTGACAGAAGTCGGTATAAGACATTCTACATAACATAAGAATGGGGTGAAGGGCGTATTCAGTTGATGAGTATGCCATTAAGGAATACGAGACATAACAAGATATGTTTCAAATCTTTTGCCAAAGTATCGCAAGTGGCTGATTGCGTTGTCCTAATTCACCTAGTCTAAGGGATGAGATGCCGATGAATAATGGTAACAATTATTCAGTTAGGTTCCTTGGACAGAGCATTCTGAATCCCAGAATAGGGAAGAGAACCACAAGAGTGAAGTGTTAAATAATAACGCCAACTCTTATTACTCATGAATAGATCGGTAGATTACCGAGTCATGGAATGAATAGATCGGAGGTACTCCGAGTCATTACAGCTGCATATGGTTATCTGTTATATGAATGGTTATTTGATTTGTGAGTTCTAAATTATGTATTTAGAACCAGGATGCAATTATCAAAAAAAAAAAAAAATTGACTTGTTCTATTGTCTAAAATGAGGATGTTACATGACTTGTTTAACAACTAGTTCGAATCTCCGCGAGCGTAATATTCTTCACACCTTTTTCTTTTGCCACATTAATTCCAGGATGATGGCTTCATACTCTATTGTATTATTGGTATTCTCAAACTGAAGTTTGAAAGAGAAAGGTTAAAACTTTCCTTCCAGAGATATCAACAAAGATGCCGGCTCCAAAACTAGTGAGGAGCATGGCTTTAATCAAATTCTAGATTCCAAACACCATTAGGATCATGAAGTACTTCTTTGGGAAGTTTATTTTCCTCTAGAGACATAATCATATAATTACCATGTCCAATATCTGCATAGAGCATTTGTGCTTTGGGATCATCCATTTTTACACAATATACTCATTGCTTCTTAAGAAACAACTTCTTCATTTTTCCATCGATGGTGGTATAAGGGCATGTGACCAATCCATTTAAATCTCTCCTCCCACGTATTTACAAAAATTGATACTTAACAAAGATACCATATGAAGGAGGGATATCTACCTACTGAATAGTAGCCAAAACCTTTTTCTCAAGTAACGCAAAGAAAAGCTACCTATGCATCTTTAATCCTTCCCACCAAAGACACCTCCCTACTCTCTATAGAATAACATGAAGCAATAGTTCATGTGAGGGTGAGACCCAAAGCATGAGCCATTTTGGAAGGCATTACATTATCTAATGCCCCCGAATCTATGACACGGATTGTTGAGTTTATGGCTAGCTATAAGAAGGGTTACATAAAATGGTTTGATTTTCTCATCGGGTGTGGTGACTACGGCTCTACAAGGTCGGGTTGGGGTATAGAGGATGGAGTAGGTAAGAGGCCTTTAGAGGTAGTTTTGGAATGGGAATTGATAAAGTGGACCATTTTGGCAAAGGCTTTGGGGTGGGTTTGATAATACTCTACCTCGAAATTTGAACTTTTGTTTTCTTAAGATGGTCAATGATATCAAAAGATCCAGAGATGGATGGGGAATCATCACTAGGAATTTTAGGCTTATCAGGTTTAGGAGCTAGAGAAGAAGTTTTAGCAGTAGAATTAGGAAAAGAAGAATTAGTAGAACTCACCTTCTGTGTGGATGCAGTGGGAATAGGAGATCCTCTTCTTGCCACAACTAGGATAGTTGTGGAATACTCTTTAGCTTTCTTGACAGGCTGCATCACTTTTTCCTTCTTATTTGTTTGTTCTCGAGTCATGACAACATATGATTCGCTATTCATATCTGCTACTACTTCATCATAATCATCCTCTTCATCAACACCTTCAGTGGTGAAGAAATTAACTTGAGATCCCTCAAGTTCCTCCAGTTCTTCATCAGCCTCTTCTTCAGGTTCTTCAAAATCTTCATTAATCTCTTCATCTTCAGGTTCTTCAACCTCACAAGTTGCATTAACAGGGACCTTGATGGGTGGCCCCTCAATTCCAACCTTGTCTGAGAGGAAGGTAAACGATTTCTAGGCTGAAAATTCCTCCTTGGAACATCTGCATAAGGAGCATGTTGAGCCAATTGTTTCTTGATGGCAATGAGGTCATTAGCAAGCTTTTGTACTAATGGATCTGTATTAGCTCCAAGAGTAGAAGAAGAGGAAGAAGAAGCTCTAGATTTGTAAGGATCTCCTTTCAACTTACTGGACATGATCAACCATGGCTTCCATAGCCCTTCTATGAGTGGAATATCTATGTATATCCTTGATACTTTGAACCTCATCCTGACTAAGAATCATAGGAGGTGGAAGGGCGACAAGTGGAGTAGGATCCAAAACCTTATCTTTAGTCAATAATGACTTGATGAAGCTGGAAAGAACTTGATTTTGTTCTTCCAACTATTCTATAGTTTGTTTACCCTTTTCCACTCTCTCAATAACCTTGGTTACTATTTCTTAGAGGTTATGTACCTCACTCTTAGGAGTAGATTCTCCCATTGGAATTCTAGAAAGTTCTAGGTCAGAGGCTAATAGATCTTGCTCTACCTTATCAACCTTAGGCTTTACAACCTCTATAAATTATTGGCCTTGAGCATCTGTCACTATTCTTAAAGTTATTTTAGCTCTCTTTTTTGGAGGAGAAATAGTACCTAACAGAGCTGCCACAACATTAAAATTTGGCCCCTGTCAAATGGGAAGAAGGTTTTCTCTTCCTACTATAAACCAAGGGTTGCACCCATGTGAAATTAGAAGAAGAAGAAGGGACAAGAGGTCCAAGAGCAATTCAACTCGTGACACTTAAGGTATTCACCATGTTGCTTCCTAAAGAAAGAGGTGAGTGAGGCATCTGGAGCTTCTTGTGCACAGGAATCTCTGGTACTAAGCAGCGGTTTAGTGTTAGGCACCTCCTCCTCATCTTCTACTGTAACTTCGAAGTTCATGCAGGGTTTGGTACTTCACCATCATCAATTTTAATGAGAAAATAATGCTCTCTAGCCCTAAAATCAATCTTGAATGCTCTAAAAGGGGTTCTTCCTCAATTGGCTCTTGTTTAACCTCTTTTATCTTCTTGTGGTACACTTGAGTAGAAGAAGAGGGAGTAGATGATTCAGGTTCTTTAATTGAGGAAGGAGGAGGGGTTTGTACATGTACCTTTGTGCTTTGGGTGTATGTGTTTCCTAGCTAGGTGTTGAAGTATCTCTAGAAGAAGATCCATTCTCGATTCTTCTTAAGCTCTCAAACCTTTCTCACAAACCAAACTTTGGTTCTTACAAGGATAGGGGTCAAAATCTCAACCAAGTCATCCTGCTCCTTCTTCTACCAACCCAGCATCTTCCAAAGGAGTATGTTTGATTGATGTCTCATATTCAAAAGACTGCAAGTCTTCATCATCATCTTGGAACCCTTCATAAATTTGATAGAGATTGAGCACTTTAATCTGTTGAAGAGAGAGACCGCCATAGTGCCTCTGCCTTGCTTCAAAATCATCTACACAATCGGCCTAATAGTCCTCAATATCTAGCCTATGATGATAGTTTATCCTGAGGTTCTGATCAATGAACTTCTTCAAATCAAAGCAAGTCCTAGGTCTGAGGAAGTGGACAGTGAGGGGAGCAAGAGCCCTTTCTATATTTTGGGCATCCAAGGTTGTTTTACATGTATAATTTCCCAAAGAAATAGGGAAGTACAAACCAGAGATTTTCTTGTCCCCTGCAGTCCTAAGCAATTTATCTAATTGCTGCACACTTCAATTAGAGCCATCTTGTCATTACAAAACATAGGGAGCTTGAGAGGTGTGTTTTCATAATCGCCAATCTGATATATGCAAACCTCCGAAATGAATGAAGAAAGATCCATACTTAGCTATCAAGTTCATGGCTTCATCGAAAACCTCTTGGCAATATCACCTTCTAAAAGCCTTACAATATACATGGTAAAGGCATCATTAACTCTTCTAAAATTATGGTTGCTAGTTTCAAGGGTAAATTGAGGGCGATGCACAAATGGGCTCATCTTTCTAACCCTCCATGTATGTGAATCCGAACCACCTTTGCGAGAGATGTTAGGGAATAGATGAGATAAGAAGTTATATAGAACTTCTTAGTCTATTACACATTAGACAATTACTCGGCCGAATTGGAAAATGATTTCGCCAATTTATGTTTTGATTACCTTCGTAGATGATGTTGATAAAAGGGCACATCCAGAAGTGAAATTCATTGGTAGAGGGAAATCCCATGACACAAGCTAGCAAAATGATGAAATCAGACAGCTCTTCATTGAAATCAACCCTAAATAACACCTTGGAAAGTTGGGACACTCCCTTCTTAGGGTTCTTCAACCATGATTTTGCTATTCTTGCCTTATATTTTTCACTGTCCTACTCGAATAGGGTCTGAGCTTGATCTTGAGTGAGAACGATGGAGTCTTCGGTCTCGGAATGTGTAGGACAAGAGTAATGGCAAGCAAAGATCCGGTTTGGCAATCACTCCCCATGCACATTAGTCAATTCTTTGGTGTCTCGAGTTAAAATGAGCTCCACAAAGCAGCACAAAGGTCGGCACATTATACGAGAGATAGAGAAACCATCTACATAAGAAATTCTGATATCATTGATCATTTTTACCATGGGGGAAGGATTAGGGCAAGTCAATCTATTCCAAAAATCCCCAAAATCCAAGTGCAAAACCTCACTATCCCCGATATCGGGAAAGAGGACTCAAGAGGTGATACATGTTCCTTTCCTTAGAATTTGATCTTCATGTTTGCAAATACACGAGAGGAAAACCTTCAAGGGTTGAGTTCGCAATAAAAAAAAATGCAAAGGGAGCAGAAACATGAGAAAATGACCTTAATTGCAGGGATTTGAGCAAATGATGGCAAGTGAGCAATGTGTCGAATGCATAGAGGATAGTCCCATTAAATAGTCATTTAGGAGAGATAAGGTCATTAAATGTGCATTAAATTCATATTGCACTAACTCAAAAGATAAGAATTGGGAAGAGTGGAAAAAATTGGCCCGGATGGTCTTTGGTACATTTGGGACATGAGGGATGTGAAGATGTGATCCGGATGACGTGGGCAATGCGGGTGATGCGTGATAAATGAGCATAGGCAGTCCAAAAACTTAGAAATGCGAGGGACTCGAGGGACGTGAAGATGTGATTCGGTGAGGACGAGAAGGCACAGACACTTTTGGGACAGATGGGACAAAAAGTACGCGATGGACCCGATGCGGGCGATCGGGAACAAAGAGTCTAGGTAGACTTGGGACAAATGGGCCAAAAAGTTCGACATAACTGAAAGTTAAAGAATTTTGGGGAATGTAGCCGATTGGGGAATAGAAGGCCCGACAGAACTTGGGACATGAGGGACAAAAATGTCTGACAAACCCACAAATCACCAAAATAACTCCAAAAATGTGAATTTTTACTATCTCCTCAACTTTTCACTTCACTAGAACATCACTAAAGAGTGTCAACTCAAAATTTTCAATTTTTAACTTTCAAAAGAGGGGAAATTTTGAGAGGACAACAAATTCCAAATATCAGTGCATTAACTTATGCAAAGAATTCAAACAAGAGCTTCTTTAAAGCATGGAGGTTATCAAGTATATTGAACTTTCCTTGTCTCCTCCAAAGAGAAGAAGTGGAGGTATTTCAACTCCATCGATTCTACAACTTTATCTCATAGGGGTCATTCAACTCCTCCATACGGAAGGTTTCCTCCACCAAAGAACAATCAACCTCTTACCACTATAACGCGGAACCAAGTTTTTCCCCTTTCAATGCAAGCAATCCACTTTTGTTGGTCCAACGTGACCCTATACCTATTACAAGCGTTTAAAAGTTTACCCTTTTACATAGGAGAAACTCATGTTACTCTAGTAGAACACATTCTTGATGTAGCCAACATCTGTGTAGTACATAATATCATGGAGGATAATGTTGTTGTCAGACTTTTGGCCACTTCCTTCAAGGGAAAAGCACTTCAATGGTTTCGAGGGTTACATGTTGGTAGCATAACCACTTGGGATGAGTTAGGAGAGAAGCTCTGCAAATAGTTCAAAGACAAGAGTGATCACCTATCACTCTTAGAATAGCTCACTACCATAAAGAGAGCTCCCCAGGAGTACATGAGTGATTTCAACTTTCAATTTCATAGGACTTGGAATAGGATTCGCACTCATTAAGCCTTCTCCAAATAATGCATTCTTGTACTATTTATAAGCTTTGAATAACAATGTAGCAGTTATGATCTAGTCCATGAGGGAGCTACATTACCTTATGCTTATGACATAGCCATAAATGTGGAAAATTCCTTAATTTAGGATGGAAAGATAGCTCCTCGACCGCCCATGCCATTTTCTCTGGATCTTACAAATAATCAGCCTATCATTGTGCCTATCCCAATAGCCTCTAATTAGCTAGACTCAATCTACCATGGCCTCTTCAAATGATCTATTTGAATTCAAATCACTATTGCAGACCTTCAAAATGAGCTTGTAGTGATTAAAAGGCAGCAATCCCAATATGCTCGACTGTTCCAATCCCAATATCAAGCAAATCGTCCTCCTTTTCAAGGAAATAATCAAGCCTAGAACCAGGTCATTGGCCAAGCAGCAAGTGTGAAGCCTTTGAACCACGGAACCCTTCTACTACTAGTTCATCCAAATCCATAGTACCATACCGAATAACCTCATTCAATATTATGAGTGGTGTTATCCTTGTTCTCAGCCTCACAACCAAAATATTTTCCCAAATGGATTTTTGAGTCAGGCCCTTATGGTCCAAAGCATATCCGCTCCACCTGAATCATCCACCGGACCATCCACCCATGAGAGTCAAGACCAGCCTTTTGATGAAACTACGCTACTAAATTGGCAAACAGAAGACTTTTGTGGTTTGAATATTGATGCCTCCACTGTAGCATCCAACACATGTTCCAAGAAGAGGGAAATAGACCCATAATCTTCCAAAACTGATCAGAATCTATTTCTCCCAAACACAAATATCAGATGATAAAGGAACGGGAAATAAATCACCAGAAGTATCCATGGATCAGTCTACAAAGAAGGATGGGACTTCAAGTATCACAATTCCCAATAGGCATTTTCCAAAAGAAGACTCTAATGCCCCAAAAGGTATTAGCAAAGTTGGGGCAATTCCATTCAACATTGTGGAGCAAATGAAGAAGACCAATTTGAGCGTCACGATGTGGGATGTGCTCTCAATTCCTTCTCAGAGGAACTGCTATAGGAGGCTTTGAACAAATTTGGTACTACCAATAGATCATCAGGTCAAGAAGTAGCAGTGATAACCATCCTGCGTACAACCCGAAAACAAAAGTGTTTTCTAAGGCCAACAAGCCTCCACCATTCTATATCTCACTAATTATCGGTGATCATTTGGTGCACAATTGTATGATTGATTCTAGAGCCAATAGTTTTGTAATGCCCAAGAAAATTGCAGATGTGTTAAGAATTCCATATACTCCAATTTCAAGAGGAGTTGTCCAGTTAGATGGTACTGCAGTCCAAACTATGGGGGTCATTAAGGGGCTTCAGCTTACTATCCATGCATGTCCTAGCTTGACATTCACACAAGACATATCTATTATTGATCTCCCTCCCCTCTTTGCCATTTTCTTATCACGTGATTTCACTACCAAGATGGGTGGTTATTTGTCATCAGAATGGTCGCATATGATCCTTAGAACTTAGTATGGGAAAAAGGTGACTATAAGAGCTGAACCTATTTTTCATAATCATGTGGAACCATACACCACTAAACCCATAAATGGGAATTATGCCATTGGTGATCCAGATGAGGAGGATGCAGATCACGAGCCAACTACTCTCATGGAAGAAGTTCTTGACACAAAGTGCTTGATGAAGTAAGTATTAATCACCAATATGATCCCTATGCTAATTTATTGGTGGATGAGCAATCTGGTTTCCTCCTTTTAGAAGAAACAGGATTGGGTACATACTAAATTCATGAAGAAGATATAATCATACCATGACTTGTCAAAACATCCAAGTGATTCAAAAGGACTATGGAAAATGTTCTTGATGGCTCAAGAAGTAAGAATGGATGCAGTGCGGGGTTATGTTGATTTCTTCATAAGAAGATAAATATTTCTCTTCCTTTCGATTACATTTTAGTGTAATAATAATGTTGCCAAATATGAGGCTCTCATGTAAGGAATTGGTGGCCCAAAAAGATGAATTCAAACCTTGACCATATTTCGTGAAAGTGAATTGGTTGTGCATCAAGTAATAGCCAAAGTTGCATAAAAATGATCTATTTAGGTCATATAAAAATCAGGTTTGGGACTCGATAGAAGATTTTGAATCTTTTGGAATTCACGTAATTCCCTACAAAACAAAATCAAGATGGACAGGATTACTACTATTGGCTCAAAGTCTACAATGTACCTATGGAAATAATGAAAGAAGAGAAGCAAATGGTCAAAATGGTGGTCCATCTTGCAGTACCAAATAACGTAAGTAGTTGGCATGTGTTTGATAAAGGACTAATGATTGTCCTCTTCCTACAACAAGAAGCGGAGTTCACTGCCAAACATCATAATAAACTTCAAAACTCTTACGGTGATCAAATTATACAGCTGAAAGGAAACAAGCTGCCAAAAGGCTGGTTACACTTGAATCCATCTTCAATTCAAATGATCATGAAAAATGGTAGAGTATGGTGGTCAAGGAAGAGGATTTTGAAGAAGTCGAGGTGGCAAGTGAAAAACTTTTAAAAATTGGTAAGGTATGCACTGCTCAAGAAAAGAAAGCTTTCATTGAACTATGTCAATAATATCATGATATTTTCACATGGAGTTATAAATATCTATGTGGTTTCAATCCCATCCTAGCTCAACACACCACTAAGATGGATCCAAATGTTAAGCCGCCACAAAAACAGAGGCCAATTAATCCTAAAATTGAGCCACTAATGAGGAAGGAGCTAACCAAGCTTATTGAGGCCTACATAATTTTTCCCATTAAGCATTCCTTGTGGGTAGCCAACCTAGTGCTCGTGAGGAAGAAGAATGGGAGATTCGGGTTGTGCATGGAATTCAGGGATTTGAACCGCACCTTATTAAAAGACCACTACCCTCTTCCATCAATGGAGAAAATCCTCCAAACCATGGCAAGGGCTCAAAGGTTTTCTTTTCTTGATGGATATTTGGGATACAACTAGATCCTAGTCCAATAATCGATCAATTCAAAATGAATTTCACTACCAAGTGGGGCATGTATGCTTATAATATAATGTCATTTGGATTGTCCAATACAGGGGCTACTTTCCAAAGAGCCATGGACATGGCATTCAAAGGACTCATTAATGATATCATCTTAGTTTATCTTGATGATATAATTGTGTATTCCAAGCATGTTGGGGATCATATCAAACTTCTAAGAAAAAATTTGGAGATGTAGAAATTTTGGAATCTCACTGAATCCTAAGAAGTGCATTTTTGTAGTTCAATAAGGAAAATTGTTAGGACATTTTGTTTCTGCGGAAGGATTGTTTATTTATCCATCTAGAATTCATTCAATTATGTCCTTATCTCTTCTAAGTCACAAGAAAGGTCTCCAGAGCTTCCTGGGAACCATAAATTTCATGCAGAGATTCATTCCTCAATTTGCAACATTGGCTAAACCACTCACACCATATTGAAAATATGGAAGGGAGAGTTTCGAGGCTATCAAAATGGCCATTTCCCAAGCCCCCACACTAGTAAACCCTGGTTTGACAAATATTTCATTCTCTATGCTTTTGTGGGTCAGGAAAGTATTTCGGGGATTCTCACCCAACAAAATGACAATTTGATGGAACAACCAATTGCCTTCTTCAAGTCTCTCAAAGAATATGAGCTCAAGTATTCCTTCGTTGAGAAATAGGTCTTTGCAGTCATTCAAGATCTGAAGAAATTTAGGCACATGTTGTCCAACAACAAAGTACACTTGATGGTTTCTCATCCTAGCATCAAGGATTTTTGTTGAACAAATAAATGAACGAGAAGTGTGTAGGGTGGATCATGAAAGTAATGGAGTATGACGTACACATTAAATTCACTAAACTTGTCAGGGGCAAAGGGTTATGCTAATAGTTGGCTGCAGACATGGAGACCAAGGATGTAGAAGATGTTACGCTCCTAAACGTCAATAAAAGTGACTGTCAAGTTGATTGGTTAACAAAGATGCAAAATTTCCTCCTCTCAAGGGCATATCCTTCAAAAATGGATAAATTACAGAGATGTAGTTTTTCATCTCTAGACTATTCCATACATCTTGATCAATAATGTTCTTTTCCACAAAGACTTGAATGGTGTGCTTCTGCACTGCATAAAACCATAGCAAGTGAATAAAATTTTAGAATAATTTCACAATGGTTTATCCAGGGGACATTACTCTACTCGAGAAAACCGCCACCAAAATTATGCGAGTTGGTTATTATTGGCCATATTTGTTCAAATATTCTCATCTCTGGGTAAGGAAATGTAAGGAATGTGCCCTTTTGCAGGTAAACAAAAACTAGCAGACCCTTCCCCTACACCCCATTCAGGTAGATCAACCTTTGTTCAATGGGGTTGGATTTTATCGGGATGATCAACCCTCCTTCTAGTGATGGACACAAATGGGTTCTTAATGCAAGATGATTATTTCACTCAATGGACAGAGGCGGTGGCTTTAAAAGAAAGTAATGAAAAGGTGGTCCTTGATTTCCTAGAAAATATAATGACGAGGTTCGGAGTTCCATTTACTGTCATCTCTGATAATGCAATGGATTTCCTTGGTTTAAAGTTAAGTGAGTGGGAAGTTGTGAATGGGGTCTATCTCAAGACTTTGTCCAATTGCTATCCATAGGGAAACGGGTTGGCTGAATCCAAAGAATAAGAATCTCATAAGGATCATCAAACAGATGATGGAGGCTATCAAAAGGACCTAGCATACACAACTTAAGACTGCCTTATGGGAAGATTGAATCACACCTAGAAAGGCCATTAGAAACTCACCTTTTATGCTGGTATACGGGAGGGAGGAAAAGCTTCCACTCTCCTTGGAGTTACCTTCTTTGGAATTGGCTCATCAGCTCAAAGTTATGGAAAATGGCTCCTTAACAGTGAGGTTTGCTGAACTCATGGAGTTGGAGGAATTTTGAGACAAGGATATGAAAACCTTAAGCCAACATCAAGCTCAAGTTAAGAAATCCTTCGACAAGAAAGATTCTGATAGGAATTTTCAAGAAGGAGATTTGGTTCTCAAGTGGGACGAAGACAGAGCCAAGCCAAGCAGGCATGCCAAGTTTGACACTCTGGAGTGGACCGTATGTTATCTCCAGTTGTAAAGAGGTGAATTCATTTCATCTATCCAGACTCAATGGAGAATAACTACCCATTCATGTGAATGGGATACATCTTAAAGCTTTCTTTTGAGATTGTCTCCACCCTTCAGCAAAGTGTTGATTTTTCTTTTCCTCCAAGTGCTTTGTACATTTTTTTCTTTCCTTTTTTTCTAGGTTTTGGGTGTCCTATGAATGTAGTTTTCTTCCAAGAATCCTAGTGCCCAATGGTTTGTATAATGCTACTGATCTGAAAGCTTAACAAGTAAGCATTCCTTAGAGGTCGCCAAAAATTTTACCGATTTAATCTACCTTGAGAAGTAGGTGTTGAAATCGATAAGGAAAATTTTCTCCACATTTTGAAAATTCTCCAAGTCCTCGAAGTCTGAAAATTCAGATTTCAAACTTTAGGGATTTTCCTTTCAGGATTTAAATGACCTAAATTTGAAACTACCTTCTTTAAGTTCCAAAGTCCTAAACTACGAAAGTATGAAATTTCAAAATTTTGGGCTTTCGGGTTTCAAAACTCTAGGTCACGTTTTAGAAATTTCCCTTTGAAGTTCCAAAGTCTGAAAGTCTAAAATTTTGGACTTTCGAGTTTCGGAAGTCTAGGTCACACTTTTGCAAAAAAATCTTTCGAGACTTCCTGTTAGGAAATAAGTGTTCATAGTGTGAACATATGGTTCAAATAATTGTATTATTTAATATTTAAATAAATCATAAGTGTGCACAAATAGTTGTCATGTACAACTCATAGATAGGGGTGTGGGAGTAAGACTAGGGAATAGAGGAGAGATTTGGGGATAAAAAGATAAGACTTGTCTCCATGATTATAAGAGCAAGCAATTGTATAAAATGCCCTTCCTATTCAATAGAAATTACTCAATTATTTTTGATATTTTATTTGTCTCTGGATTTTTCCTATTTTCATGTGCTAATCTCAAATTTTTGTTGCTAAATTTTATCATCAAATCTGAAGTTTTTATCACTTCTAAATTCGAAAGTCCAAATTCTGAAATTTTATAATTTTGGGATTTCGAGTTTCAAACTCTTCTAATCATTTTTCGATTCATTTTCTTTTAGAATTCTGAAGTTTGAAAGTCTGAAATTTTGAACTTTCGGGCTTTCGGGTTTCGAACTCTTCCGAGTCATTCCATAATTTTTCTTCCCTTGATATCCGAAGTCAAAACCTCAAAATTCCAAAATTTTGGAATTTGAGCTTTGGGTTTCGAACTTTTAGAGCTCTCTACGTATTTAATTCCCACCTACCTTTGTACAGATTGGAATTTCACCATTAATATCAGGTTTTTCTATTTAAATCACATTTTCACCTGTCATTTTCACCGACACTTTGCTCTGACAACCGATTTTTACTATATTTTATACTTTTGACGTCATTCTCAAGGTATTTTTATTTTTTGGTATTTTCTTTTGGTTTAAGATCTTTTGTTTTGTTTCCTCCTTGTTTATTTTCTTTGTTCCTCCTCTACATACCTTAGGAAATGAAAAATTTATTCCTACCATGTTTCCATGATTTGATTTTCTACATGCACTCGCAGCTTGCAAGGATCCTCTTGAGTTATCCAATTTTCCCCATCTAAGCACGCTTTTGTTTTTCGATTTCAAAGATCCATGTTTTTTAGAGAACTCTCTTTTCAGTATTCGTAGCTTTGGATTGTTTGGTGCTTCTCATTTTTGGGGGATTCTTCCATTTAGACTTTGGTGTTCTCTTTTTCGATATTTTGGAGGTCTTTTCTTTGGGGTTTCCAAATCAAAATTTTGGACTTCTCTGTTTGAAGGTTTCCATTTGAAATTTCAGACTTCTCCATTTCGGAGATTTGCATTTCAAAGGTTTTGATTTCTCCACTTTGGGTTTTCGTAACTGTCATATCATACTTTTCCACTTCAAGTTTTCGGAGGTTTCTAATTTTTGGGTTTTCAAACTTCTCTATTTCAGAGGTTTCCATTTCAAAATTTCGGACTTCTCCTCTTCGGGTTTCTAATTTTTGGGTTTTCGGAGGTTGGAGATTTTCAAGTTTTCAGACTACCTTCTTTGGCATTTCAGAACACAGAATTTGATGTCTACTTCCACTTCCAAGGGCAAGGAAAAATGAAATACTCATTCCTCGGGGTTTCCCTCACTCTTGCTTATCTTCTGACCTAGGAAACATAGGGGACACCGACCTTGGAAAAATTGATTTTCTAGATTTCTAGGCAAGGGTGAAGGCCCCAAATAAGAAACCCTAGATGTAGGCTATATATGACAGCAGGCTTGCTCTTGTTGCCAGTTTTCCCACATCCATGCATTACCCAAAAACATTTGTCTCGGCATCTCACTATGATGAAGAATCTATTTCAATTAAAGATGCCGATGGAAAATTCGTGATCTACCTGGACCTGATTTCTTTGAAGATTTTCTCAAACTCCTTGATGTTGAATATTATGCCACAATTTCACTAGAATCAACAGTGGAACATTGGGACAAAGAAGCAGATTTGTGCACAAGGGTCATGTTAAAAACCTATCTGGCCAAGAGCATTGCCAAATTGCCAAAGACCATGTATCAGTCAGATTTCATTCAGGAGGTCAGTGACCTTATTGTGCTATTAAGAAGAGTCTCAAGTCTTCCCTCCACAAAGGAATTTTAGGAGTGGATGTTCTTATATATCGCTACTATCAAGAAGAATAGTGAATTTATCAGATGGGGGAGCATATCAGTAGCTCCATTTGCTATCAGTTGAGTAGAGTGCATTCTTCAAAGTGTTTCTATATGACATCCTTCTTGGTTTACTTATGCAGAATCGCTTTGGGAGATTTTATAGGATTAAATACCAAGGGTATTTGAATTACCTACCAAATCTATGATTTCTATCCTCAACTCACACTAGACGAGGGAAGTAAACACTTCCATAGGGTTAATGATGCCTTCTTTGTTGTTATCCTCTACCGTTTTGATAAGGAGTTGTATAATCAAAGAATTTCTGACAAATCCTTCAAGGAAGTGCATGAGTGGGGAGCTATCTATCTTCAGTTCCCCACATTTACTTACATTCAAATTCCTAGTTTCGTGGGTGCTCCCAGAAGTTGCCTAGATGTCCCACTAACAAGTGGGTCTTGTTAGAATTGGTTTGGCAATTGTTGGATTACCACAAGATCCAAAACAAAAGGCACAAAGTGGGAATGCAATTCCCTATTTCAATTAGCAGATACACTTGCCCAAATATTTATAAGGCCAAGAATGTAGATGTGGAAATGGCAGAGGTAACCTTGAGAACTTTCCATCAACGGACCAATTTTGACTATTGGGGAAAATTCAATGAGACAAGTTGGTCCAGTTCCCATGTTCCCTAGTTAGAAGATATTAGGATCCATTTTCGAGGATGAATTTATCATCCGACAAAGAGATTATGAAAGGATAAATTTGGATGAAGTTCGACAATTTGGAATAGCCGTACGACCAAAAGACATGCAGGACAATGATGAAGTTTTGGATGAATTGTATAAAAATAATAATATTTCTAATCAACCATTGTCATGGATTGATTGGTATGTGGAAGAATGTTGCAACACAAAGGAAAGGGTGGGACCCATTCTGCAAAGAACTCACAGTTGGTTAGTTACCTTGGGAATCTCACCCAAGGGGTTAGAGCAACCTACAAATATAGGGGCCCCATCAACCATGAGCCAATCAACACCCACAAAGGGGAAAAGGTCGACCCAAAAGACCCATGCGTTCTAAAAAATATTTCATTTGTTGTTGGGAGATCATCTCTTTCCAAGGCCCCTGTTCCCAAATTCATGCCTTCAACAACACCTATGACAGAAATAGTTGAAGTCAGTGATTCTCCTAGTGTCCCACAAGACCCATCATTTCCCTCTTCTCTTCCATTGTCCCTTCCTACATCAGTTCCTTCAACTTCTACCATCATTTCTTCTTTCCCATCACCTTCCATGGGCCAAGTATTCTCATCCCTTCCAGTTCTCTCGGTTGAGAAATTATTGGGCCACCCATTTCTACCTATTATTGGCAGTGATGACGAGCTCATAGGTGGCTATGAGACCTATGACACAACTCCACCATTTCCTATGATCAAGTTCGGTGGATGCCCTAAATGAAGTGTGATCTATCAGATCACCGATGACTATAGGGATAGATGTCCCCTCTTATGTTGAGTACAGGGCATAGCAAGTAGAAGTGAGAGGACTAGCTCTCATACTCATAGCTCGAGAGCACATGGGACTAGCGATCCTAGAGACAAGGTCGAGTGAGGTGAAGAGCTCATGAAGTTTAGGCCCAACCTGTGGGTCGTGCAGATCTTGGACCTAGATCTAGACACGGCAGAGAGAGATACCGGTAGGTCACCACATTGGAGCAGAGGAGGAGGAGATCGATGAGACTGGTATGGACATCAGGTGGGGTGACGATTAGTCACCATATATGTTCAGGGTATATATTTTTGTATATTTTGATATATATTGACCTACGTGCCAAAGATAGCGAGGATGTACATGAGAGTTTTTGAGTCTTGTGATTATTATACCGGCCTACGTGTCAAAGATGTTGAGACTGTATATGAGAGACACTTGTATTGATTTTGCATTTGTGCACATATGTATGGACACACAGATTTTGATGATTTATATAGAGATGGTGATATTTATGGTATGATGTTGTACTTATGTTGGTAATGATAATTTCCATTGTTATTTGTGCATGTGATGGATATTAGGTAAATCAGGCATGGTTGAGTCGAGGTCATGTAGGCATGATGGAGTCAGGTCATAGGCATGATGGAGTCTAGGTTATAGGCATGATGGAGTAAGGTATATGCATGGTGGATTCAAGTATAGGAATGATGGAGTCCAGGGTTATCAACACAATGGAGTCGGTATAGGCATGGTGGAGTCTAGGTTATAGGCATGATGGAGTTTCCAAGTTTATTGGTAACATGAGAAACAAATGGGGATGTATATGCATGTAATTGTCTAAATTTCCAAATATATGCTATTGTGGAAATATAAAATGATAAATGGGTGATCTGATGATGTGTTAAAAATGGTAGGTAGTTATGTTTGTTAATTGGTGTTTGTTTGGTTTAATTTCCAATTGTTGATATAAAATGGAAACTAACTAAGGTAGAATGTGAATAGGAAAATGAAGGGGAAATTGGTTAGGGTAAAGAGTGGCTGAGATAACCTCCAAGAGATCCATGCCCTCAAGTTTTGCCTACATACTCCCAGGATGAAAAGGGACCTCGGGCCGATGTAGTTCTCCCATAAGCTAGGGAAGAATATGATGAGGTTATAGGCATGATTGATTCTAGGTCATAGGCATGGTTAAGTCTTAGGTGAAAGTAGGAAGCGTAAAATGTAGATGTCGATGGTTTGGTCCCGTATAAGAGAATCAATAGGTAATGAAGAAGGTGGATGGTAAGAGATGACAAAAGATCCACCTAATTGAAAAAAACAATAAAAAGTCAATCATCTTTGAAGATTGGCTTATGAACGCAAGAGACCAAAAATGGTGCATAATTAAGCTGTTCTAAGAGTGAAGAAAGTCACATGATCACGAAATTTCGTAGTGTGGCAAGTCCCTTGAGTAGATATACAATTAGGGTAAAAAGGTAATGAGGTGAAAATGGGTGGTTTAGCATAACTTAGTGTATGACAGCATGTTTACCTAGTCGAAACCTAAGATCAAAAATAGGCAAGTCCATGACAAAAAGTTATCATTTTATTCTTTTATTTTTTTGTGATAGATTGATCGATGTGAGAAGTCTATGTGGGATGAATTTATTATCTCCTTGAGGTCTTCATGAAGTTGATCAATGCGGGAACCTTCTGAGTATGTTATTTTTTTTGTGCAAGGATAGTCTTTTTTTATGATAGACTATGTGCAATATGGTAAGCTTTGTATAGTTGTCCTTCGAGGGAGCAATCTATTTATAGCAGAAAGATAGAGAGAAGAGATGTCCCCTTTTTAGAAGTCATATTTTTTCCAGAAGTTTGATTCGAGTTAAATCCCATTTTAATTTTGGGCATTTAAGTCATGCACAAGACTATAGAGGAAGAGTAGGTTCTTGTTTAGAAGACAAAACCATAGCACACAGAGGTTAACTATGAAAGAGATGGTTTCAAGTGATGAATGACCATGGGATTTCATCTTTGAAAAATATGAAAAAGTATTCATGAGAATCATGCCATGAGTAGATCCATGGTACTCATATTGAAGATAAGGCTAAAAGATGATGGGTAATCACATGATTCTTGTTTAGTTGTTGATCCTCAAAATAGGTAACATGGAAGGTGAATGGTGCTCAAGGGACGAGTAGTTAATAGAAAAATGGTGATATAGGAATTGATTTTAAAAATAAAATGGTCTAAGATTTAAGGCATTGAGGGCTAAGGTTCGGGTTTACCTTCAATTGAAGACAAATGATAAACACCGATCCATAGGCATGCGTAACGATATAGGGTCCAAGCCAATTAGGAGAAAATTTTCCCTATTTACTTTTCTCCTCTTTGATTACATGTTGATTATACATGTGGGAGGAGATGATGTTAATTCTAGCACCACCATCGATCATGACGCATTGTACATGTATGTTATCGATATGGACGGAAATGAAAAGGGTAAGATGTGGTCATCGACTAGAGAGCTACAATCTCCTCATCGAGAGAAGCTAAGGGTGGTGACTTGAGGAGTGGGCACGAAAAAGTAGAAGAAGGAGATGATTTGGTAAGTGAGGCCACATGGTGAGGGGTGATAATGGAGGCCACTAGTGTGGGATCATTGGGTAAAACTTCAATGGATTGCAAAACCTCTATAAGGGCTTGTTTATGAGATTTAGAAGTTTGGACAATATCGTACAAAGACATCTTTAGAGGGGACTAATGTAATTATTTTATCATTGTGTGATGGGTGACCCCATTAGAGATAGGGTATGTAGGTCCCCGGATGGTGATTTTGGGCGTGGGTGCAAATGGTATATTGGGCATGGGGTTGGTTGATGGGCTATTTGCTTTTTATTTCCTTTTTCTTTATGAGTGTGTGTGGTGACTTAAACCATATTAATCTAAGGGGATGTGGTAAATCAAGAAGGTGTGGGATGTGGTAAACAGAGAAGGTGTAGGATGTGTGGTGTAATGACATGATGGAAAAAAACCTAACAAATGGGGAAAATCCTTGTGAAGTGAGCTAGGCACACCAACATTTAGGTGGTGATTTGGCCAAATGTCCGATCTGACCATGTTGAACTCAAATTTTAGAGGTGGAAAAAAGGGTTGTTGGGGTGAACATGCGGGTCGTTAAAGAAGCAAGGGATGATGATGTGTGGTGATAGGTGAAGGTGGAACATGGTCCTCATCAAGAAGGTCATCATCGTCAAAATTTTGTTTAGGAGGAAAACGGAATTTCATCAAACCCCTTTCACGCAAGAAGTAACCATGCCTTAGTTTCCATGCCTCATTTGTGAAGAAACACCCATGCATGCCTTATTTGTGCCCTAATTTTTCCAAATCTGCGGGCTATGTCGTGTTTTCCCTCTTGCCTAATCGTGAAAAATCAAATTTGTTCATTTCATGCATATATGCCTTCAAAAACCCTTCCCCATGGTTGAAACTTGCATAAAATCAACTTCCCCTTGTTTTTTGAGCAAAAAATCCATCACCCACGAAGAGAAAATCAAATTCGGGCATCTCTGGAAAACTCTATGTTTTTTGACGGTCATATGGGTGTCATTTGACCATCAAAATTAAGCTCAAAATTCTCCTCATATGTGGCCACTTTTGGTTGGACAAGGATCAGTGGGTTTCTCTGAAAAACTTAGTCATTTTTGGGCTTGGGAAAAATTCAAAATTCCCCCCACAACTCACGGGAGGACACATGTCATGTTCTTATGTGAAGGCGGAGTGGGAAGCCAGTGGGGAACTTAGGCATTTTTTTCCTTTTTGGCGAAGGGAAAAAGATGAGGAAAATCCCGTGGGTCCTGAATTGGAGCAGGGGTGGACACGTGGCGGTGCGGTGGCAAAGTGGGGAAGTGCGGGCATGGAAGGAAAAGGGAACTTTTTCCCTTTTTGTCAAAAAGGCCTAAGGTGAAATTTTGAGCGTGGCCCTATGGCCAAAAAGGTGGACGCGTGTCCATAAAAGGTGAGGGAAGTGCGGGCCATGGAAGAAAATGGGGAATTTTTCCTTTTTGGAAAAAAGAGTTAAGACAAAGAATTAAGCCACGGGCCCACGAATGAGCCAACGGGGAGACACATGGCAGAGGCAAAGTAGGTGCAGTGGGTCACACCAAAGAAAAAAAAGGGAAAATTTTCCTTTGGCTAAAAAAGGGAGTTAACATGAGAATTGAGCCCACAGATTTTAGTGATAGAGAAAGTGACATGTGTCAAGGAAAAGGTGGAGCGTGGGCTCGTGGGGCAAAAGGTGAAAATTTTCCAAAAATTCAAAAAGGGTCAAAATGCATAGAATTGAAGTGCAATCCCAATGGGACCCACCATGTGCCATGTGTCATCACCAAAATTCAAGGGCGGAGGGGCGGAGAAAAGGTCAATTTTTCCATTTTTCCAAAAATGTCAAAAAGTCAAAAGGTGAGCCCGAATTGATTCCCAATCATATTTTGACACGTGGAGGGCCCAAATTGAAGGTGAAAAAAAAGATCAAGGGTAACTATACATTTTCATTTTTGGCCACCATTTTTGCTCCAGGAAACTTGGAATTGTGAATTTTGCATCAAATTTCATCAAATTTTTGGCGATTCCATGTCATTTTGGCCTTCTAGGATCATTGGAATTGGTTTCATGACTCAATTTGCAGATTTGAGGTGTTTTTGAGATAAATTTTACTCATGCCCATGCAAAACATGTGAAATATCAAATTATAAAGTTGTAGAACCAAATTGGGAAAGGATAAGATGAAATGATGAGAGGATGAGGGGCCTGCATGCCTTGAGGATGAAAAACGTGCCTCCACAAAGGATAATGATCCGAATATTTGTAATGATTCAGTCTTTTTAAACACTTGGCAACTCTCGTTGCAAATTTGTTAAATGTCATTTTCAGTGAATCATGAGAAATTGTTGTAACAAACTTGATGCCATGGCATATTCTTTTCTTGGGAAAGAAGGATCAAATGTGGCAAGAGATATATAATGCATTTTTGAGAAATGCAAAAGGGGGGAAGTTGAAAATCATGAGCAAATTTTGAGAGAAATCTCATTTTTTGAGAAACCCACCAAAGAACCAGGTTAATTTCTCTGTGTTGGATCTTCATGTATGTGAGTTGGTTATAAGTGTATAGCCATCACACAACTCTAAGATTGTTCATGAAACTCTCCCCTGCTGATGAATCTAACAAGCTTTTGAGTTAATCTATGTTTTTCTGGGCAATATGATGTTGTTATCATTTTTAAATGCCTGCAAATAGTTTTCATAGTTCTTGTTGCAATCTTGCATTGAAATTCTTTGGAAATCACACAAAATCTCCATTTCTTGTTGATATTTTAGTGGCATTTTAAATCTCATATTCAGAAGAGCCTTCATCTGATAAAGAGATAAACAAATTTAAAATCACTTTACCTTCCTTGACTGCAGAGGTTGCTTGTAAGCCTTTGGGGGTACCTTAGGCGTGATTTGATCAAGGATTTTTGTGTTTAATTGGGTTCTTTACTTCAAGCTTTTGTGGTGAGTTCTCAAAGATTGTGTGAAGAGTGCAACCTAGGCTTCCATTTATGCATCTTCTGGTTGAAAGAATATCCTATTATTTGAAGCATTTTATCTCATAGTTGTTCAAGTATTGTAGAGGTTGTCAAATATTTGATATATCCAAGTTTGTCTTATCAATGCCCCACCAAAAAATTCATTCAAACAAACTAATCCTACCCATACTACCCCTGTATTGCATTGTGTGTCAACAAAAGAATCTAACCCATCTACAAAAATGCACAAGGAAAATTAGGATTATACAATGTCTTCAGTAACCCTTGCCTTGCATTGAAAATATCTCCATAATCTGGGAGTGACAACTTGTGAAAGTCAGATTTGGAGTGTTGATCATATTTTCCCAAGGCCTTTTCATACTATTTGCATAAATTGAGGGGTGTCTTCATCTCCTTCACCATTTGGGGTTACAATATAGGTTCTCTTACCTTGGTTGAAAGGCACAACCTAAAATAGTGAGGGTTAGATCAAATCCTTTCAAAGTGCTATCCATCTCTCCACAAATCTAAGTGCTAGTTAGATCACATCCTTGGCTACAAAATGACATATATCAAGATCTATCTACCTTCAAGCTTCATGCCATATTTTTGATGCTGCTCAAACTAAAAAGGAGAACAAATTTGGGTACCAACACTTTTTAATGTCATCATTTCACAAGGATTGTTTTGAATTCTATGAACTAATTTTTGCATTTGAGATTAGTTGATTCATTGATTCATTTTAGCTTTCATATCAACACTTTAGCCCATTCGGGAACACCAACACTTTAAGTGAGATTGGTTGTGAGGACATTATTTTTTTCACAACACTTTCTAAAGATAGCATCGTTCTATCGGGACATTATTCAAGATTTCAAGTAGATCCCTAGTAATACTTCTTGTGTGATTTATGTGTAATTACAAATCTGAGTATCATCTTCTAATCAGATTTATAAGATTGGAATGAAGAGTAGAGTTATGGGTTTGATATTCTCTTAGTTCAATCTGATCCATGTGCATACATATTTGAGATATTTGAATGCATACCAAACCTGGTAAAGTCCCTTATAAATTCTGCATGCAAATACATTGTTGAAGCATCATTTTATAATCAGATTTGTAAGGATTAAGTGAAGATATAAGTTTTACCTACATTTTTATCAGTTTCCAGTAGTTGTTGCACTTCATTAGCATTTGTGGTTGATAGATTCAAGAAGAAAGAAGGTCTGATCTATAAAGTTTGGCAATATTTTTAGTCTTGTAGATATTTGATAGAGTATTTAGTGCATTTGCACAACTAGGGTGAAAGTCCTTAGTGGTGACTCCATGTTGTTTTGATCTTGATAAAGTACCAGTGTCTTGACCTTTTTGTCATTTACTTTTGTGTTGCTAATCTCTATAAAACTGGAAGGAAGAAGATCTCTCTTCCTTAAAGACTCTGCTAAGAAGTTGTTTACTGATTCAAGAAACTTAGAGTTGGAAAGGAGAAGAGTTTGGAAAGTTGTTAAAGGTCAGACATCAGGAAAAGATATATCCATAGGTGAGAGAGATCAGCCTTTAGTAGAGGATTATCACTCTTCTTCAAGTGATTCTGATTCAAGAAATCCTCTCATAAACTTGTTTGAATTAGCTAGTGAAGATCCTTCTATTGTATGTGGTAAGTTCCTTCTTCAATCTGCACCTGTGTGTTTCAATCCTAATAAAACTTTCCAAGAAAATCAGCATTTAGAGAATACCAGTCTTGTGAATCACATTCTTGAGCCCCGAGGATCTTGCACTCCTCATCAGCTTGTTTCACCTCCAAGATCACCTCCACCAAACAATATGGCTCATCCTAGACCTCCATTTGTTGTTAACACCTTTAGTCCTATAGACTTTAGAGGAATGGATGGTTACCCAAATGTTGTCCCACAAGATGTCAGAAATAGATTGCCAAAATTCCAAGGTAATAATGCAATAATTGGTGATCAACATCTCAAACTTTTTGTTAACATGATGGAAGATTTTGAGATAGAGTTTGAAGATGTGTATATTAAGTTGTTCATTCATACATTAGAAGAGGATGCTAGGGATTGGTACAAGGCTCTGCCTGATAATTCTATTGATTCATGGACTGAAATGAAGAATGCATTTAGATTGTAATATGGTGACAAGACTAATCCTAGATTTCTCTTGTCTGAATTTGAGAATATCAAGAAGAACCCCAATGAATCAGTCCATGACTTTAACACAAGGTTTAACAAAACTTTGAGAAGGATTGCCTATTAATCTGAGGCCTTGTGATGAGTCTTGTTTAATCAAATATGCAGATGCATTTGATAAGAAGGTAGCCTATTACTTAAGAGACAAGAACCCTACCAATCTAAGACAAGCTTTCACCATGGCACTTCAAATTGAAAACAATATCAAAGAAATTGGGAAACCTCTCAAGAGAGATGGTGTAAAGTTGATAAACCCTGAAAAACCTCAAGCTAGCAAGGGTGCTGATTTAGAGGAGGTTGTGAAAACTTTGGCAAGGGCTATCAAAGAAATCTCATATAAGTTGGCAAGAGCTGAGAAGGGAATTGGGAAAACTTCACAAGGTCAACCAAGAGCACAAAACCATGATAGATTTTCCAATCATCCTAGAGGTGATCAAAGGGCAGATGATAGAGGAAAGGACCCATGGGGTCTACAAATAGACATCCTCAAGCACGTGAAGGGAGAGTGTTACCTGATCCCTTAACTACTAGGGTTGTTGTTGTTGAAGAAGTTGTTGATATTGATTAGTGTGATAGGTGTTTTTTACCCCATCCTCCATGTGAAATGGACCAGCAAGAAGGTGAAGCTAATAATGATGATGGTACTGATGATGATATTTACATGGTGGGTTGTTCTTCAAGCTCACAAGGAGGAGCAACATCTACTAAAGTAATAAGTGCTAGGATGCTGCAAATTTTTGGGATTGCATCAAATGGGTACAAGTCTTTCTTCCCCCTCATACTCTTGAAGTTGATGTAGTGAAAGCTTTTGAAATTCCTAACAATGACTTTGAATACTTAAGAGCTTTGATGATTAAGAAGTATGATGGTGGTATTCCTTTAGAGGAAGATAGACAATTGTTGATGAATGTTGTTGTAGCTCAAGAGAAAGATTATAACACTAGAAGAAAAGTTGTTAAAGGTTGGGCCTCAAGCCAAACCTAAAACACCCTTTCTCACAAGCATTCCAAAAGAAGCTCCTAGGAGAGAAACACTTGCCAAAAGCTCTGCTGTCCCAAACAAAAATTACAGTCCTCCTCATGCCCAAGCTGCCAAGAATCCCTTGCCATCAAATGAATCTTCTTGTCTCCTTCCAATGTTTTTTTTCCAAAGAGTGTTCCCTATGACATAGCCCAAGTATTGAGCCAAATCAAAGTGAGTGTTCCAATCATTGAGTTGCTTAGAATTCTGAGCATAAGAAGAGAGCATTTGAGTACTTGGGGTTGAAAGAAGAGAAGACTACTCCAGGTAGAAATGTAAATGTTGTTGAGATTCCTCCTCAAATCATTGTTGACCTTGAAACACCACCAGCAGTAGAGGATTTGGAGAGACACCTGAGGTATATTTGGGGACATCTTGGTTGATTCCCAATTGAATGTTGATCCATTCTTCACAACTTTGATCATAAAGGATAGGCTACTTCACAATTGTATGTTTGATTCCAGTGCATCATGTAATGTCATGCCTCTTGAAGTCATGAATGAGTTGGATATCAAAGTGAAAAGCCTATGGAAAATGTACTACCATGGACTCAAGAGAAGTGTCGGTTGTTGGTTGTGTGAAGGGTTTGGTAGTGCAACTTGCATCTTATCCGGGAGGAATTTAAAATTGGATGTTGTGATTGTTGATTGCCCTACCAAATGGGGTATGTTATTGTCAAGAAAGTGGGATGCAAGTGTTTGGAGGGAGTGTCCAAATGGATATGTATTTTTCCACCATTCCCATTGAGGGCAGCCTTGTCAAGATCTATGGAGAAAATAAAATGTTGCATCTAATTGAGGACCCAAACAATGCTTCTTATGAAGTATTATTTGTTGATGTTGATGCTGATAATTTTATTGGTTTTTCTGATGGAAAAGAACACAAAATGGATCAGTCAAAGTTACTTGAGTAGGTATGTTCTCCTTGGACCTTTCTATTTGATGGAGCTTGCTCCAAATTTGGAAATGGTACTAGTGTAATTCTGATTTCTCCTAGCTTGGAAGAATTTGTTTTTTCCTTCAAGCTTAATTTTGAATGTACTAACAACATTGCTGAGTATGAAGCCTTGTTGTTGGGTATGAGAATTACATGGAAGTATGGTGTCAAGGAAATCATTACAAAGGGATATTAAGAGTTAGTTGTCAAACAAATAAGAAAACTGTATGCTACAAAAAATCAAGCGGATGAAGCAGTATAAGCATGTAGTTTGGGATCTAATTGAGATGTTTGATTCTTTCAATATTGTGCACCATGATAGAAGTTTGAATGTTACTACTGACAAGTTGGTAGTGTTGGGTCAAGATTTGGAGTTTGCACCATTTCACCTTATTGTGAGTATAATGTTGAAGTGTTAACTAGGCCAATTGTCCCTGACAACATCAAGCATTGGAAAGTGTTTGATGATGATGCTCAAGTGCAAAGGTTCTTACAAAATCAAGGTGAGTTTATAGATCAACATATTGATTGGGAACCAATGGTGTGTATGACTGAAGGAAGAGAGACTTTGTTTGGAAAATATATTATCCAATTGAAAACTAACACCATTCCTAGAGGTCTTGTTGCTCTTGAGTCAAATTTTAGCAATGTTGATTACATCATCAATAGAAACATGTCTGCCTCAAGGGATGTGGAAGAGCATGACTTGGGAACAAAGGAAAAACCAAGAAAAGTTTGGTTGGGCAGCAATTTAAATAAGGAAGAAAAATAGTCCTACCTCAATTGTTGAAACAATATCAAGACTGCCTTGCTGGTCATATTCAGAACTGAAAGCATATAGAGAAGACTTGTTTCAACATGAGATTCCTCTTGAAACAAAATGCCAAACCATTCAGACAGAAGCAAAGGCCAATTAATCCACTCCTCTCCATGAAAATGCAAGATGAATTGAAGAAACTGAAGGAGGGAGGGATCATTCAGCCCACAAGGTATTCATCTTGGGTTATAAACCTTGTGCCAGTCTTAGAAAGAAGAATGGAGATATCAGACTTTGTGTAGACTTCAGAAATTTGAATAGAGCTTCATTGAAAGACAATTATCCTTTACCAAACATGGAGAACATGTTGCAATTAGTGACTAGATCTGAATTGTTGTCCACCTTGGATGGTTTCTCTAGCTACAATTAGGTTGTTGTCAAGGAGTCAGAAAGATTTAAAACTACCTTTACCACTCCTTGGGGAACATATGTTTATGTGAGAATGTATTTTGGTCTCATGAATGCTGGAGCTACCTTCCAAAGAGAAATGGATGTTGCTTTTGCTGGTTATATAAATGACTTCATGCATAGTTTATCAGGATGATGTGACTATATTTTCAAAGAGTAGAAAAGATCACTTGCAAAGCATTTGGAAAGAATGTTGATTAGATGTAGAGAGTTTGGAATCTCTCTCAATCCAAAGAAGTGTCACTTTGGGGTGAAAAAGGCCAAGTTGCTTGGTCATATTGTTTCAAAGGTTGGTGTCATGATTGATCCGAGAGAATAGAAGCAATCAGCAAGGTGCCAATTCCAAGAATGAAGAAGGGCATCCAATCTTTCTTTGGGAAAATCAATTTCATTAGAAGGTTTGTGTCCAATTTTTTCTGAGTTGACTCTTCCTATCACATGCATGTTAAAGAAAGATCAAGTTATCAAATGGGAGGAGGTGTTATTCAGATTTTGAAGGGATCAAGGAAGCACTTAAACATGCACTGTCTTGGCAGCTCCGAATTACAAGAAGCCTTTCCAAATCTTCTCTTTTTTCCTCTAAAATACTATTGCATTTGTTTTCTCCAAAAGGATGAAGATGGGGACGAGAGGCCTATTGCCTTCTTTAGCAAGGGTTTACAAGTCTGCTGAGTTAAATATACAATCATGGAAAAACAAGCATTTTCCTTGGTGAAAGAAACAAAGGTTTTAGGCCTTATATTTTAAGTTCAAAATTTGTTGCTTATGTTCCCCACACCATGGTAAAAGACATCTTATCAAAGATGGAGATCTCAAGTAAAATATGTAGATGGGTGAACAAACTGCAAGAGTATGATATGGACATCCAAACCACAAAGTTGGTAAGAGGTTTGGGTCTTGCTAAGCTCATTTATGAGAGAAACTTGCAGACTGTGGAAGTGAATGAGGTAGAGGAAGAAAGGGTAGATGTTTTTGGGAAATTGGTAAGTTCTGAGTGGTACAAGGACATAATATTTTACCTCAAACACCTTTGTTGTCCTGATCATTTAAATAAAAATCAGAAAAGAGCCCTCAAGCTGGCCTCTCAAAAATACATCATCACTGACTTTGGGCTGGCTTGGAAGAACCTTGAAGGTGTCCTCTTGAAATGTATAACTGAAGATGAAGCTCCCAAAGTAATTGCTGATTTCCATGGGGGAGTTTATGGAGGACACTTTGCTGGAAGGGTTACAACACACAAAGTTTTGAGAGCTAGTTATTGGTGGCCTACTCTCTTCAAAGATGCAACCATGTTGATTAGAAAATGTGAAAGTTGTCAAGTTTCTCTAGAAGAATGAAAGCTTCAGGCTCCCTTCCTTTGTAGCTTGTATCAATTGAAGCTCCTTTCAAGCAATGGGGAATGGACTTCATTGGTGAGATTTCAGATCCTTCTAGTGTTGGCCATAAGTGGATTCTTGTAGCCACATATTACTTCACCAAGTGGGTAGAGGCAATCCCCACCAAGAAAGCAACACACCAAGTTGTTATGGACTTCTTGTTGAACAATATCATATGCAGATTTGGTGTGCTAGTCAAAATTATGGCTGATAATGCCATGTGTTTCGAAAGCTAAACCTTTGATGGCAATGTGCAAGGAGTATGGAACCAATTTAACTTATTCTTCAAACTATAATCCCAAGGAAATGGATAAGATGAGTCCAGAAATAAGAATTTGTTGAAGATCATTAGAAGGACCTTGGAGTTGAACAAGAAAAATGGGGTGAAATAAATGAAATTTGTAGTTTGGGCTGATAGAATCACTTTGCCAAGAGAGCTACCGGTAAGAGCCCATTTGAGTTGGTGTATGGAACTCAAGCTATTCTACCCTTACATCTACAATTATCTTCATTTCAATTTTGTTCAACAACTTGAGGATCAAGAGGTCGTCCATATGAAGCAAGGATCAATCAGATTATGGAGCTAGATGAAGAGAGAAGAGCATCCCATCGAGGCATATTAGATTTAGAGAGAAGTTGAAAATATTGTTTGACAAGAAGGTCACTCCTAGGCCTTCAATATGGGAGATCTAGTTTTTTGTGTGGGATAGAAGAAATGAGGATAAGGGAAAACATGGAAAATTTGATGCATTGTGGATGGGCCCTTACTCCATTGATATCAAAATTGGTGAGAATACCTTTTTCTCAAATATTTAGATGGGGAATTACTTGAACTACCTATTAATGGTAGGCATCTAAAGAATTTCTTGGATTAATCCCCAAATTTGAGGTATGCACCAACTTGTACAATGTATAGTGTTTGGTTTTTTACTCTATTTTTTTGGTGTTTTGTCGGTTTGTGGTTTGCCTTGCTATGTGGTAGCCATTTTTTTCTCGGGTTCTCAGTTGGTTTTTGGTGATTTTTAGCTCATGACTCCATTTTCCCAATGGATTATTTTGGCACTTGGTCTACGTTGTTCTTGTAGTACTCACTAGGAGTTCTAATCACGAGTAGGAGCCGATGTTGGTGTCCATTTTGATCCTCTATGCTTTTGCCCTCATTTTCCTTTCACTCTGCACTTCCTGAAATGTTTTCTACAATTTTAATGGGTGAAATGAAGTTGCTTCCTCTACTCCCATACCTTACCCAATTTGAAAATAATTTTCCATGCCTCATTTGTGAAGAAACACCCATGCATGCCTTGTGTATGCCCTAATTTTCCAAATTTTGGGCTATGTTGTGTTTTCCTCTTGCTTGATCGTGAAAAATCAAATTTCTTCATTTCATGCATATATGCCTTCAAAAACCTTTCCCATGGTTGAAACTTGCATAAAATCAACTTCCCTTGTTTTTGAGCAAAAATCCATCACCCACGAAGAGAAAACTGAATTTGTGCATCTCTAGAAAACTCTGTGTTCTTTTACTGGCCGTCATGTGTCATTTGATACCAAAATTAAGCTCAAAATTATCCTCATACATGGTCACTCTATGGTTGGACAAGGATTGGCGGGTTTCTCTGAAAGACTTAGTCATTTTTGGGCTTCGAGAAAAAATTCAAAATTCCCCACAACTCCGTGGGAGGACACGTGTCATGTTCTTATGCGAAGGTGGAGTGGGAAGCCGATGAGAACTTAGGCATTTTTTGCCTTTTTGGCGAAGGGGAAAAAAGATGAGGAAAATCCTGCAGTTTGAATTGGAGTAGGAGGACACGTGGTAGCGTGGTGGCAAAGCGGGGAAGTGTGGGCCACGGAAGGAAAAGGGAACTTTTTCCCTTTTGGTCAAAAAGGCCTAAGGTGAAATTTTGAAGCACGGCCCCGTGGCCAATCTTAGGTGGACGTGTGTCCATAAAAAGGTCAGAGGGAAGTGCGGGCCACAGAAGAAAATGGGGAATTTTTCCCTTTTTGGCAAAAAGAGTTAAGACAAAGAATTAAGTCATGGGCCCACGAATGAGCCACAGGGAGACACGTGGCGGGCAGAGCGGGTCGGTGAACCGCCAGAAGAAAAAGGGAAAATTTTCCTTTGGCTAAAAAATGGAGTTAACATGAGAATTGAGCCCTCATATTTTAGCGATAGAGAAAGTGACACGTGACAAGGGAGAAAATCGGAGGTACGGGCCCGTGGGGCAAAAGGTGAAAATTTTCAAAATTTCAAAAGGGTCAAAATGCATAGAATGGAGCGTGATCCAAATGGGACCCACCATGTGCCACGTGTCATTACCAAAATTCAAGGGCAGAGGGGCGGAGAAAAGGTCATTTTTTCCATTTTCCAAAAATATCAAAAGGTCAAAAGGTGAGCCCTAATTGATTCCCAATCATATTTTGACATGTGGAGGCTCCATATTGAAGGTGAAAAAGTAGGTCAAGGGTAACTATTGTCAAAATTTCCCCCCCAGGGTAAATTTCGATAACATGCATCAAAAGTTGCAGAAAGGCAAATAGGTTGATCCGGGAAAAATCGTGAAAATCGGCTAAGTCCTAGTCCTAGGAGCAATCGGGACATTTGGGACAGAAATGCGCGGATCGGCCGAAAAGCCTCCAGGCGGCCCAAGTAGCAACAGGGACATCTGGGACAAAAGTACGCGGCAGGCGCGAAAAGCCGATCCGGTCGAAAGAGAGAAAATTGGCTAACTGCTGAGAGGGACGCCAGTGGGACAAGCGGGCCAAAAAGGCGCGAACCGGCCGAACCGGGTGAAAAAGGGCCAGGCAGTCCAAAGTGAAATGGGACAAGCGGCAAAAAGAGCCGAACCGGCCGGGTGAAAAAGGGCGATACCAAAGCAAAATGGGACAAGCGGGCGAAAAGGCAAACGAACCGGCAAGGCGAAAAAGGGCAGATAACCCAAAGCGAAATGGGACAAGCAAAGCGAAAAGGCGCGAATCTAGCCGAAAGGGTGAAAAAGGGCCAGACAGTCCAAAGCAAAATGGGACATTTAGGACAAATGGACGCGAACCGGCCGGTTCGCGTGAAATCAGCACAAGGAGTCCGAAGCATTTGGGACATCCGGGATGAAAAGACGCGAAGGGCGCGAAAGAGCCGGCAGGGCCGAGAGCCAATCAGATCATGACACGTGTCTCAAGGAGAAAAGGTCAAAAAGTCAAAGGGTGAGTTTTCGAGCACCGATCCGAACCAATGGGATAGTGCCACGTGTTCCGCCTAGGGCCCACAAAGAAATTTCAAAGGAAAGCCCACCGGTGAAAAGCAAGAGGAGAGAGAATTATTCAAAGTGAATCGTGAGCACCGCCACGTGTCATCCAGTGGCGAAGTGCGGGAAGAAATTCAAAAATCCGTTTTCAATTGCCTGCGCCCTAAATCTTGGATCGACATAACTTTTGATCCAGATCTCGATTTGCACGTCTTTATATCAACTAAAGTGGTGGAATTCTCTACACGTTTCCGTGGTCAATCTTACATTTTGGTTTAGTTTGAGAGAGAGAATCTAGAAACACCTCTCGCACGAAATAACAAGGTAAGTAATGCGTCAATGAATAACTTTAATGCAATGCAGACAGATTCGCGCTTCGTCATTAGGCAACCCGCCATTTCGCCAAGATCCGCCGCTTCGCCATGATGGGATGAGTTAAGTGCATTACGGAGGTGGTTGGGGTAGGTTTGAATTCCTCTCTCTTTTTCTCTCTCATTCTTCCTATAAATTGTAAGGAGGGGCTTCTTTCTAGAAGTTGGACTAAAATCTTATGAGAAGAATCATAATGTCAAGAGTGGAGAAGAAGAAGTGCTATTTGAATACTCCGCAATTATCTCCAAGAAGAAGGCAAAGAGGAAGAAGGATTCAAAGGTCTCCATCTCCACCAAAATGAACTCTCTCAACTCCTCCACGAGCGATGGCCTTTCTTTCAATATACAAGGGTTTTAAGACCAATCAGAATGGCGCAACCAGTGAACCCCTATGTCAACTTCACAGGCAGCAGCCCACTTGCTCTCAATGCACAAAATCCAATCCCAGTTGCAGCATTGAAGAACATTCCATACTTTACTGGAGAAAATCAGACCACTCCTGGTGATCATGTCAAAGACATTGCTAACATTTGTGCAATCCACGAGATTAATGAGATGCAAGTAGCTGTCAAATTGCTGGCATCTTCATTCAAGGGGAAAGCATTGCAATGGTTTAGGAGCCTTGGAGCTGGCTCTATCACAAACTGGAATCAGCTGTGTATTGCACTTCATGATCAATTTGGAGAGAAGGGAGACAACTTGTCTCTTTTGGAGCAGCTGACAACCATCAAGAGAGCTTCCAATGAGTAGCTAACTGACTTCAACTTCAGATTTCAAAGATCTTGGGATAGAATTCCAAAGGTGTAATCAGGCCAACAGAGAAGGTGCTTTTCTATACTACCTTAAAGCTTTAAATTCTGATATTTCTATTTTGGTTCAATCTATGGGAGGCACAACTATCCCTGTTGCTTATAGTATTGCCATTAGAGCTGAAAATTGTCTGATTCAAGCTGGCAAGCTAGCTCCTAGGCCTCCAATGCCATTATATCCAAGTTTAGAGAGCCCAAGTACTAGTCAAGCACCTGTCTTAGCTCCTATTCCCACTCCTAGGAATCGAGTTCAAATGAAGCTTCCACTTCATCTCCAAGTGCCCCAAATGAGCTTGAGAAGTCATGAAGCAGCGAAAATTTAGGTAACGAGCTGGTCACACTCAAGAGACAAAGCTCAAGGTTTTAGACCTTCGTATCAGTCCTCAAGCTCAACCTAATAGGCAGCCATATCAGCCTCAAAGACCACCTAATCCAATTGTAAATATGAATCAAACAAGGCCTCTGTCAATAGACCTTTCCACCCTATAATCCAAATGCCATATCTCGCCTCTAAGGCATTAGTACCACAAAGACAAAATAACATGGCACAGAGTACGACGGGTGTTACCCTTGTAATCTACCTCACAATCGATCGGCAAGATGTTTCAATGGTGCACTAAATCAGAGCCTTGATGGTGCAAACCATTGGTGTTGCTCAAGATCCAAGCCAGGAGGAGAATCAACAAAGAACAAACACAACAAGAAGGACCTCCAACGAAACCACATTGGAAAATTGGCAAACGAAAGACTTACGTGGAGTTAACCGGCCTTTTCAAGGCGTGGCTGCCAATACACGGTCAAAGAAGAGGAATATTGGAGAGGGACAACCGTGTAATCCAGTTGTTTCTCAACCCACTCTTACACAACAAGGGGTCAGTAGACCAAACGCAGCTCCAAACCTACAAAATCAACCCAAGGTCCCTGTTGTAGCAGCACATGCACCCGTTCAAGTTCCAGAAAAGGTTGTACCAAGTAAAGGGCGTAAAAGGACAGTTCATCCCCTTTCAACATCATCGATCAAATGAAGAAGACACATGTGAACATTTCCATGTGGGAATCACTGGCGATCCCAGGACAACGAGACTTACTGCAAGCTGCAATGGCTAATTGGTCTGCCACGAATGTATCAAACCAGGGACATGAGAAAGCTCTCACTAATGCAGTGCAACATGATGGGGACCAGACAAGGAAAAATTTGAAGCCTCCGCCTTTCTATGTTTCATTGATTGTTGAAAACCACTTGGTGCACAACTGCATGTTAGATTCGAGGCGAGTAGTTGATGATGCCGAAGAAAATAAGCGGATCAGCTGGGTTTGAAATATGAGCCAAGGCTTTGAAAGGAGTAGTACAGCTAGATGGAACGGCAAGTAGGGACTGTTGGAGTCATCGAGGGGTTAAGCCTAACACTACATTCCTGTCCTAATGTTACAGTTTTACAAGATGTGTCTGTGATTGACCTTCCGCCACTCTTTGCGTTGTGTTTATCAAGAGACTTCACTGCGAAAATCGGCGGATATTTATCTGCAGATTGGTCACACATGATTTTTAGGACAAGGTATGGAGCCAAAGCAACAATCAGGTCAGAACCAATTGCCAATTTCCATATTGAGCCTTACGTGCACTGTGTCCCTGTCAATGCAAATTGCTCAGCTTTTGATCAGGAGGAGTGTTCAAGTGATCTAGAAACAGGTACTAAGGTCGAGGGAATTCCTGATTTAACTTTGGATGAATGGGCAAACAAAAGTCATGAATTTGATCCATACAAGGAAATTGAAGAATCTGAATTGGGCGTGTATTGTATACACGAGGAAAATTCACCCATCCCCGACATCATTCAACCTGAACAAAAAGATGAAAACAAAGTCTGGAGATTATTCTTCGATGGTTCGAGAAGCAGACAAGGTTCTGGAGGCGGTGCAGTGTTGATTTCACCACAGGACATCAAATATTTTTCAGCTTTTCGTTTCCAGTTTTCTTGTTCAAATAACACGGCTGAATACGAAGCATTGATTCATGGACTTCATTGGGCCAGGAAAAAGGGCATAAAGAACTTGCAGGTGTTTGGAGATAGCGAGCTAATCGTCAACCAAGTTAAGGGACAACATGCTACAAAGAACGACTTGCTGAGGAGCTACAAGAATAGGGTATGGGACCTCATTGAGGATTTCGAAGCTTTCAACATTGTGTCCATACCCAGGAAGAAAAATGAAGCCGCAGATAGGCTCGCAGCAGTTGGAGCAACGTTTGATGTGGTTGACAACATCAGAAGAGAAAAAACGCAGCCACACATCCATGTGGTTGTAAGGCCAGCAGTTCCAGATAATAACACAAGCTGGCAGGTGTTTGAGAACGATCAACAGATCGTCAATTTCTTACAAGAAGAAGCTGAATTTTCAGCTAGGAATCGTGATGATTAGAGCAAAGAGTATGGGGATCAAGTAGTGCAGCATTGAACCATGACAAACAAGCTTCCTAAAGGGTTGGTAACATTGGAGTGTATCTTCAACCCTAACGACCATTCCGTAAGGAAAAGGAAAACATACTGAGTCAAGAGAGAGGATTAAGAGCCAATTCCGGTCAGGTTGGGAAGGCAAAACACTTCAAATTGGCAAAGTGGCCACTGAACAGGAGAAATTAGATTTCATACAACTTTGCCAAGAATTTCCAGATGTCTTCGCTTGGAACTATGAGGACTTAAAAGGATTCGATCCAAATTTGGCACAACATACCATAGAATTGGATCAGATGCCAAGCTGTAGGCGTAAGAAGAGAGACCAGATCAACCCTCACATTGAGCCTCTAATGAAGAAAGAGCTTAACAAGCTAATCGAGGCAAGCATTATATTCCCTATCAAGCACTCAATTTGGGTTGCGAACTTGGTTCGATCGGGAAGAAGAGCGGAGAAATCAGGTTGTGTGTGGACTTCCGAGACCTCAATAGGGCATCTCTCAAAGACCATTACCCGCTCCCTTCAATGGAACAAATATTGCAAGTAGTATCCGGTTCGAGAGATTCTCTCCTAGATGGCTACTCAGGGGTATAATCGAGTGATGGTGAAAGAAGATGACCAATTCAAGACGGCTTTCACCACAAATGGGAACCTATGCCTACAAGAAAATGCCATTTGGGCTATCAAATGCTGGAGCCACCTTCCAAAGGGCAATGGATATGGCATTTGAGGGTTGATCAATAAAATAGTTTTGATATATCTTGATGACATCACCGTATTCTCAAAAATGCGGTGGATCACCTCTGTCATTTGAGGCAGGTATTTCAGAGGTGTAGAAGATTTGGGGTATCATTGAATCCCAAAAAATGCATATTCTTGGCTCACGAGGGAAAACTCCTTGGCCATATTGTCTCCAAGGAAGGATTAGCAATCGATCCGAGAGAGGGTTGAAGCCATAAAATCTCTACCATTGCCAAGCCACAAGAGGGCCCTTGAGTTTCTCGGGAAGGATAAACTTTGTTCGGAGGTTTGTTCAGATTTTGCAGCCCTTGTCAAGCCCATCACCAAAATGTTAAAGAAAAGCATGGCTTTCAAGTGGACGGCAGAAGGCAAGGAGAGTTTTGAAGCAATCAAAGACGCCATCTCCCAAGCACCCACTCTCATCAACCCAGACTTTTCCAAGGATTTCATCCTCTATGCATTTGGAGGTGATGACACTATTTCTGCCATTGCAGTGCACAGAGAACAAAGATAATGATGAACAGCTGATTGCCTTCTTCAGCCAGAGCCTAGGTGACTGCGAAGTGAGGTACTCTTTTATTGAAAAGCATGTGCTTGCAGTAATCAGAAGCTTGAAGAAATTCAAGCATTTAGTCTCAAACAACAAGGTCCAGTTATTGGTCTCACATGCTTTGGGGTTAAAGACTTCCTCCTCAACAAGGATTTGAATGAGAAAAGCACGGGATGGATCACCCGTGTCATGGAGTATGACATTGAGATCAAGATCACCAAGCTGGTAAGAGGCAAAGGTTTGTGAGCAGCTCGCTTCCAAACAACCAGACAGCCCGAAGATGAAGAAGATGTTGTCCCGCTATTACAAGATGATCAAAAACAGAAAATGATGATGTGTCCACTCCTGTTGGACTCGAGTATGATACATTTCTACAGACGGGCATGTGCCCTCCGAAAATGAGCAAAGCAAAAGAAGGTACTTGATTGCAAGCGATTCCTTATGTGTTTGTTGATGGTGTTTTGTTTAAAAAGACATCAACGGTGTTCTACTTGAGATGCATTAGACGAGTCGGATTGAGAGGATCTTACAAGAGTTCCATGACGGGGGAGGCAGGAGGCCATTTCACCCCACGAGTAATGACTCTCAAAATCATGAAAGTTGGTTACTATTGGCCTACTGTATTCAATGATTGCTACTCATGGGTTAAGAAATGCAAGAAATGTGCATTCTTCACAGGGAAAGGAAGGTTTGCAGCACTCCCCCTTCGTCCAATTTCAGTAGATCATCCATTCATGCAATGGGGATTAGACTTCATTGGAGTCATCAATCCCAATTCGAGTCAAGGCCACAAGTGGATTCTTACAGTGACAGACTATTTCACTAAGTGGACCGAGGCGGTAGCGCTCAAAGAGGCAAGTGAGTCTAGCATACTAGACTTTTATGAAGGGATAGTAACCGGAGTTCGGGCGTGCCGGCCACCATTATATCAGATAATGCATTAGCATTCATAGGTTCAAAAATTGAGAATGGGTCATCAAGAGTGGAATCTATTTGAGCACCTCTTCAAATTATTACCCATGGGGTAATGGGGCAGAGAGTCCACAAACAAGAATTTGCTAAAAATCATCAGGACTCTAGATGAAAATCAAAGAACATGGCATACAAGGCTAAAATCAGCGTTATGGGATTTTGTGAGAATAACACCAAAGAGGTCTACGGGTAATTCTCCTACAAGTTGGTTTATGGGAAGGAGGCGTATTGCCTATATCATTAGAATTACCAGCCTTGGAGCTCATAAAGTAGCTTGAGTTATCTGAGTTCGAACCAATGGAGGCCAGGTATACGGGAATTGATGGAATTAGAAGAAATCAGAGAACATGCGGTTCAGACGATTGAAAAGGATCAGGCCGTAGTAAAAAGATGGTTTGATAAGAGAGCTAGAGCAAGGACCTTCAGAAGGGACCTAGTTCTGAAATGGGATGTAGATCGAGCAAAACCAGGAAGGCATTCCAAGTTTGATGCCATGCTGGAGTGGTCCCTACATGGTCACGGGATGCAAAAATAGTAATGCCTTCCAATTGTATCGCATTGGATGGAGAGGAACTTCCGATTAGGTTAACGGAATCTATCTTAAATATTCTACTAAGAGAAATGTTTTACCCTTGTAGATATTAGTCTAGATTTTTCTTATTTCCTCTAAGTGCGTATGCACATTGTCCTGTTGTAGTTAGGTTTCTATTTCCCTAAGTGCTTTGGCACGAGTTCCGCTTGCTCTCGAGTTGTTTTCTGATTGAGTGTTTTGGAGAAGAAGTTGCGATGTCAGAGCTTGTTTGATTTTGCTTATGACTCCATGCCCAATGGATCGCTAAAGGCCCAACGATCTTCTACAGCGGCGGGTGACCCCATTTGAGTCCGAAGTCGCTTAAATCGTTGTCAAAATTTCACCCCCCCAGGGTAAATTTCGATAACATGCATCAAAAGTTGCAGAAAGGCAAATAGGTTGATCCAGGAAAAATCGTGAAAATCGGCTAAGTCCTAGTCCTAGGAGCAATCGGGACATTTGGGACAGAAATGCGCGGATCGGCCGAAAAGCCTCCAGGCGGCCCAAGTAAGTAGCAATGAGGGACATCGGGACAAAAGTACACGCAGGGGCGCTAAAAGCCCGATCTGGTCGAAAGAGAAAAAAATTAGCTAATCTAGCTGAGAGGGACGCCATGGGACAAGCGGGCCAAAAGGCGTGAAGCAGGCCGAACGGGTGAAAAAGGGCCGACAGTCCAAAGTGAAATGGGACAAGCGGGCTAAAAAGGCACAAACCGGCAGTGAAGCCCAGGCGAAAAGGGCGATACCCAAAGCAAATGGGACAAGCGGGCCAAAAAGGCGCGAACCGGCCGAACCGGGCGAAAAAGGGCCAGACAGTCCAAAGCAAAATGGGACATTTAGGACAAATGGACGCGAACCGGCCGGTTCGCGCGAAATCAGCACAAGGAGTCCGAAGCATTTGGGACATCCGGGACGAAAAGGCGCAAAGGGCGCGAAAGAGCCGGCAGGGCCGAGAGCCAATCAGATCATGACACGTGTCTCAAGGAGAAAAGGTCAAAAAAGTCAGAGGGCGAGTTTTCGAGCACCGATCCAAACCAATGGGATAGTGCCACGTGTTCCAGCTAGGGCCCACAAAGAAATTTCAAAGGAAAGCCCGCCGAAAAGTGAGGAGAGAGAATTATTCAGTGAATCAGAGCCTGCCACGTGTCATCCAGGTGGCAGAGCGCGGGAAGAAATTCAAAAAATCTGTTTTCGCTGTTCCGTGCCCTAAATCTTCAGATCGACATAACTTTCGATCCAGAGCTCGGATTTGCACGTTCTTTATATCAACGGAAAGCTGGTGGAATTCTCTACACGTTTCCAGGGTCAATCTTGCATTTTGGTTCAGTTTGGAGAGAGAGAATCTAGAAACGCCTCTGGCACGAAATAACAAGCGTAAGTAATGCGTCAATGAACAACTTTAATGCAGAGCATAGGTTCGCGCTACATTAGGCAACCCACCGTTTCACCGAGGATCCGCCGCTCTACGCCATGATGGGATGAGTTAAGTGCATTTTGGAGGTGGTTGGGGAAGGTTTTGAATTCCTCTCTCTTTTTCTCTCTCATTCTTCCTATAAATTGTAAGGAGGGGCTTCTTTCAGAAGTTGGACATTTTTGTTTTGCAACCCCTCCCTTCTCTCCTGCTTGCAAGAGAATTCGTGGAGTTTTCAAGCCTCCCACATGGACTGTAATGCCATTGTTGCCTTTTGGCCATTGCAATGTATTGAATCGATCCTTTGAGCAATATATATGTCTGTGATTAAATTTAAATCCTCTCATGTATTCATTGTTGTCATTTTGATCTCTCATTGCATTTCGGTTACCTGTGCATGGTGTGGTATTGCATCTATATGGTCTGTGTTTATTTTTGCAAAGCTTATGTTCTTCATTCCTCGGTGCATCACCCCCTTAGCTTAGGTTTATTTATGTGCATTTCTCTCTCCCTGTCTCCTTGGTAGTTAGTTTAGGTTTTTTGGGTAAACCTCTGCGTTTCATTGGTGCATCTGAACAGAGGAATAGGAACCAGCCTTTCTCTGGAGAATCTTTTCTCATTTTTCAAGTCCCACACTTGGAGAAAGGATTCAATGTTATGCAATCACACTGGATGCCTAAATGATCAACCTAGAAACTTGATCTGCATCCAGGTCTTTGTGATTTTGCATCAACAAGAATTATACATTTTCATTTTGGCCGCCATTTTTTGCTCCAGAAACTTGGAATTGTGAATTTTGCATCAAATTTTGGTGATTCCATGTCATTTTGGCCTTCTATGATCATTGGAATTAGTTTCATGACTCAATTTGTATATTTTAGGTGTTTTTGAGATAAATTTTACTCATGCCCGTGCAAAACATGAAATGTCAAATTATAAAGTTGCAAAACCAAATTGGGAAAGGATAAGATGAAATGATGAGAGGATGAGGGGCCTGCATGCCTTGAGGATGAAAAACGTGCCTCCACAAAGGATAATGATTCAAATATTTGTAATGATTTAGTCTTTTTAAACACTTGGCAACTCCTCATTGCAAATTTGTTAAATGTCATTTTTTAAAGTGAATCATGAGAAAATGTTGTAACAAACTTGATGCCATGGCATATTCTTTTCTTGGGAAAGAAGGATCAAATGTGGCAAGAGATATATAATGCATTTTTTTGAGAAATGCAAAATGTCGGGAAGTTGAAAATCATGAGCAAATTTTGAAAGAAAGGTCATTTTCTCGAGAAACCCACCAAAGAACCGAAAGTTAATTTCTCTTGTGTTGGATCTTCATGTATGTGAGTTGGTTACAAGTGTATAGCCATCACACAACTCGAGATTATTTATGAAACTCTCCTGTTGATGAATCTAATAAGATTTTGAGTTAATCTATGTTTTTCTCGGGAAATATGATGTCTGTTATCATTTTTAAATGCCCGCAAATAGTTTTCATGGTTCTTGTTGCAATCTTGCATTAAAAGTCTTTGGAAATCACACAAAATCTCCATTTCTTGTTGATAGTTTAGTGGCATTTGCAATCTCATATTCAAAAGAGCCTTCATCCGATAAAGAGATAAACAAATTTAAAATCACTTTACCTTCCTTACTCGTAGAGGTTGCTTGTAAGCCTTTGGGGGTACCTTAGGCGTGATATGATCAAGGATTTTGTGTTTAATTGGGTTCTTTACTTCAAGCTTTTTGGTGAGTTCTCAAAGATTGTGTGAAGAGTGCAACCGGGCTTCCATTTATGCATCTTGGTTGAAAGAATATCCGATTATTTGAAACATTTTATCTTATAGTTGTTCAAATATTGTAGAGGTTGTCAAAGTGTCCGATATATCTAATTTTTTTTGTCACAATGCCCCACCAAAAATTCATTCAAACAAACTAATCCTACCCATACTACCCCTACATTGCATTGTGTCAACAAAATAATCTAACCCATCTACAAAAATGCACAAGGCAAATTAGGATTATACAATGTCTTGATAACCCTTGCCTTACATTGAAAATATCTCCATAATCTGGGAGTGACAACTTGTGAAAGTCGATTTGGTGTGTTGATCATATTTTCCCAAGGCCTTTTCATACTATTTACATAAATTGAGGGTTTCTTCATCTCCTTCACCATTTGGGGGTTACAATGTAGGTTCTCTTACCTTGGTTGAGAAAGGCACAACCTAAAATAGTGAGGGTTAGATCAAATCCTTTCAAAGTGCTATCCATCTCTCCACAACGAGTGCTAGTTAGATCACATCCCCAGATACAAATGACATATATCAAGATCTATCTACCTTCAAGATTCATGCCATATTTCTCGATGCCTTTGCTCATATATTGTAAAGGAGAACAAATTTGGGCACCAACATGGCCCATTGGTTTTGGTAAGTGGTATTTGTCTTAGGTTTTGATGGCATCCATTTTAGTAAATATGTGGTAGAAGAACTAGCGAAAGTGGAAAGTTTTTTTGTTTGACTACCTTATTGGAGGGTAGTAGGTTCTTATATTTGGGTTGCACCTTCTTCGGGGTAAAGGTGACACAAGTCTGATATCAGAAGGGAAATTATATGGTAGAAGAGGATGGATTACCCATGGGGACAACCGAAGGTTGCATGGTGGAAGTGGTTGAAGCTAGGTGGATGACATGGATTGTATTCGTATAGGTAGAGTTAAGGGGATAATAAGCTGGTGGAGGTATAGGTGGTAAAACATGTATGGGTGAGGGTGAGGGTGAGGGTGAGGGTGTTTGGTTTTTGGGTGAATGAGGTGTAATGAAGGCTCGTGATGTAGTAGTGGGATTTATTTATCTTTTGACTAGCCTTGGGTAGGAGACTATTTGATCAAGGTTAATGGATGGGGCCCTAGGATGGACAAAAGAGGGAAGGTGACAGAGGTGTGGTACGTGAGACCTGGTGTATGCGGCCTAGAGGGTTGGATTTTCCTTTTAGGCGGAGGGATAATGTTGGTGCAGACTTGAGAAGATGTGGCTAAGTCCATTTGATAGGTGGGTGAGTAATGCTTAATGTCGCATGACAACCAAAGTAGTGATGGGTCTAGATACATGTGAGGAGATAGGTGTGGGTGGGATTTTAGGTTTGGGAATAGTTTTAGTTGTGGGTAGATGTTTGGATGTAGGTAGGGATGATGAAGAAGAAGTTGTTTCCATCGGCATGGTCGATGTTTATCTGGTTGATGAAAATACCTTTGGGTATATGTGGAAGTATCCTCAAGTAACATTTGCATTTGGGTAGAAAAGGAGTGAAGACATCCCGAGCATGGAATTATCAATGTAATCCAAGTAATCATGCTAGCCATGAAAACAGGGACTGGTCAAGAAGATGATCGAGTTGGTTTGGTGGCAATCCTGTAAAATATACATGAGACATGGAATTGGCTAGCCTCAGACTTTGAGGTTCTGAGAGTTGAGATCATGTCAATGGGGTCCTAGGATGCTAGGGGAGAACTACCCCCAATAGGTAGTGGCATGTCTAAAGAATATCCCATGGGTAGGAGAGATGGTAAATGGGGTAAGGTAGACTTCTCCCTTAGTGGAGGAGAAGGCAATGATGATTCTCCTGTGGATGGGAGAATTAAAGTGTTGACTATTTCGGTAGGTTATGAGGTAGATGGTGAAATGACATTGGTAGAAAGTGTGGGTTCCTCCATGAGAGAGGGGAGATGAGGGGGACTCCTTTGTGGGTGAAGGAGTAGAAGAGGTATGCTCCTTTGTGGTAGAGGAGCTCATGAAATTTTTCCTCAATAGATGAAATAGGTGGGATTTGAGGAATGGATGATACGATATCAAAAACCATGTGGACTTCATAGACATTGTTATCATTGGATGAAGGTTCACTATTTTGATTAGATGGTTTATGGTTAGGGAATGACTTTTTAAAGATGTGCAAATTTTGATTTTCCAACAGCATTTGGGTTGTCCATGACAAGGTATCCATTATCTATCATCTCTTGGACAATGTTCTTAAAAGTTATGCAGTTACCATCAATATGGCCTTTAACATGATGGTAATTATAGTAGTCATGTTCTTTATACCATTCAAGCATAGGACGGGAATGATCGAAACCTATATGAGGTTTTATGGGAGGAAGTGTAATGGCTCAAGATTTAAGAAGCTTTTCCAAGACCGAAGAATAGGGCTCTCTAATTGAAGTGTATTTTCATTGCTCCCACCAGAGATGAAAGGCCAGACAGGGAAAGATTGGGAGAAGGTTGGGCTTGATTAGAAGGATGAGATGGACCTGCCTTGAGGACTACCACATTGGCAGATCCTTTGGGCCTTTGAATAGTTATTTTGAGGTTTTGAAGATGAAGAAGAGTCGTTTGATTTGAGCAGGCGTTCTTGTTTCATAATTGGATTTTATTTTCTTCAATGGCATAAATTTCTATTTTCATGCCATGGTGAATGCTTCATCAAAGGTTTGGAAGGTTTGTACCTATAGAGTTGGTGAGATGTGTCTGGCACAAGCTCTAGTGAACAACTCAATAAGTTCAATCTGAGGTAGTTGGAATGTTAATTGGTTGATAAGACTCACTGCAGTGGAAATGAAATTTGTGATAGATTCATCTTCATCTTTATTGGGTTGAATAGAGATTGATCATGGTGACTTTCTTGATAACATTGATTGAAAAATGGTCTAAGAAATCTTGGCTACTTGATTAAAGGAATAAATGGAATGTATAGGTAGTCCACTATACTAATCCAATGTTGGTCCTATCAAGGACATTGGGAAGGTTCGTAGGAGAAAAGCGTCATCGTGGGTGATTAGGTAGCACCCATGTTTGAACGACCACAAGTGTTGTTGTGGGTCTTATTTACTATTGAAGTGATTGAATTTAGGCATTTCCCAAATGCACGGGTAGGGACAAATGGGAATGATGGATGGATAGGCTCATTACATATTTCATCATAAGTTAAAGAATTACATGAGCCAGAAACATATTTTTCTAAGGTCTGCATCTTTTCCATCATCATCTTAATGAGGTCATTGGTAGGTTATGATGAATGGGTGCCCCCAGAGAAAAAGGGGTTGATGTTGAATGTATGAGGTGGGTGGTATGCTAGTGTATGGTGGTGTTGAGTATGAGAATTGTATAGGAGGAATAGATGTAGGTGGCACATAGCCAGAATAAGTGATAGACGAGATTGGGGTTGTTGGTAGTATGTGTAAGTGGGTGGGGTAGTCGTAACAACTCTAGTGGTGATTGGGGGTAAGGATTGTGGGATAGAAAGGATGAGGTTAGAAAAGGGGTGTAAGTTTCCGACACTAGAGGTGGTTGCGATGTAATAGGTATATGTGAGGTAGTGCGGGTGTAGATGGGGCTATACTTAAAAGTGGATGTCGAAGGATAATGATGTTGTAGGTGTGATAGATGACGTAGACGTTATAGTTATAGTGGTTGTGGGACCTAGATGAGACATCGCGAGGTGGTAAAGTGGATGATGACAGTGCTGAGCTGGTACTAGTTGACACAAAGGTGGGGGAGAGAGAGGAGGGATAGATATGGGCATGCCGTATACTAATTGACCTAAGGAATCCCGGGTAGAAGAATGAGAAAGGTAGTACTGGAGGGTAGTGGGATTTTGGTCAAGAAGTCTTGTGAACTCCTCGTCACCAGTATTAATGGTGATAGGTTGAGTTAGATCCATGGGTGATAAGATAGAAGGGGTGATGGGCTAGGTGGAAGTGGCTAAAGGCTGGTGTGAAGCACAAGAGTGTTGGCTTGACTATGAGTCAACACCATGTGAGTTAGTGTATACTAGATGAACTGTACTCTGCAAGTGACATAGAAGAATAAAAGGATGGAAAATAATTGATTATGAGAGGTGAACTAGCAGGTGCTTTGATTAAAAATCAAAATAGAAGGACCGACATCTGGTTAGACTAACCGATGTTGATTCTTGGGTGACGGATGAGTCACGATAACTAATGTCGATTCTTGTGGGAAAGCAACAATTTGAGCAAGTGAGACAAAAACTAAGGAAAGTCAACTGTGGAAGCTATATTTAGTCAATAATATCATAATGTAGAGGATATGGTGATGTCAGATATTTTAAATAGAGAAGAAGATGAGATGAGTGCTCTTTGGGTAAACTGACCAAAAGCACAGGAGGAAGTTGACGGCAACAGATAAACCGATGATGATCGAGATGTAAAACGATGGTTTCGTGACTCGATGTGATTCTTGTGAAATCTATAGAATGAAGAAAATTTTATTTTTGTGAATTAAATTTGAATGGGACACCAACCCAGAAAGTCTGAATATGGTAAAAAATGAGTCCTGACACACTTAGAAATAGTTGGAATACACCAACTATGATGATGAGTGTGAAAGGAAGAAGGAAGTGAAGAAAAATGTGACCTCACAACTCAAAACGCAAGTCAAGAACAAAGCTAAGAAAAACATGTAATCCTACAAGTGAATTTAGTGTGTTTATCTTATGTTATTTAAAGATTGACTCATGAATTTAGAAAAATTTTTGGTTGGGAAGGCTTCCTACGAAGAAGGAAATTATAAAGGTGAGGTTTCAGGTTATGTTTTGGTGGGGGTGGGCCTTTCTCTGATGGGTGATTGGATAGAGATAACCAGTTGGGTGCCCACTGTCAATCCTCTGATCATGTGATCATTGAAAGTCTCTTTTGGGTAAGATGTTGTTTAAGAAGATGTGTAAATTCAATTTGTGTAGTTTGGCAAAGAGAGAGAAGAGAGAATGTGCTTTCTACGATTCAATTGTGTCAACCATCAGTTGGGCATGACTTCAGTGTATAGGTTTCCCTCAGTTTTAATGTGAGATATAATGCAACAAATTAGAATGCCATGTAAGTGTTTTAAACCCAAATTGAAATGTGATATTTGATGTAGTAAGTGATGAACAGGAAGAGGGATGCTCTTTCACTAATGTAATGCTAATGAAAGAAAGACGTATTCTTTTTAAAGCACCAAAAACAGATTGCTTTTAGACAATAAAAAGAAGGGGAAGATTCCAGAGAAGAAAATTAATGTGGAAGCTTTTCAAAAGGAAAAAACACACAAATTTCACTTAGGAATGAATAAAATGCAAAAGAACCCCTGATGGGTCCCACCAAGTGTGCCAAAATGTTTCACCATTTTCTTTATGGATTTGATGAAACAAAGATAAGGTGATGGGCCAAGGAGGAATACTTGTTGCGATGGTTGGTTGGAGGTATACACATTTTGACTTCTTGATCAAATGTTAACTACTGGGAGCTTCCTTTTGGCTAGGAGGAACTACCTAAAATACAAAACAAGACCACAAAAGAGAGTTAAACAATATATGTCAGTGGGTTTCCTAGCGTGTGCTAGATCGGGAAGTATGATACTTCCTTGACGATGTCAACCCACTATTTAATACAACTTAATGCAAGAGATAGCATAAATAAATAAAATCCTACTATAGTTGATATGATTTAGGTATCTCATTCAAGTACAATAAGAAAATCTAATCTAACATAGGCTAGGTTATGATCAGATCTAGAAGTTGGGTAGGTGGTCGAGGTGTTGGAATAGGTCAGGGTCAAGTTCTGGGTGAGTTTGGGTGAGTTGGTGAAAGGTATTAGGTCACAGTCATAGGCAGAATTACCAGTCATAGAGACCAACGTTCGGTGAGGTATGATTGATGATGGTTAAGAGGAACCAAACACCGGTTAAGGTAGGATGGTAGAAACTCAATAAACTAGGTTTTGGAGAGTCTTCATGACTACACAGAGAATGGGAGGGGAATGTTTAGGTTAGCAAGGGTGATGGGAATGCTTTCAGGAGTGTCTAGTGTTGAATATTGGGAGATAAAAGGGATTGTGGGTGGTTGGATAAATGGATTGAAGGAATATGGGGATGGTGGGTGCACAAGAGGAAAAACTAACTCAAAAGAGATAAAGAGATTGATTCTAAATAAATTGTAGATCGAGTGTACTTACTTTAGAAAGAAGACTGAATGGATGGAGGATGGTGACGGTTGATATGTGAAAATGGTTGCTTCATTACATGGTATTTTTTCCCAGAATGTTTATGTGAATGCTTTCCTTTTAGATCAGTGCTTGGTTACTAGTTCGAGGATGTTTGGATGTGCGGGGGTTCCCGGTGTGTGCTTGCATGCGAGATCTCTCTTCTCCAAGACTTGAATAATTCTTCCAACCCTCTAAATAAGGTTACCAAAATGAATATATGGTAGCGGCGACAATAGTTTAGGGTAGACCGCATTATTTTAGGGTTGACAGCATTGGTTAAGGTAGGAAATCCTAGGTTTACTAAAATGACAGATCTTGGCAATCATTTTGGGCTAAACTCTACCATTATGGATCAAAATGGAATGTTGCGCTTAGATAAGTGGGAATGTGGTTAGAGGAAGAATAGGCATGTGATTTTAGGGTTGAACTAAGTCTTAGTTAATTAAGGTAGGTAGGACTAAGTCTTAGTTAGTTATGGTGAGTGGATATTGAGTCCTAGTAAAAGGGAAACATGCTAAGAATAGGTTTGTGATGAGGTGTCTAGGTGAGGTGGAAATTAGTTTTAATTAAGGTAAGCTACCCATTTTACTGTAGTATTCAAGAAAGTGGTTATAATCCATTAATGGTGTTGTTAAGAAAAGGATCGATCTCTCCGACGAGATCCCAAAACCCCATCGAGAGAAAGGCCAAAGGTATGATGCGACTGTAAGGCATGAATGTGTGATGAAGGTTAGCATATTGTTGGCATTTCACACAATGTGGACATAGTCACAATGTGATCATGGTTTAGGGTTGGCCAATAATAGCCAAGCTAAAGAATGTGTTTGTAATAGCCTAAACCACTAAAGTGACCTCCAAAAAATTCCATCGTGAACTTCCTTGATGGTGTAAGGAATTTCAGAACTTGTAAGGCATTGTAAGAAAATGTCGTCAAATCAGCGCTTATAAAAGAGACCACCCATGAAAACATACTAAGAGACACCCTTAAGAAAGGCACGTTGTCCATTCTGAAGTGATATTAGAAGGAAGAATGGAAAGGGAAAGGTAGTATGTAAACTACTTATACCAAAGATCACGTGGGTCAAAGGTGAACAATTTCCCTACGGAGTTAACACCTTTAGATAAATACGAGGGTGATTCCGAACTTTGTATTGTGGGAAAATATTTTAGAGTCGGCAAGTGAAGTGGGTATCCGAGGAAGCCGGGTAGAGCAGCATACGGTATCCACTGCTAATTTATTAGTATAATGTAGGGTGGTTTAAAGTTCGTAATGGTCAAAGGTAGACAAAAGTATCGACATGACATTAGCAATACG
>CM031243.1:582065643-582371978 GCA_018340775.1 Taxus wallichiana var. yunnanensis
AACAAATATGCAAATGTTTTTATTAAGTTAGTATAAAAACTTAATGCAAAGGAAACCTCTAAACCACTGTTAGAATCCTGCAAGAGTTAGAAAACCAAGAAAATCAAAAAATTCTAGAAATCCAATTTTTGCACTTTTTTAACAGTTTTTAGTAATTTGCATTTTTGGAGGTCTCCAGAGCACTTTGGGAGTTTTGTGATAGAATTTAGTATACCAAATATATCTAACTTTTGGAAGTTCTCTCGTAATGTACGCTTCATTATCTTTCTCGACACCTATTCAAACTGAAAATGGGTTAACAAGTCAAAAGATATGGTCAAAACAAGGAGCACTAAAAATAAAATAGATAAATCCGGACTACACAGAGACACCGTGCCCAAAATGACACATACGTGCCCCAACCAATGGATACACGCCCAAGTAGATAGGTACGCGGCAAGGTAAAAAAATGCAAATTCAATAGAGTGGAACAGGACACCTACGCACCCTAGCCAACGGATATGCACCCTAGCAAAAATAGACAATTTCAAATTTTTACATAGTCAAACCTTTTACGCATACATGGCCAGAGAGGCGGATACACGTCCTAGATGATGGAGACACGTGCGCATCCTCAGTAGGTAAAATTTTCAAATGATGAGGACCGCGCATGTGTACGCGCCTGATCCAACGGTACGATGGCATTTTGATGTGTACACGCCCTTTGTTCGACACCTATGCGCACCCGTGAAAAACCCGCAAAAAAACACAATTTTTCAAATTTTCAAGAGCAAACAAGTTAGTTGTTAGTCAAACCGTCATATTTCTATATCAAACCCACAAATGTATATAAATGAAGGTCATTTATCTAAGGTTAGAAATAAAAATGAGGAAATAATAAGTGATTTGAGCAAAAACCCGAAAATGAGCTTTAAAACCTAAAAGACCTCCACTAATGGAGGATGGACATAAGTGTCCCACTGGGCATGCCAAATGTATGCAATGGAAAGTTACACAAGCTCTGGAATGAGGATAAAGAACCTCAAAGCTTTTAACTCATCCATGCATCATGGGATGAGTGCTAAACAAGATAACTTCTACAATAATGAATTAAACTAAAACACTATCATTTTATCTCTAACTACTCTATGATTACTTAAAACATAAATTGAACCTAGTTAAACCTATGAGCAATCAAATTAGATTTATTGTTTCTTCAATGGAGGTGAAGAGGTCTCTCTAAAATGGCAACAACACCAAGTTAGATACCCTCCTACTAACCTACTATGAAGTTATAGATGCAAGATAGAGGAGCTTCAACAATGGAGGATAGCCAAGATCAAATGTCTATTAGCTTAGCTAATGCAAATGAGGTCCAATGCCAATATCTCCAAATGTGAGAGAGATTTTGTTATAAAAACAAGGTGTAAAGTTGAGAGAGGAGTGACCCTTCTATTTATAGTTTTTCACTTGGGAGAGTTTGAACTTTGGGTGCATGTGGGACTAAAGCTCAAAAACACTTTTAGATTAGATTAGGATAAACATGCTTTAGGCTTAGTTAAGCTAGGATTAGGCTAGTTAAAGTTGATTAACAAGTGATTAGAGACTCATTGAGAGTTGGGAGGGGTCTAAATAACCAATGTGGATCGATAGATAGCCTACGAAGCCAATAGAAGTGGTCTAGAGAGAACTAGGGAGGTTCGAATGGTCGAAAGGAGGAATGTTTAGCTAATAAGAGAGATATTAGTCAAATAATCTGATTATAGGAGGAATGTGACCGAGAATGTGACCGAAAGAGTGTCGTGAATGGGCATCCGAGAATGGAGCGAAGAAGGGTTGATTAACGAAGTGTCGTCAATCGGTTGAATTAGATGAAATGCTAAGTGTAAGCATATTTTAGGTGTATATAGCCCCGCCTTGTACCATAGGTGATTTCTGGTGTGTTTCCCTTCCGTTGTGTGGTTTTGTTTCCCCTTCTGTTGCGTGTCATGTGTTTCCTTCATTTTGTGAGCTTGTGTGTTTCCTTTTCTTGATCTTTCTTTCTCATAATTGTACATGACTCTGCAAGGCCCAATGGATAAGGCATTGGTCAACGTTATACGGTTTAAAAATTGAGATTCTAGATCCTCATACCATGTCTTCATCATGCTCAGTCCATGCCATGTCCCCAAGCTAGAGCTAGTGTTGTCTCTCGAAAACCTCGATTTTTATTTTCGAGTTAATTTCAAATTTTCAAGATCTCGCCCTCCTAAAGTATTTAAGCCAAGTTGAAAGTTTGATGAAGTTAGCAAAATCCGTGCCCTAGTGCTGTTTAAATCTTTGTTTTTCTCATTTTGAGAAATTCTCCATCTCCCGGTCTGTGCATGTAATATCCTCTTTACAATCTCCTTTTTTGATCGAAATTGTTCGCTTGTTCTATTGCTCGATCATCAAGTCATTGTTTTGCCTCCATTGTCTTTGGCCGACGAAGGAAATTCAAAAATTGGACTCTGATATCAACCAATTTTGACTTCGCAAAATTGAATTTAAAAAAAAATAGAAATTTTGAATTTTTTCTGAAAGTGTTACTTTGCATGGTTTATCACTCTCATGATGACCATCTCATTTTTGTGATCGCTTTGTTCTTCATTTCATCCATTTCTAAGCAGAACTCCTCTCGCCAAAGCTAATCGTTAAAATTAATTAATTAATATTTAATTAATTAATTACTCTTTGTTTGATAAAATTAATTTTTAATAACTTAGGAGTATTTAATTAAATAAATATTAATTAAAATTCATTCGACAAGTTTTATTTTAATTGCCGGGGAAAAATAAGCTTCCGCTTCTAATTCCTGGGGATGCCAAATGGCTTCCCAAGCCCCTGATTTCCCTTTCCTAGCGAAATTGTTTTAAATTCCCAATCATGGGATTTCTTCCCCCGATTGCCAAATTAATAAATTGGCAAACGGGCAAAAATCTCCGATTTCCCACATGGGAAAATTAAACGGAGATTCGCTGTAAACCCACTTTGCCATTTCCATTGGCAATTGGCCGTTGCTTTCCCCATTTCCCCTGGCAATTAATTCCACTACCCGAGAAGAGGGGAAGTTGGGTTAACCCTCATAAATTCCTCCGTCGAACTCATTGGAAAGAGTCATACGAAACTTTCTAAATTGCTTCTTCTTCTAAGAAGCATAATAATATTTTTATCATATCCATCAAACGTTAGTCTCTGTGAAGGCCATTCAAAAACAAGGAGAAATATGCATCTAAGAAAGAGAAAATAACAGTTTTAATAGATTATAGAAGCCAATATGCGTAGCCAAAGGCCCAAACATACACGCATACGCATAGTATCAGAGAGGATAAATCATAGGCTTTAAAAAGAAAACAATTCTCCACGCATTGGGAAATACAATTCCCATCACACAACCCACACAAAGCTTTCTTTCACAAGCAGCCCAAGGAGATGTCAAGCTCGGCCAAACAGCAAAAAAAAAGACAAGAAGTTGTTCAAACACCACGCATAAGCAAAACAAGAAGGAGAGAAGTCTAAAAAAAAAATTCCCATGCAGCCCAAGACAACAAAATAAGTTTTCCACGCAGGAGGAGAGGATAGTTTGCATTCATCCACGCATTGGAGAAGGAGGTTGGGCGTTGAGCAAGAAGAGGACAGTCAAAATCAGACCAATAGAAAACAACTAAAAAGAACACAACCTTTCACGCACACCTAAAGGAAAGGAAATACACAGGAAGAAGTTTCAACGCATTGGTCAAATACAAGACAAAAACAGTCTTCAAACACTTCCACGCCTTGGTAAAAGCCAAAGAAAACAACAAATAGGAATTTAGTTTGATTTATTGAGCAAGTTTTGTCTTCATTGAAGCTCCACGCATTGGTCTTTGGAGAAAACAAGAACCTTGGCAAACACTAAACTACAACTCATTAAAATTTGTTTTTGTTTATTTTCTTTTGCTTGGAGGAGACCACGTGGGAGAAAGAAGAGGAAACAATCCAAAGGGGAGCAAGATTCATGTGCTAGAGGAAATAAAAACAAAAATTACAGACCCACGTTTGCATAAACCAAAGGATTAAAACCCATTCATTTTTGCATGTCCACGTGCGGGTTTGAAATATAAGTTTTCAAGCAAAGACAAAGCCAAAATAGAAATCCCACACAGGTTTTCTTTGGCAAGTAAGTCAAAACAAAAATCAAAACAACTTCCACGCCTTTGAAAGAAGTCAAAATAGTTGTTCAAAGTCCACACAACTTGTTAAAAAGAAGGAAATAGCAGGTTAAAGGAGAATTCAACGCCAATAAAGAGTAATTATTTTCTAAGTTTTCATGCAAAAGAAATAATTGTTCACGCATTGGTAAATACAAAGGAAAGACAACAGTTTCCAGGCATTTTTGTAACTCCCAAGTCTTCACCAGGAGCTCTCCAGGCAGCTCAGGCCATTCCATAATCCACGCAAAGGAAGGCAGTCCAAACCCATTTCCAACGCATTCACAAAGAAAAGCAGTGAGTTCAATGCGTTTACCAAGCGGTCAAAGCCGCGCAATTGCAAGAAGAGGAAGACTGTGCGTAAAGAGAAATCACACGAACCATTTGAAAAAATATCAAACAAGATATATATCAGCAAAGAAAAATGAATTTAGTAAAGAAAACGATACATGTGGGAAGAACGTGCGCAGGGTTGTATCTATTAAAGTAATCTACTTTGAGAATCCATATCTCGAGCCCGAGATAATTTTCAAGAGAAACGGTTTGGTTCTTTGAATTCTTCCGAACTTCATGTATTCCATTGCCAAATTTCAAATACCCAACACCTCGTTTGATATTTTCACAAAGCCAAATAAAACACAATTTGTTTTATCTCGCCGTGCATGCATGCTGTTTTCAGCCAGCGAGGTGACTCACTTTGAGAGTTGATTTTTGAATTCAAATGATCATCAAGAGAAAATAATTGTTTCATTCAAATTTTCTCACTTTCATATGCTCCTTGCCAAGTTTTAAATGCCAGGATGACGTTTGGTATTTTTCTCAGGCTAAAACTAAACAAGATTTTCACAGTTTTACACTTGCATTTTCCTAGCAGATTTTAGAAGAATCAACTTTGACCTTTAATATTTGACTGAAGAATTTGATTGGGAAAAACCCCTCTAACATAAAAACTTATGGTACCTTAATATACTTCCTCATCCAGTGAGAGTTTCTCATAACAAGATTTACTATTTTTCCCAGGGCAGTTTCATATGAGGTTTGTGCAGTTTTGTAAGAAGGAAGTAATGGCCTGAAATCACGTTTCTATCACAATCATGTTATCTCCAAACAAAATGATGTTGCGGTATAAGTTCCAGGGCATTCTAATCACCCGACGCTCCATTCAGAGTACGAGAACATCACCGATACCAACTTGGGACATGTCGACATAGGTCGATTTTGCGATCGCATATCAACCGAAGGCGAGTCACAATTTTCCTGATGTTTGTTCTGAATTGGTCATCACCTGAATGGATGCACCATGAAACCTACATAGTGTGGTGATTCAACTCCAACGGCTCAAGCGAAGCAACCTTTAACTTCCTCATTATGTGGTATAAGTCGTAGCTATTGGCATTGGTCTCTTTGGAGTCAAAAGCCATTGTTATCGCAAAGATCGATAATGGGAGAATCTTGTCCACAAAAATTTTTTTCACTTGATCGTTGTACAAAGCTACTCATCGAAAAACCAAGACCAATGATAAGTACAATTGTGTGGATCATCAAGCAAGGCCACATCATTCAAGCATGTCCCTGTCAGCTCTCAGTTAGCAGTGTGCACAATACTTCATCGGCCAGTCTTAAAGTTGGAGTGTTCTCGAATTGGACGATCATGAGCGAATCAGAATGCCAACACTTCGGGATGGTGATAAAGACAAAATACATAACTCTAGGAAGTGAATTGCAATTTTGGCTCTTGGAAGATCTTCTCAATGGCGAAAGATTAAAAGTTGGATTCTGACAAGCCAAAGGTGAGTAACGACTACAGTCTTACGACAAATGAATAATTCATCATGGAAGGTTATTCGGAGCATGTGGAGAATTGTGTGTAATTGTGAATGTGAATATGAATGTAAGGACGAACTTACTCACACCAAGATGTTGCTTAAATGGAGGGTGGATGAATAGCTCAAGTTTCAAGATCGGCTCTCTTATCACGAAGGATTGAGGAGCACGGTCAATGAGTTCATTCCTATTCAACCGGGATAGGCAGACTCTTGGCCCAATGGATAAGGCACTGATCATAAGTGTTTTGATCTAGGTGGCGCATTACTGACTAGGATGTCTATGTGTGTGTCCAAGTCATTTAAGTGGGTCCACATGTACCCATTTCTTTTATTTATGTATTTTTCCTTAAATGACTTTTTGACTTAAGTGGTTTCTATTTTTAGTTGTTTTTAATAAAGTTGGTTAGAAAAAGTCAAAGGTCACTTAAGTGCCTTATTTAATGATCATGTAAAACCCTAACTACTTTGTAACCAACTTTTGGGTTATAAAAGGAAGTGAGGGGCTCATTTGTAAAGGGTGACTTTGAGAGAGGAGAAGAAAATACTTTTGTATGCAAGCTTTACTTCAAAGAAAGAAACTTTGTGTTCTTTTGAGAAGACATTCTAGAGTTAATGAAATATGAACTTTGTGTCCCATTCATTGTGTTTATTATAACATTTGATGTTCTTATGTTCATTAGATGTTAGTGTTTGAATCTTGTATGCAAATATTGTTTTTGATCTTATTGTCAACATTATTAATCTGTTTTTAGTTCACAAGTGATCAAGCTCGATTATCTACTTGCTCACGTGTGTTCCTTTTACGTACTCATTCTTTTTAGCTAACTCAAACTCCGTTTTATTTGTGTTAGTTATTCATCATTCTTCCTCATGCAATATTAGGCTTTTTCTACCTAACTCTTGCATGTTTCTTCCATTCATTCCATTTCACTCATTTCCTTCATTCCATTCCATCCCCTCATTCACTTTTCTTTCCATTAATGTTCCAAAACCCCCACATACAATTTTGAATGTACAGATGTAAATACAATTTTTGGTTTTCAATAAAGCAACTTCACCTTCATTAAGGAGGGACTCGTTCCCACACTTTATTGCATGTCATTTGCATGCGTGCAAATCCATATGTTAACAGTCCACTCAAAATGATGAAGTTCTCTTCCTCTGTGTATTTTTCCGACAATCGGGAACAATGAGGCGTTTTCTTCCTTGATATCCCAAATTTTGGCCCCATCATCCACGGCACGTGGACATACCTAATTGGAAGTGGGTAACAGAGAAATTCATCTGATTTTGAGCCTCTTTCAATGAAAAAGGCAAAAAGTTAAAAAGTGACCCACCAAGGCACACATTATTTTTCTAATTAGCCTATAAAGGTAAAAGTCAAATTTTGCATCATGGAGAAAAATTCAAAGTTAAGCCCGTAGGAAAAAAAGTCAAAGGAGAAGCCCGCCATTGAAAAGTCAAAGTGGACAAGCAAGCCATCGGGTCACTTTTGGAAATTTAACCAAATTCCCAAAAGTGAAGTAAAAGTTCTAGAATGCTCCGCGGCTCCACCAAGGTCTCGAGGCCCACCGTTGAAAAGTCAAAGCGAGAGAGCAGAACGACAAAGAACTTTGAGTTTTTGAGCCTTTTTCCAAAAAGGTTAAAATGTTGAGAAAAGGGCCGCGACCCCATTTCCAATGAAAACGTGCCACATGCCTAAGTTAAAAGTAGAAGTTTGGGTGCGAGCCAATTTGTTCCAAATTGTCAAATCTCTATAAAAATCGCAAACGTAAAAAGGGCAATCCTGTATCCGCCTCCAATCTCTTCCTACCACGGGGACGATGATCCCACATTTCAAATTTATATGAGAAAATCAAACGGTATCATATTCAAACTAGCAAATCAAATGTAACGTTCATGTTGAAAAGATTTGGTTTTTAACCCGCCATGAGTGTTTTCTTTGCAATGGAGGAATTTGCCAAGAGGCGTAAATGATTTGTAAAGTTGAATCGTTCCGGCAATATGTGATATAATGGCTTCTCAAAGCCATTCCGGGTGGTCAGTGATTGATTTCAAAAATAACAGAGTGCTTCTCTTATGCCATAGGAAAAGACAAAAATGCCATCCTTTTTCTATTTTCCCTTCTCCTTAAAATTTCCTCTATTCTCAAAGCTCTGTACAAACTCTACTTTAGCTTCAATAATAAAATAAGGAATTTTTGCCTTTTTGATTGAGGGATTGATTGGTACCTTGCGACCAATGAATTTTATTTGGTCTTGTAGCTTCTCTTACATATTTGTTTTTCTTCTAACTATAAATGCATGTAAATGAAATTTCAAATTAATGTGTGTGGGCATCGATATTCTACTCACAACATTAGTTTTCTCCTACTTCCATTTCCACTCCCTTCCCCTTCCCAAGACAAATTTTCTTCTCTAGTGAGACATTGCTAGTTTGCCACACAAGGTGACGTAGAGTGCCCTGTTAGATCTCTCGGTCGAAATGCCACGATTGAAATCCACCTTTTATGCATGCACCTACGAAAGCATCGCACCGTTCAAGTAGAGGGACTTAGATTCCTATAGCGTTGGCATCAAACCCACCAATTTGTCCACAAGAAATTTTTCTCACAAATAGTTTTGAGCCCACCGTGGGGCAGATTTTTCAAAGATATTGCACAAAAAACGACCTTAAATGGGTCATAAAATACTAAAAAAAAATTCTAGAGGAAACGTTTCTAGAAATTGAATAATCACACAAACTACATGGATGTAAATCATGGCTATTCGGGAAATCCTCCTTTTGAGAGACCCAATTTACTCTTTCACATCCAAGAAGACATGCTTATGATCTTTTCGAGAGAAGCTATTTGGCATAATAGACGAAGTGTCAATCATTACTTCATTTCCATAAGGATTTTGGACTGGAAGAGGAACATGCTATCGAATAAGAAACGTAGAGACAAATTATAGCATTCCCAAAGAAGAGCATATATTTTAAAGTGAAGCCATCAAGATAGAAGATTCACCCGTAAACAAAGACAAGGAGGACAAATTGATCCCATTTTTGAGGAACTTCAAAGGAGACAATAGCTACCGTAATCCAAAGGCTTCTTTTTCAAGCAATCGGTCACGTTGGGAACTCCCGAGTGTTGCCAATTTTGACGGTGAATTTTCATACATAAATGAGAACCTTGTAGACTTCAATTGCGACATGAAGACTTAAGAAGAAGATAGAGAAAGAGAAGCAAGATCCGACGAAGAAAATAAGAGCTCAACTCGAAGAAATCGAGAGACTTCTTAGCCGAAAGGGAAACATTTAAAGAGCAACTAAATAAGTTTCCATAGCCTTCAATAAAGGCTAGAAGATGCAAACAAACACAAAATGGGGGATCGGGATCGTGAATCCTATAGGCCTAATGTACCATGGGAGGAAACATCGATCCACTTGGCTCTTGCTCAACCACTCCATGAGCTACCGAGAGGCTCGAGAGAAAACTTCTTGAAATTTAGAGGATGGTTCTCAACCCATAAGAAGATTTTGGTCAAAGCAAGGTATGATAGGTTGAAAGAAGGATCCCGAGAAGATGTGGTACCCCATGAAAACAAATTGAAAACATTCTTCATCAAGTGCTTTGCCATCGAAATTGGTTTTTTCCTAAGAAGAGCCCAACCAAGAACATTGAGGGAAGTTCAAGACTTTGCAATTAAGATCGATGATAATCTAATTCTTCTCGCAAAGTGAAAGGACCAAATGGGAAGCAAAAAGGTTAGAGTTCAAATTCAATGACATCCACCGATCCAATGTTCTAAAAATGGCAATGACCTAGTTGCTTTGAAGAAGCAATTCATTATCATTGAAATCACAATGAGGAATGCAACCAAGGAGACCAAATCCTCTAATAGACAAAGAATTTCTCCACCTCCTCGTAGGCTTGCCTTAAAAGAACCATCACCAATGCCATAGATGATAATAGGGAATGGAAGGAGCAGACATTAAGGAAATGAAGAATAAAACATAAATGACTATGAAAACTATCTTGAAATTGAAGAAGTTGGCATAACACAATGGCCACGATTGAATACGTTGATTATGAGGAGGAAGGTGATGAAGAAGTTCCAGTCAATAAAATGTGTTATTATCTATCGGGGTTTTACTTTAACCACTTAGTTCATGAACCATAACTAAGAAGTTCTGCAGCAAGTAAGTAAGCAGCTGTTTAAGAAAGGAAAATTATAGAAGAAGAAAGTAAAGGAAATACAGAGAAGAAATGGGGAAGATGTGCATCCCAATTAGTAGATAGCAGAGCTAATTGCATGCACATAGAAGAAACTTAATAGATATGAACACACAGAATTATAAAACAAAGGCAGCTCTAGATCTAGATCTAAAATAACACAAAGTTTATTAAGAGATCTAAGATTAAAAGCAAGAAACACAAGTACACCGTGACACAAAGTTCTCCGAAACCTGCTCCTTTGTATTCCTTTGCTCCAAGTTGCTCTCAAGGGTTCAACACAAAGTCTAGAACACAAGATTGCTGCTTACAAATTCTGATCGATGATTAACCCGGAGGTTCTTCTCCTACTTATAGAATGTAGGAGGGAAAGTACAAATGGAAAACTCAAACTGAACTAAAGCATGAACAACAAGTAAAGATGACATTTGGCAATCATCCTCAACTAACTTCTTCTTAAGTGACACATGTATCACTTAACTAATAGAATGGTTCCACATGACTTCAAGTAATGGTTGCAAAACCAATAACTTAGAAGTTTTACAATTTCATCCGGGAACATAGAAAAATAGAAGAAGAAAGAATAGAAGAAGTCATGCCAGCTGTAATGTCTACATCTTCTTGTTCTGATATCTGATATACTTGTCGAACATATAATTCAACATCCTTCCATCTGTTTTAGCCACTGCTTCTTTCTCTGTCCTGAATTGCAGCAACCCTTCATTCAACACTTTGATGCACGCTTCCACATCTTCCAAACTCGGCCCAAACCTCGCAATGTCTGCCTGCAGCGCCACCAGTCTACTGATAGAATTCATCGTGAAAGGCTTGGTAGCTTTATCAATTCTCTTTTGTACCATCAGAAGAGAACCTTCCAGGGAATTAGGCACCTTAGTTAGAAACGATCCGCACGTATGAAGTAACACCTCCACCACATCTCTCTTCGTGAAAGAAATGATACTGTCTGTAAGGATGATGTTCTACTCTCAAGTGCTCGCATCCTCTTCAGCAAAACTCTGCAGATTTCCAAACGGAAAGATACCGCAAACTCTACCGCTTTCCCTTCTCGACCGATCCATCCTAAGTACAATCTATTCCGCAATCAATACATCTCTAAGCACTTGTTGATCTCGCCAAAATACTCAGTTACTCTCTCGCAACCGTATTCATGCCTTCTATGTTTGCCATCGTTGCTTTAGTTGATTTTGCCGCATCGCTCATAACCTTTAGGCGGGCGGCACTTCCCAAGTTGCGTAAGCTTGACGAATAATCAAATCCTTCCATTCGTCAATAGCCTTTACTTGATTGCTTGCATCCTCCATTTCCTGCATAAGATGATCACTCACCTGCTCTGAAATGGGCTGAATGGAAGGTTTAGCAACCTTGGCTATGATCTCACATAATTGAGATACTTGCTTTTGCAACTCTTCTTTCTCCGCCTTTTCACTATCAAGCCTAAGGAATAAAGCATCTATCAATGTCTGCGTGTCCTGCTTCAATCCTTCAGTGGTGGCTTGACCGAGTGGTACTTTGGTCACTGTCACATCTTCCGCCGTGAGCTCCTCCTCTATCTTTCCTTTCGCCGGAATTGATATCTCAGAAACTTCTCTCCCGAATTCTCAATGATCAACCTAGAAGTTGCTTTAGCAACTTTAGGCCTTCTGTCTCTTTTGCTCAGATCTTGGAGTAGCTGCAAGTCGTGCTCCTCTAAGTTCATCTCCATTCTCTTCTGGAACCAACCGCAAAGCTAACCATTCCGAGAAATTACTTCTCAGAGAGTGAGAAGTCGCTGAGTGCACTACCATCTCCCGCTCTGCATCCTCTCCGTCAGAAAGTGCCACAGTGTTATGGCTGCCATCCTCTGAATCATCCAAGGACAAAGCCCTTTCAAACTCGCCATCTGCAGCTTCAACGTATCCTCTGGAACAGGCGCTGAACGAAGTGGCTGAGGGGAGAAGATGAATGTCGCTGGATTCAGTGGAGGCATGGAAGCATCCTGCTGCTGCGGTGCAATAGTTGGTGAAGCATTGGGTACTGGAGAAACCGGAGTTAAAGTCATGGTCGTAGAAGTGATCCTCTCCTTGGATTGAGATCTTCTATGCACTTTCAACTTCTCGACTTTCCTGCTGCTTTCTCCTCCGTGCTTTCGCTGAGGGAATCTCCCGCGCGCCTAAAGTTGCCCGTGACTTGATTCATCAATGCTTCATCAAGGCAATATCCCTTCACAAGAACCAGCTTGAAGTATTCACCAACACACTCTCGACCTTTCTCTTCAATTGTGTTGCAAGCCTCCTATGTTATTCTCAAAGATGGCTTTATCTCTCCCATTTGATGGTAAGTGTCAAGTACCACATTCCCATCATCTTTAAGATCCGCAGGTATCCGCGCTAGTCCAAAGTCGAACACTTGCTTTGTTGATAGCCTGCTGAAATCTTTCTTTCTAACCTCGTACTCACTTTTGCACTTCATCCAGAAATCTTCTAATGAAGGCACATGTGCGTACTGCTGGGAGATTGTCTTCCTGGCTACTCCAAATGGATCGAAGTTCAGCCGTGCAGGGAAGAACTCTTGCTCATACTCGGATAACATTTGCGCTTCCATCCCTCGAGCTCTGTGAATGCTAATGCAGCTGTAATATCCCACAGTGATTGGGAAGAAGCCCGTAGACTTGTGCCGCTTTGACTGAAGGTCGTGTAACTCCACAAGTTGCCTGCTCAGCTCCATGGCGATCAATCTATCATTCGGATACCTGGGCATCTTTATTGGTTCTCCAGAAAAGCCCGTAACCCTGAGGTATGTGAAATCTGCAAATTGAATGAATAGACTTCCAATCTTGGACACGGCTTCCCACGCTTCCTTGCTTACCCTGTTGGCCTTCAAGTCTTTGTCTAGCCTGCAGATGAAATCGTAGAAGAAGTCATCGTTGATCACTTTGAAGTCTTTCTCGCACGTAGGTGCAGTAAGTTGTGGGTAGCACTCGAAAATGGGGTCCTTGGAAAGAACACCACATCTATCCAACTTGGAAAAGACGCCTTGTGAAGCTGCAACATACACCAAGTATGAAGTCATCTTGAAGTTGAAAGTACGCTTCACGTTCCGGAGTTGCTCACCGATGTTGTTGCTAATAATTTCCGACCAATTGATTATAGAATCAACCTTGTTGATTTCAATGGTCCTGATGAAAGCATACATCCATGTACGGAAAGTGTAGGCATTCGCTTCGCCATTCATCCTGCATAGCAATTTGACGACATCATCTACCTCCTGCACCAAATTGGACCGTGGAAGAGTTCTCGGGAACTTTGAAGGAGATCTAGGCTTCTTCATGTATCGGCTATTCATGATGCTCACGCAATCAGCTCTATGCTTCTCCCATCTACTGTCAACATCCTGAATGCTAATAGAAGTCACCACCTTTCGACCGAATCTTCAAACAATAATTGATGAACTTTGCGTCCAAACGAATTATTGTCTTTCCCGAAGCATCACGCACTGATCTGGATGAAGGATGATAAGATCTAGCACACTCCATCACGAACTCTGGCAATTGGGCTGTACATGGAAAAGTTGCAGCTCGGATAATTCCACTGCTTTTGACCGCACGCATGAGTGAAGTCTTTCCCGCTCTGGATCTATCAATCAAATCGGCAAGAGGTTCCGGCCTAGATCTGTGTCTCCTATGTCTGCAAGTTTGGAAGCAATGCATGACTCCATCGTGCTTTCTTTTTCATCTCTTTTCGCCATGGCTTTGTCTATCTTCGTCTGAATAATTCTTTTTCTTCTTTTGGCCGGATTTCTTCAATACTGGTGCAGATCTGGACAATTCTTCAGATTCGGAGGATATTTGCAATGTATTGGACATTGATAAAAACTCATTTTCTTTTGTAAAGCACCTGTAATGAATTCCTGCAATTTATTCAGACAAAAATGGCCACCGGAGCATGAATAGTGAATTTAAATTGTAAAAATCTGCACTTTTCAAGCCTGCTGCCCCAAAAATTGGTGTTTAATTTGCACATAAAGAGAGCATGAATCCTTTCAATCAACACCTGAGCTCCTGTAACACCTGTGGAAACAATTATGCAGACAAAGATCAACCTCCTTCAAAGCATGCGCCAAATCTGGAAGCTTTTAGCCTTGTTATCACCTTGTCTGAGCAAAATCCTTCCTCTAATGGGGGCGCACTTTTCCACTTGGCTGCAATTCTTTACCTGTGATTTGAATAATTCACCCATATGGCTGCCCATGCTTATATAACCTTCACAATTCTATAATTAATAATTGCCCTAACAATTAAAGGCAATTAATTAATTAAAAATCATGTTTTTCTCTTTTAAAAATAGCATGTTTAAGGACAGCCATCCAATAAATTAAATTAATCCAATTTAATCCTTCACACATCACTTCACTTAAGCTTCACAGTGTGCTTTGACCATAGCCACTGAAAATAGAAATTAATTTAATGTTTTAATGCCTTAAAAAACATTAAATAATACCCAAATGGGGCGCACTTTTTGAGAGGAAGAGGGCAGCCATTAAATAAATTAAATTTAATGCTTTTAAATCCTTTCTTTTATTTCAACTTTGACTTGTTGACTTCCTCCAAGCTTGGGCGCACTTTTTGAGAGAATAGATTAATTAAAATAATCAATTTAAGGCTGCCATTCTCTCACCAAAGGGGGCGCACTTTTTTGCACATGTAATTCTATTTTTAAGAATTTTTTCACAATGGGATTCTTTACCCTGCAAGGCAGGCACCAAAATCCCGTGATCCACTTAAGTGATTTGACTTTGACAATGGGATTATTTACCCTGCAAGGCAGGCACTAAAATCCCATGATTTCACTTAAGTCACTTTCCTTTTATTTTATCATGGGAATTTTACCCTGCAAGGCAGGTAATAAATTCCCACCTGCCTGCGGCCTCTATTTTTCCCACTGCAGCTTAAGTGACTTTTATAACACGGGAAAAGTACTGCTGCAAAGGTATAAAATTCCCACCCTGCCTGCGGCTTATATTTTTCCCATTGCAGCTTAAATCCTTTGTTTTCCAAAAATGCGCCCATCCCCGCAGGGGCTTTTCCGTGCATGACTTCGCTTTTTCCCAGTGATCCAGACCTCCGATGGCGACTTCCTCCAGGCATAATGTGCGTATATATTTTTCCGCTGCTCCAGGCCAAAAATCGGGCTTACCTGCAAAGGAATTGTTCCAGAGAAATTTCACAGAAAACGAAACGGGACACCACAAAAACACGAAAAATTGCCAAAAGTTACAAATAAAGCCCAAAACTTAATACAAGTTAAAACCCTTCATAGGAATAATAATATACATAGGAATAATAACATATTAATTAAATCATAATAGAGTTAAAACAGAGCATGCAAATAGCCTCATACGCAATATAAGGGCTCAAAATAATTAAATACAAATTTCAGATAGCAGACAAATCCCATGGTGAAACAGAGTGACAATAAAACAATTTTGGGCATCCGGGTATTTCCATGGAATCAAAAAGGCTAATATGGCTCTTTGGGATTATCTCCCAACTCAAAAGTGACGCAATCTCTTAAGAACTTTCGTGCAATAAAAACAATCAAAGGCTACGACCCATCTCCTTTATTTACATTTGAAAAGGAGAACCCAACAAAATTCCCACACCATCCACACCATCTTCTCAAAACACGCTAGCCCTCAATGCCTCCACCATCAATAGAGTTGAGCCTTTTTACCTATCACTTCTCATCAAAGGTTTCCAACTGAACAATTGCATTATAGATTCTCGAGCCTCAGATAATGTGATGCCAAAGCAAAAGTTGTAAATTCTCTTGGCCTCACTTTGACCCAGGTAAATGGCACATACTACTCAATGAAATCTAAACAAGTTCCATTGGTAGGAAGGATTAAGGATGCTTAGGTTACACTAGCTGATTACCCTGACAAGAAGATACTCTTGACCATTTTGGTGGCAGACATCCCAACATCTTTTGGTATGCTGTTGAGTAGAAGTTTTGTAGAGATATAGGTGGAGAAATAAAAATGGATTCGTCATCTTCGCAACTATCCCAGTGAAAGGAGAAATGAAGAAGCTCTTGTTAGTCGAAAAATGAAGTTCACATTAAGAAAGTATGATGATCAAGAGTTGATATCCTTTTTCAAGATTGTGGGCTTGGAAATTACCTCCTTACATCACAGAAGGAAGAGGACTTGCCACTTCTCATGGAGGAAGAAGAAGACCGAATTTGGACAATGGAGTTTGATGGCAGTCATTCCAGAGTAGGTTCAGGAGATGGTGTAGTATTATACTCTCCCTCCAATGAGGTATATCCTTTTGCAACCAAGTTGTAATTTGACAATACAAATAATACAACAGAGTATGAAGCATTACTCTTAGGCATGAATACAACAGAGGATACGGGAATCAAGAAGTTGAGATGCAAAGGTGATGCAGAGGTTGTGATAAAGCAGGTCCGCTAGTAATATCAGGTGAAAAACCCTAGACTCGGGCACTATAGAAACAAAGTGTGAGACTGCATTGAATCCTTTGATGCATTCTCCATTGAAGTTATCCCTAGGGAGCAGAATGAAAAGGTTGATTCTCTAGGAGTTTCAACTTCCTTGGTGACACCTCATCCTTCTTTTGGCAAGGATAAAGTGACCATTGAGATGGTGTTCAGACCTAGCGTACTAGACAATGCAAATCACTAATAGGTCTTCAATGATGACAATCAGATCCTAGCCTTCTTAGAACAAAGGGATAACTTCAATAATCTTTTCTTTGAAGGAAGTGAAAATCCGCACCATGAATCAGTCCCCAAAGAAGAGAAGGAAGGAATTGAGGGAATTGATGAAGAAAGAGTAATCAAAATGAAAGGAAACAAAATCCCCAAAGGCCTAGTTTCTTTGAAAGATCTCTTTGACAAGCATGACGGAGTTCATCAAGAGAAAGAAAAATAGTCTTCTCGGTGTCCATCTGATTTTGATCAAGAAAACATTGGCACTTGTAGAGAATCAAGGATGGTTAACATTGGTAAATGTGGCTCACCAAAAGAGAAGAGAAAGTTTGTTGCTCTACTAAAAAATTACTCGATGTCCCTGGCCTATTCCTATGATGAACTCAAATCTTTTCAGCCAAAGGAAATGCATCACTCCATTTCTTTTAAGCAAGGAGCTAAGCCCTTTAGGCAAAAATAAAGGTCCTACAATCCAAAGATTGCCGATGTTATTAAAGAAGAGATGACAAAGATGCTCAATGCTAGAATCATCTTCCCCATCCACCATTTAACATGGGTGGTTAACATTGTGCCGCAGAAGGAAGAAGAATGGGAAATAAGGATTTGTGTAGACTTCCAAAATCTAAATTAGACATCTCTCAAGGAAAACTACCCTCTTCTAATCATGGATCATATTTTGCAAGTAGCCATTGGATCTGAAATGCTCTCTTTGCTTGTTGGATTCTTGTGGTACAACCAAATCAAGGGTGGAAGAAGAGGATTGCAACAAAACAACCTTCACAACACCTCGGGGCACTTTTGCCTACAACAAAATGCCTTTTGGTTTGATCAATACTGGAGCCACTTTCCAAAGAGCAATGGACTTGGCCTTCAAAGATTTGAAACATTGTATTGTCATTTACCTTGATGACCTCATGGTTTTTACAGAGGAGGGAGGAGATCATATCTGTCATTTGGAGCAAGTCCTTGCAAGGTGTAGAAAACATGGCATTTCTCTAAATCCAAAGAAGTGCATTTTTGGAGTCACGAAGGTAAGTTGTTGGGATACATTGTGAACAAACATGGACACACATTGATCCGAGAGGATCATAGCTATAAAGCACTAGCCTTACCAACCAAGAGAAGGGAGTTCGTTCATTCTTTGGAAAGGTAGATTTCCTTCATCGTTTTGTGCATGAGTTTGATGAACCGACTAAGCATATAACTTCCATGATGAAGCCTCAAGCAGATTTCAAGTGGAATAAAGAAGGAAAAACAACATTTGAGGAGATAAAGCAAGCCATTGCTAAAGCTGCAACTCTTGTATCTTCGGATTTCAACGAGGAGTTCATACACTCTCTGTTGTCCTTATTTAGAACATTACTATGCATCAAAGAACATACACTCTCTTTTGTCCTTGTTTGAGAGAAAAATGATGAAGGTTTGGAGCACCCATTGCTTTCATGAGCTGTCCTTTGAAAAATCATGAGCTAAAGTACAACCAATTGGAGAGACATGCCTATGTAGTGGTCAAAGCTATTAAAAGTTTTAGATTCTATATTCTCAATTCCCATACAGTGGTGATGGTCCCTAGAAGTGTAATTAAGTCCATTTTGACTCAACATGATCTTGGGCTAAGAGAGGAAGTTGGATTGTGAAGACCCAAGAGTATGAATTGGAGATTAGATCCTCTAATCTAGTAAGAAGAAACGGTTTGTGCCATGCTGATTTCTAAAGATGAAGCTCTTAGGGCTCAACAAGGAGAAAAAGATGGTGTTTGCTCAACCTATTCAGGAGATAGTCCACATGCGCTCTTTGTCACCACTACTAATGAGTGGTATGCTGACATTGCTTACTACCTAACTTATGGAGAATTCCCTCCTCATCTTGATTACAAACAAAGAAGGACACTCAAGCTAAAGGTAGCCAAGTTTGTGATCTAGAATCATGCACTTTACAAGAGAGGCCTAGATGGTTGTTTCCTCAGGTGTGTAGATAAGGAGCAACAAGAAAAGTTGCTCAGGGCATATCATGATCAAGCTTGTGGTGGACATTTCTCAGCAATGGTCACCGCACATAAGATCCTCAGAGGGAGATATTATTGGCCCTCCATCTTTGCAGACACTCAGGATTGGGTTTCCAAATGTAAAGCATGCCAACAATTTGTTAGAAAGCCTGACTAGTGCATTGCCACCACTCGGGCTGTGGTGATTGAAGAACCATTTCAGCAATGGGGGCTAGATTTTATTGGTGTTTTGAATCCTCATTCTAGTGCGGGGAATACTTATGTACTCATTGTAACCGATTACTTCACTAAATGGGTGGAAGCCATCCCAACCAAGAAAGCCGGCTGACTCAAACAATTTGCAACTTCATCAAGAAGAATATCATTGTTCGTTTTGGAATACCACGAGAAAATTGTTGCAGAAAATGCCACCTATTTCTCTTAAGGAGCTCATAGAGTTTTGTTATGGATTTGGAATATCCCTATCTCACTCTTCCGACTACTACCCACAAGGAAATGGGCAAGTGAGTCAAGCAATAAGAACATAGTGACCATTGTTCTAAGTTGGTAGATGAGTGATCCATAGGGATCCGCATTAACTCTACTTCATTAGAAATAGTCAGCACAAAGAAGGAAAACAATGAAACAGAGGTTTTGTCTTTTAAGTAAGAAGATAGTTGAAGCAAAGGAAAACAAGGATGTTCGTTTCTCTTCTCCTTCATGACCTTTCCCATTCTCCAGTGCACGGGAGGACATGAGAAAGGCTATAAATACATGATTGTAGAAGTGTAGAAGATCATCGAAGCATGGGAGCAAGTGAGCAAGAAGTCTTAGTGCTGGAAATTGTATTTTTGTAGAAGAAAGGAGTGTTGAGATGAGAAGCAAGCAAGTAACTGAAAGGAAGTGTTGAGATATTATCTACTTCTCTTTCTTACTTATTGTAAATTTTGTACTGTTGATTTGAATTGGCCAATAGAAGTGGGAAGAAAGAGCAATTGCCCTTCCCATTGGTTTTCCTCCATTGGAGGTTTTCCAGGATAAAATTGTTGGTGTTATGAGCTTATATTCTTTCCTTTACTACAATTGTTGATTCTAAGCACAATAGTAATTCATTCACTAGCTATCTCTGTTATTTTCTAATAGAAAGTAAACAACAACGATTAATTTGTGATTTTGTGAATAATTCCAAAGTTGAAGAGTTTACAGATCATTTTGGTATCAGAGCTAACAAGTATCAGGATTGTGGTATTTCATTCTTGAATTTGTATGATAGTGACAAGATCTAAAGGTGAAGAAGCTTTACCTTGCGATCAGAGATTTCTACAAAGAAGTGGAAATAGAGAATTCGGGGAGAAATGGAGGAAGAGAACTTGGTCCAGTAGAATCGAGATGCGTTGGAGACCATGATGGATAGGATGTTTAGAAGGCAAGAGGAACTTGCAGATTTTAGAGAAGACAACTTCCGTCAAGCAAGACTCCATGGACTCGGTGGTTCGAGGCTTAGCGAAAAGTTTGGTATAGGCAAGAGTCACCATGAGGAAGATTATGGGGAAGAGCATGAAGAAGAGACTTCTAACACAAGAGAAAAGGTAAAATCTGAACATACTCCTTTTAAAGTTGAGACTAAAGTCGAAAATCAAAAGCTTTGAAGGACAAGTAGATGCAAAATTACTGGATAAATGGTTGAAATAGTTAGAAGTCTATTTTAGCGTCCATAATGTCACTGAGGCACAAAGGATCACCTTTGCACGTCTCAAAATGGAGGGACATGCTCTAGTTTGGTGGGAAACTCATCTAACTACTTGTGAAAAGAAGAAACGTCCTATTGTGAAATCTTGGCAAGAATTTAAGGAATTACTTAGAGCTAACTTCTATCCTATTGGCCATAAAACTGACCAAATGATTAAATGGTAGTATTTTAGACAAGGCAGTGGTCAAAGTGTGCAGGACTATACTACGGAGTTTGGAGGCAAGCCATGTTGTTGAACATGGATTTGGAGGATGAGGATATTCTGACCAAATACTTGGGAGGACTTCACACTCACCTTCGAAGAAAAGTCATCTCCACAAAGCCCAAGGATCTCAATGAAGCATGTGTACAGGCATACTACATAGATGATGAGAAAAAGCAAGGAGAAGTAGAGCCGAGGGTAAAGCAGTCAAAAAATCAGCAGAAAAAGGATTATGGGCAAACAAGTAACAAGAGTAAGTGGAAAGGGAAAGGTAAACAAGCTGCCACTACTTTAAATACTTGTAAAGATCCCAAGAATTTTTGCAAGAATTGTGATATCAATGGTCATACTGATGCTACATGTTGGAAGTTGCATCCGGAGTTACATCAAAGAACCGAACCAAGGACTCCAAGAAGTCCATGACAAGTTGTAAAGATAGAAGGGAGGTGGAAATCGAAGATGACTCTGATGTAGATGAAAGGCTTGGATGCACGGCCACCAACATGGACAGATGAAGAGGAGATGAGTAGACTATTCCAGATCAAAATCCAGATCAAGAGGACTAAGGTAAATGCTTTGGTTGATACCGGTTCTCAATCTAACTTGATTTCTGAGGTAGTTGTAAAGAAGCTTGGTCTTGAGACTTACGAGCATCCACACCCATATCCTTTGGGTTGGGTGAAGAAGGGTGTTGAAATTCAGGTAACAAGAAGATGTAAGGTCAAGTTTGGGATAAATTCCCAATATATAGATGTTTTTGAAGCTGACGTTATTCCACTTGATGCTTTTGATGTGGTATTCGGGAGTCCTTACTTGTATGTTAGGGATGCTATCTTTATGAGAAGGGAAAACCAGTACAGATGGGTCAAGGATGGGATCAGCTACAACATCGGGCACACCAGCGTAAGACACGGGTTACTATGGTAAGTGCTAACCAAGCAAAATGACTTATTCAGTCAAATCATAATCAGTTTTGTTTACTTTTGTTAAAGGATAAACAAGATGGGGTAGAAGTTTCAGAGATTTCTAACCAAGGAAAACAAGATTTGGATAGTATTATTCAGTCTTTTCAGGAAGTATTTCAGGCTCCTAGTGGATTACCACCAAAACGGGAAGTAGAGCATGAGATTCAGCTATTGCCAGAGTCACCTCTACCGAACATCGGGTTGTATAGGCAATCCTTGCTTGAGAGTACTGAAGTAAAGAAACAACTCCAAGAACTAATAGACCAAGGGGTGATACGTCTGAGCACCTCACCATGCGGTTCGCCTATTGTGATGGTGCCAAAGAAGGATGGTTCTTGGAGAATGTGCATCGACTACCGCGCTTTGAACAAGATCACCATAAAGAACCGATATCCACTTCCCGTATAGATGATCTCTTGGACCAGCTTCAACATGCCAAATTTTTCATGAAGTTGGATCTCAAGTCAGGTTATCACCAAGTCAGGATGAAGGAGGAGGATATATGGAAGACTGCCTTCAAAACAAAACAGGGTTTGTATGAATGGTTAGTACTTCCTTTTGGATTATGTAATGCACCCGCTACATTTATGAGATTGATGAATGATGTATTGCGGGATTTCATAGATTCATGTGTCATTGTATATCTAGATGATATCTTGATTTTTAGTGCCACATGGGAAGAACATCTAATGCATTTGCAGCAAGTCTTGCAAGTTCTCAGGGAGAAACAACTGCTTTGTAATATGAAGAAATGTGAATTTGCCAAATAGTCACTTGTCTATCTTGGGCACGTGGTTGGAGGAGGAGAGCTATGAGTGGATCCAAAGAAGGTGGAAGCCATCACAAATTGGCCAACACCAACAGGAGCCACAGAGACTAGAAGTTTTGTGGGAGTAGTACAGTACATGCGGAAGTTCATTTCGGGTTTCTCGGCGATTGCAACACCTCTACACACAGTGGCCGCACAAAGAGTAAGGGTTTTGACTGGGGTAAGGAACAAGACAAATCCTTTGAGTTATTGAAATACAAGATTAGTCATGCTCAGTACTTGCTCTTCCTAGTTTGCAGTAGCCTTTTGAAGTAGAGACAGATGTTAGTGATTATGTTATGGGCGCAGTGTTGCTTCAAGGAGGTAAACCCGTATGTTATCATTCTGAAACCTTCACTTCAGCAGTTAAAGGATATTCAGTATATGATAAAGAAATGTATGCACTAGTTCAAGCAATTAAAAAATGGAAACATTATTTGTTGGGTAAAGAAACTATTGTGCACACTGACCACAAACCTCTCTAGTATTTGCAAGCACAGTCTAAATTGCAGCAGGCAAGGCACTACAAATGGATGGGGTTTCTTCAGTAGTTCCATCTAGTGATCAAATACAAGAAAGGTAGTACAAATTTGGTGGCAGACATGTTGTCTAGGCCACCCACAGGAAAATTTCTCTGTTTGGCCACTATCTCTCAGATCGAGCCCTTCACGAAGGAAGCTTACGGAGAAGCATATGCCCAAGACAAAGACTTTGGGGTAACATTTCAGAAGTTGTAGTCCCAAGGGGCTGAAAAGATGGGGATTGAAGATTGTTATCTCAAGGATGGGCTGCTCTACCGATGGGGAAACTTTGTGTGCCTAAAGAAGAAAGACTTCTATTGATGAGGGAAGCACATACCTCGAAAGTAGCGGGACATTTGGTGTTGGTAAGACCCTAGCCCACTTGCAAAGGTATGTATATTGGCCCAACATGCAAGAAGAAGTATCAAAATTTATTCGTGGATGTAAACTTTGTTGTACTAGCAAGCCTAAAACTAGGAAGGAAGGTTTGTATATGCCTTTACCAGTACCTACTCATCCGTGGGAGGACATTTCTATGGATTTTGTAGGAGGATTACCTATGTCTAAACATGGCCATGACTATCTCTATGTTGTTGTGGATAGATTCAGTAAAATGTGTATTCTTATGGCATGTAAAAAGATAGTAAAAGCACATGAGGCAGCAGATCTTTTCTTTGCTAATGTATGGGTGCATTTTGGTTTGCCAAAGTCTATTGTCTCTGACAGGGATTCCAAGTTCTTGGGGAAGTTTTGGACTACTTTGTGGGACAAGATGGATACCAGGTTACAGAGGAGCACAACTTTCCATCCCATAGACAGATGGACAAATAGAGGTGGTAAATAGGACTTTGGTACAATTGATCAGAGGGTATAACAGTAAGTACCCAAGGACTTGGGATGAGTCCTTAGCCTACATTCAACATTCCTATAACCGGGTAGTACACACATCCACTATGAAGTCACCATTTGAAGCATGCTTGGGATATCTACCTACAAATCCGCTGGACATAGTAGTTGGACAGCAGGATGAGGAGGATACACGAGACACAGAGGTGACTAGAGCCAACAAGTTCATTGAGAGGATCGGAAAATCCATCTCAAGGTCAAAGAACAACTAGAAAAATCTCAAGCAAAAGTACAAAGCTAGGCACGATCAGCATAGGAGGGAACACAAGCTTCATGTTGGAGACAAAGTTTGGCTTTACTTGAGCAAGGAGAGACTACAAGGTCAAGCACGGAAGCTCAAGCCACTACGATATGGACCCTTCACCATATTGGAGCAGGTTGGGGAAAATGCTTTTGACTTGATTTACCATCATTCATGAGGATGTACTCTGTAGTAAATTGTGAGAACTTGCACCTATATGAGCCATCCATGTTGGATGAAGATGAAGAACTACAGTTGCTACCTTCCATTGAGGATTGCGTCTTGGACTCACGAGGTGAATTGGAGGAGGATGTAGTGCTACAGTCAGAAGGTCAGAGAGACTAGAAGAGGTCCAGAGTCTTGGTAGATTGGACTGAAAGGAAAGACACCAAGGTAGGCCGGTGGTACTCGAAGGAGCAAGCGAGGGAATTGTTCCCTCATCTACTCCCCCACTAAGCTTTTGTGGGACCAAAAGCCTCCTAAGAAGGGGAGGTGTGATCCATAGGGATCGAAATAACTCTACTTCATCAGAAATAGTCAAGCACAAAGAAGGAAAACAATGAAACGGAGGTTCTATCTTTTTTAAGTAATAGGAGCCACCCTGTGGGGCGGTGGTTCTAGAACCACCTGCCACCGGCAGTGGCGGTCCCGGGACCCGCCGGTCTTGGCGGCGCGGTCTGGCCATTACGGACAGAAAACTAAAATTGAAACGAACAACCTCTGAATTTGAAAGGATGTTCGTTTCTCTTCTCCTTCATGACCTTTCCCATTCTCTAGTGCATGGGAGGACATGAGAAAGGCTATAAATACATGATTGTAGAAGTGTAGAAGATCATCGAAGCATGGGAGCAAGTGAGCAAGAAGTCTTAGTGCTGGAAATTGTATTTTTGTAGAAGAAAGGAGTGTTGAGACAGAGCAAGCAAGTAACTGAAAGGAAGTGTTGAGATATTATCTACTTCTCTTTCTTACTTATTGTAAATTTTGTACCTGTTGATTTGAATTGGCCAATAGAAGTGGGAAGAAAGAGCAATTGCCCTTCCTGACTGGTTTTCCTCCATTGGAGGTTTTCCAGGATAAAATTGTTGGTGTTATGAGCTTATATTCTTTCCTTTACTACAATTGTTGATTCTAAGCACAATAGTAATTCATTCACTAGCTATCTCTGTTATTTTCTAATAGAAAGTAAACAAGAAGTTATATGCGATTAATGAATGGGCGATAGGATCATTCCTAAAGCATGTCACCTTTCCAAATGTTCTATGGAGTTGAGGTGAGAGAATTGAGATGCCCGCTCTCTTTATTCTGCGCAAGAAATAGAAGATGGTCAATACAAAGACTCCATTGACAAGATGATCCTCTTCTGGAGAAGCTAGAGGAAAGCGAGATGACAATTGGTGGATAGAATTACATAACACCAATTGAAAGTGAAGAAGATCTTTGACAAAAGGGCAAAAGATTTCAAGGTTGGAGACTTTGTCCTGCTATGGGACAAGAGAAGAGAACCAAAGGGCAGCCATGGAAATTTTAATTCATTATGGCTCGGCCCATTCCAAATTCATGGAGCTTGTGGTGAGAATGTTTTCTTCTCTCATACTTGGATGGAACGCCATTGGAATTTGCCTCGAAGCGGGAAATACTTGAAATTGTATAATTAGTGAAAGTGGGTTGTCCCCCGCCTTGTACCATAGGTGATTTCTGGTGTGTTTTCCCTTTTCGTTGTTTGGTTTTGTTTCCCCTTTTGTTGTGTGCCGTGTGTTTCTTTCCTTTTGTGAGCTTGTGTGTTTCCTTCTTGATCTTTCTTTCGAGAATTGTACATGACTCTGCAAGGCCCAATGGATAAGGCACTTTGATTATACGGTTTAAAAATTGAGATTTTGGATCCTCATACCATGTCTTCTTCATGCTCATGTCATGTCATGAGCTAGAGCCGAGTTGTTGTCTCTCGAAAACCGCTTTTCGAGTTAATTTCAAATTTTCAAGATCCTCAAGTTGAAAGTTTGATGAAGTTAGCAAAATAGTGTTGTTTATTTGAGAAATTCTCCATATTTAGCCAAGTTGAAAGTTTGTGCACGTAATATATCTTTTCTCGTTTTGAAATCTCCATCTTTTTGCACGTAATATCGAAATTTTTTGATCGAAATTGTTCACTTGTTCTATGGCACAGGATCGTCAAATCATTGTTTTGCCTCCATGCCTCCGGCTCACGAAGGAAATTCAAAAATTGGACTCAAAATGATGAAGTTCTCTTCCTTTGTGTATTTTTCCCACAGTCGGGAACGATGGGCATTTTCTTCCCCATCAAATTTTGGCCCCATCATCCATGGGTACGTGGACATACCTAATTGGAAGTGGGTCGGTGGAGAAATTTGTGTTTTTGAGCCTCTTTGTAAAAAAGGTGAAAAGTTAAAAAGTGACCCATAACCCCGATCAGGCTATAAAGGTAAAAGTCAAATTTTGAGCTAAAGGAGAAAAGTCAAAGTTGAAGCCCATAGGGAAAAAGTCAAAGTGAAGTAAAAGTTGAGGAAAAAAAGTCAAAGGTGAAGCCCTTTGTTGAAAAGTAAGAGAGTGGATGGGAACTAAAAAAAAAGTGGGCCCTTTGAGCAACTTTAAAAAATTTAACTAAAATTCCCAAAAGAGAAGTATGCCAAAGTTCAAAGTGGAGAAGAATGATGGAGAATTTGAGTTTTGAGCCTTTTTAAAAAAGGTTAAAATGTTGAAGAAAAGTTCAGAATGCCCCATTTCCAATCAGAGAGGATGCCCATGTTGAAAATTCAAAGCGAGAGAAGCGGGAGAGCGGAGCGAAGAACTTTGAGTTTTGAGCCTTTTTCCAAAAAGGTTAAAATGTTGAGAAAAGGGCCGCGACCCCATTTCAAATGAAAACGTGCCACGTGCCTAAGTTAAAAAGTAGAAGCGGGGTGCGGGCCAATTTGTTCCAAATTGTCAAATCTCTAAAAAATCGCAAAACGTAAAGGGCTTTCCCCGTACCCGCTCCAATCTCTTCCTACCACGTGGATGACCCGATTTCAAAGTTATAAGAGAAAATCAAATGGTCTGTATTCAAACTAGCAAATCAAATGTAATGTTCGCGTTGCAAGATCTGGTTTTTAACCCGCCATGAGCGTTTTCTTGTAATGGAGGAATTTGAAGAGGCGTAAATGATTTGTAAAGTTGTAACCATTTTGGCATGAGATATAATGGCTCCTCAAAGCCATTCCAGAGGGCTAGCGATTGATTTCAAAAAAAAGACAGAGTGCTCTGTACCTGGAAAAGACAAAAAATGCCATACTTCTTCTATTTTCCCTTCTCCTTAGAATTTCCTCTATTCTCAAAGCTCTGTACAAACTCTACTTTAGCTTCAATAATAAAAGAAGGAATTTTCGCCTTTTTGATTGAGGGATTGATTGGTACCTTGTGACAATGAATTTTATTGGTCTTGTAGCTTCTCTGCAGATTTGTTTTTCTTCTAACTATAAATGCATGTAAATGAAATTTCTAATTAATGTGTGTGGGCATATGATATTCTACTCACAACATTAGTTTTCTCCTACCTCCATTTCCACTCCCCTTCCCCTTTCCAAGACAAAGTTTCTTCTCTAGTGAGACATTGCTAGCTTTTCCACAGGGTCAGTGGAGTGTCCCCTATTGGATCTTTGGTCGAAAGGCCACCATTGAAATCCACCTTTTATGCATGCACCTATGGAAGTTGCACCGTTCAAGTAGAGGGACTTAGATTCCCATAGCGTTGGCTTGAAACCCACCAATTTGTCCACAAGAAAATTTTCTTGCCAACATTTTTTGGTGCCCACCGTGGGGCAGATTTTGCAAGCATCTACACCTAAAAACGACCTCAGGGTCATAAAATACAAAAAAAAGATTCTAGAAGAAAATTTTTTGGAGATTGAATAATCACACAAACTACATGGATGTAAATCATGGCTATTAGGAAATCCTCTGTTGAGAGACCTGATTTACTCTTTCACATCCAAGAAGACATTGCTTCTGATATGAGAGAAGCTATTTGGCATAATAGACGAAGTGTCAATCATTACTTCATTGCCATAAGGATTTTGGACCTGGAAGAGGAACGTGTTGTCGAATTGGAAAGGTAGAGACAAATTCTAGCACCCCAAAGAAGAGCATAGATTTTCAAGCTGGTGGATAGAAGATTCAGAAAAGAGACAAGGAGGACAAATTGATCCCATTTTTGAGGAACTTCAAAGGAGACAAGAGCTACTCGGAATCCAGAGGCTTCCTTTTCAAGCAACCGGTCACGTTGGGAACTTAAGTGTTGCCAATCCTTTGGACGGTGAATTTTCATACATAAACGAGAACCTTGTAGACTTCACTGATGTGAAGACCGAAGAAGAAGCTAGAGAAAGAGAAGAAGAATGAAGAAATAAGACTCAACTTGAAGAAATCGAGAGACTTGAAGCGAAGAAGAGAAAAAGAAGCGAAGTCGCAGCCTTAGCCTTAGCAAGGCTAGAAGATAGAAGCAGAATAGAATGGGGATGGGATCGTGAGTGAAGCGGGATCGTGAAGCCCGTAGGCCTAATGTACCATGGGGAGGAAACATTGGTCCACTGGCTCTTACTCAACCACTCCATGAGCTACCGAGAGGCTCGAAAAAACTTCCCAAAATTCAGAGGGGATGGTTCTCAGCTCCCCGAAGAACATGTAGCAAGCATTCATCACTACTTGTGGAGTGTTGGGAGTTGAAAATGAAGATGTTTCAGTTAGGCTCTTTGTGGAGTCACTCCAAGAAAGAGTTGTTGAATGGTTCTACATGTTGCCCCAAGATCTATCACATGTTGGGAAGATATAAGAAGTGCATTTGAACATAGGTTCAAGAGCACAAAAGATTGTCAGGATCTGTTGGTCCAATTGGTTCAGATGAAGAAGGAGACCTCGAATCAATGAGATATTTTGTAGCAAGGTATGATAGGTTGACAAGAAGGATCCCAGAAGATGTGGTACCCCCTGAAAACAACTTGAAAAGGTTCTTCATCAGTGCTTTGCCATCAGAAGTTGGTTTCTTCCTCAGAAGAGCCCAACCAAGAACATTGAGGGAAGTTCAAGACTTTACAATTGAGACTGATGATGATCTAATTCTTTCTGGAAAAGTGAAAGGACCAAATGGGAAGCAAAAAGGTCAGAGTTCAAATTCAGTCACCATTGATCCAATGTTCAAAAAATGGCAAATGACCTAGTTGCTTTGAAGAAGCAGTTGTCACAAATCACAATGAGGAATGCTCAAGGAGACCAAATCCTCTGATAGACCAAGAATTTCTCCACCTCCTGTAGGCTTTCTCTTGAAGCACCACCAATCAATGCCATCTATGACAATAGGGAATCAGAAGAAGAAGAGTCAGACATTGAGGAAATTGAAGAAGAAAGCATGGATGACTATGAAAACTATCTTGAAATTGAAGAGGTTGGCATGCATAATGGCCTGATTGAATATGTTGATGATGAGGAGGAAGGTGATGAAGAAGCTCCAAGTTTTTCATGTGTTGTTTTCACTCGTGCACAATCCAAGAATGGTGTTTCAGCCTCAGTCATTTGCAACTGAGAGTAGGAAGAACAAAGAAGATAGCTCTTCAAAGCCTCCACTAAACAAGATCATCAGTAGGGGATCACCATTACCACCTTCCATGGAATCAGCTAGAGAGAAATCAGATTCACAGTTGTCAAGGATCACATTGTTGTGCCAAGTAAGTTATCTGATTCTTCTCCCAACTCAAAAGTTGTTAAGAGCAATTCTCTTCTAAATGTTGGTTACAAAGAACATCTAAATTTCAATCAAAGGCTACACCCCCATCTCCTTCCAAGCCAATTGCTACATTTGAAAAGGAGAACCCAACACCAAAAGTAATGATGCATCTTCCATTTAAGTCCTCATCCACTGCTGGAACCTCTTCCTCATCTACCATAACTTCATTTGACTTTGTAGAGCATCTATAGCAAAACCAAAGTCAACTCTCACGAAATTGAATACCTCTGAAACACATCCTGCCCAATTTGACAGATTCATCAAGGTGATCGGGGTGGTAACTCTACATCCCCAATCTCTAATTCTAAAGGCTTACTTCCCACACCATCCACACCATCTTCTCAAAACATGCTAGCCCTCAGTGCCTCCACCACCAATAGAGTTGAGCCTTTTTACCTGTCACTTCTCATCAAAGGTTTCAGTTGAACAATTGCATTATAGATTTTGGAGCCTCAGATAATGTGATGCTAAAAAAAGTTGCAAATTCTCTTGGCCTCACTTTGACCGGGTAAATGGCACATGCTACTCAATGGAATCCAAACAAGTTCCATTGGTAGGAAGGATTAAGGATGCTCAGGTTGCACTAGTTGATTACCCTGACAAGAAGATACTCTTGACCATTTTGGTGGCAGACATCCCAACATCTTTTGGTATGTTGTTGAGTAGAAGTTTTTGCAGAGATCTAGGTGGAGAAATAAAAATGGATTGGTCATCTACAACTATCCCAGTGAAAGGAGAAATGAAGAAGCTATTGCTAGTCAGAAAAATGAAGTTCACAGTAAGGAAGTATGATGATCCAAGAGCTGATATCCTTTTTCAAGATTGTGGGCTTGGAAATTACCTCCTTACATCACAGAAGGAAGAGGACTTGCCACTTCTCATGGAGGAAGAAGAAGACCAAATCTGGACAATGGAGTTTGATGGTAGTCATTCAGAGACAGGTTCAGGAGCTGGTGTAGTATTATACTCTCCCTCAATGAGGTATATCCTTTTTCCTACAAGCTGTAATTTGACAATACAAATAATACAACAGAGTATGAAGCATTACTCTTAGGCATGAATACAAGTAGAGGACATGGGAATCAAGAAGTTGAGATGCAAAGGTGATGTAGAGGTTGTGGTAAAGCAGGTCCCCAACAATATCAGGTGAAAAACCCCAGACTCAGGCACTATAGAAACAGAGTGTGGGACTGCATTGAATCCTTTGATGCATTCTCCATTGAAGCTATCCTAGGGAGAAGAATGAAAAGGTTGATTCTCTAGTAGTGTCATCTTCCTTAGTGACACCTCATCCTTCTTTTGGAAAGGATAAAGTGACCATTGAGATGGTGTTCGAGACCAGCGTACAGACAATGCAAATCACTTTGGTAGGTCTTGATGATGACAATCAGATCCTAGCCTTCTTAGAACAAAGGGATAACTTCAATAATATTTTCTTTGAAGGAAGTGAAAACCCACACCGTGAATCAGTCCCCAAAGAAGAGAAGGAAGGAATTGAGGGAATTGATGAAGAGGGAGTAATCAAATTGAAAGGAAACAAAATCCCCAAAGGCCTAGTTTCTTTGGAAGACCTCTTTGACAAGCATGATGAGGTTCATCAAGAGAAAGAAAAATAGTCTTCTCGGTGTCCATCTAATTTTGATCAAGAAAACATTGGCACAAGAGAATCGAGGATGGTTAACATTGGTAAATGTTGCTCACTAGAAGAGAAGAAATTTTGTTGCTCTGCTAAAAAAGTACTCAGATGTCCTGGCCTATTCCTATGATGAACTCAAATCTTTTCAGCCAAAGGAAATGCATCACTCCATTCCTTTGAAGCAAGGAGCTAAGCCCTTAGAAAAAAACAAAGGCCCTATAATCCAAAGATTTTGCCGATGTTATCAAAGAAGAGGTGACAAAGATGCTCAATGCTAGAATCATCTTCCCCATCCACCATTCAACATGGGTGGCTAACATTTGTGCCGATAAGGAAGAAGAATGGGGAAATAAGGATTTGTGTAGACTTCGAAATTTGAATCAGGCATCTCTCGAGGAAACTACCCTCTTCCGATCATGGATCATATTTTGCAAGTAGTCTTTAGATCTGAAATGCTCTCTCTTTGCTTGATGGATTCTCATGAGTACAACCAAATCAAGGTGGCGAGAAGAGGATTTGCAACAAAACAACCTTCACAACACCTTGGGGCATTTTTGCCTACAAGAATGCCTTTTGGCTTGATCAATGTTGGAGCCACTTTCCAGAGAGCAATGGACTTGGCCTTCAAAGATTTGAAACATTGCATTGTCATTTACCTTGATGACCTCACGGTTTTTTTCAAAGAGGAGGGGAGATCATATCTGTCATTTGGAGCAAGTCCTTGCAAGGTGTAGGAAACATGGCATTTCTCTAAATCCAAAGAAGTGCATTTTTGGAGTCACAGAAGGTAAGTTGTTGGGACACATTGTGAACAAACATGGAGCACACATTGATCTGAGAGGATCAGAGCTATCCAAGCACTAGCCTTACCAACCAACAAGAAGGGAGTTCATTCATTCTTTGGAAAGGTAAACTTCCTTCGTCATTTTGTGCCTGAGTTTTCTGAACTGACTAAGCATATAACTTCCATGATGAAGCCTCAAGTAGGTTTCAAGTGGAATAAGGAAGGAAAAACAACATTTGAGGAGATCAAGAAAGCCATTGCCAAAGCTCCAACTCTTGTATCTCAGATTTCAACAAGGAGTTCATCATGTATTGCTATGCATCAGAACATACACTCTCTATTGTCCTTGTTCAGAAAAATGATGAAGGTTTGGAAGCACCCATTGCTTTCATGAGTTGTCCTTTGAAAAATCATGAGCTAAAGTACTAGACCAATTGGAGAAACATGCCTACACAGTGGTCAAAGCTATTAAAAGTTTCAGATTCTACATTCTCAATTCCCATATAGTGGTGATGGTCCTGGAAGTGCAATCAAGTCCATTTTGACTCAACAGATCTGGGGCTAAGAGAGGAAGTTGGATTGCAAAGACCCAAGAGTATGACTTGGAGATTAGACCCTCTAATCTGGTAAGAGGAAATGGTTTGTGCAAGTGATTTGCTGAAGATGAAGCTCTTAGGGCTCAGCAGGGAGAAAAATATGGTGTTTGCTCAACCTATTCAGGAGACAGTCCACAGGCGCTCTTTGTCACCACTACTGATGAGTGGTATGTTGACATTGCTTACTACCTCACTTATGGAGAATGCCCTCCTCATCTTGATTACAAACAAAGAAGGACACTCAAGCTAAAGGAAACCAAGTTTGTGATCTGGAATCATGCACTTTACAAGAGAGGCCTAGATGGTTGTTTCCTCAGGTGTGTAGATAAGGAGCAAGCAAGAAAAGTTGCTCAGGGCATATCATGATCAAGCTTGTGGTGGACATTTCTCAGCAATGGTCACCACACATAAGATCCTCAAAGGGAGATATTATTGGCCCTCCATCTTTGCAGACACTCAGGATTGGGTTTCCAAATGCAAAGCATGCCAACAATTTGTTGGAAAGCCACAACTAGTTGCATTGCCACTCGGGCTGTGGTGATTGAAGAACCATTTCAGCAATGGGGGCTAGATTTTATTGGTGTTATGAATCCTCATTCTAGTGTAGGGCATACTTATGTACTCACTACAACTGATTACTTCACTAAATGGGTGGAAGCCATCCCAACCAAGCAAATCGACTCTCGAGGAGAATAATTATTAACTGCAACTTCATAATCAAGGAGAATATCATTGTTCGTTTTGGAATACCATAGAAAATTGTTGTAGACAATGCCACCTATTTCTCTTCAAGGAGCTCACGAGTTTTGTTATGGCTTTGGAATCTCCCTATCTCACTCTTCTGACTACTACCCATAGGGAAATGGGCAAGTGAGTCAAGCAACAAGAACATTGTGACCATTGTTTGCAAGTGGTAGATGAGAATCAAAGGAGGCTGGCACAAGAAGTTATATGATGCATTGTGGGCGATAGGATCACTCCTAAGAAGGCAATAGGTATGTCACCTTTCCAAATGTTGTATGGAGTTGAGGTAGAGATTCCCCTCACAATTGAGATGTTAGCTCTCAAGTTGTTGCAAGAAATAGAAGATGGTCAATACAAAGACTCCATTGACAAGAGGATCCTCTTCTGGAGAAGCTGGAGAAAGAAGATGCCAAGTGGTGGATAGAATTAAAGAACACCAATTGAAAGTGAAGAAGATCTTTGACAAGAGGGAAAAGGCAAGAGAATTCAAGGTTGGAGACTTTTTCCTGCTATGGGACAAGAGAAGAGAACCAAAGGGCAGCCATGGAAAGTTTGATTCATTATGGCTGGGCCCATTCCAAATTCATGGAGCTTGTGGTGAGAATGTTTTCTCCTCTCATACTTGGATGGAACGCCATTGGAATTGCCTCGAAGCGGGAAATACTTGAAACTGTATCATCAGTGAAAGCGGGTTGTCCCCCGCCTTGTACCATAGGTGATTTTTCGTAGGTGTGTTTTCCCTTTCTGTTGTGTGGTTTTGGTTTAGTTTTGTTTGTTTTTGTTGTGTTTCCTTCCTTTTGTGAGCTTGTGTGTTTCCTTCTTCTGATCTTTCTTTCTCAGAATTGTACATGACTCTGCAAGGCCCAATGGATAAGGCACTAGTCAACGTTATACGGTTTAAAAATTGAGATTTTGGATCCTCATACCATGTCTTCGTCATGCTCAGTCCATGCCATGTCCCCAAGCTAGAGCCAGTTGTTGTCTCGAAAACCACTTTTCATTTTCCAAGTTAAATTTGAAATTTTGAGCTCTCGCCCTCTAAAGTATTTAAGCCAAGTTGAAAGTTTGATGAAGTTAGCAAAATCCATGCCCTAGTGTTATTTAAATCTCTGTTTTGCTTGTTTTGAGAAATTCTCCATCTCTCGAGTCTATGCACGTAATATCCTCTTTACAATCTCCTTTTTTATCGAAATTGTTCGCTTGTTCTATGGCTGGGTCATCAAATCATTGTTTTGCCTCCATGCCTCCGGCTCATGAAGGAAATTCAAAAATTGGACTCAAAATGATGAAGTTCTCTTCCTCTGTGTATTTTTCCCATAGTCGAGAATGATGGGCATTTTCTTCCCCATCAAATTTTGGCCCCATCATCCATGGGTACGTGGACATACCTAATTGGAAGTGGGTCGGTGGAGAAATTTGTGTTTTTGAGCCTCTTTGTAAAAAGGCAAAAAGTTAAAAAGTGACCCGCAGCCCCGATCAGGCTATAAAGGTAAAAGTCAAATTTTGAGCCCGCAGAGAAAAGTCAAAGTTGAAAGAAAAGTCAAAGTTGAAAAAGGAAAAATTTTAAAGCCCAAAAAAATTTAAAGCCCGCCATTGAAAAAGTCAAAGTTGAAGTGGCAGTCAAAAGTTTTTCTAAAAATTCAAAGGAAAATGGGAAAATGTCAAAGGTGAAGCCCACCATTGAAAAGTGAAAAGTCAAAGCGGGACGAGTGGGCCATCGGGGAACTTTTGGAGTTTTAAGCCAAATTCCCAAAAATGAAGTAAAAAGTTCTAGAATGCTTCGCGGCTCCACCAAGGTCTCGGGCCCGCCGTTGAAAAGTCAAAGCGGGAGAGCGGGTTGGCGAGAGAACTTTGAGTTTTGAGCCTTTTTCCAAAAAGGTTAAAATGTTGAGAAAAGGGCCATGACCCCATTTCCAATGAAAATGTGCCACATGCCTAAGTTAAAAAGTAGAAGCGGGGGTGCGGGCCAATTTGTTCCAAATTGCCAAATCTCTAAAAAATCGCAAAACGCAAAGGGCTTTCCCCGTACCCGCTCCAATCTCTTCCTACCACGTGGACGACCTGATTTCAAAGTTATAAGAGAAAATCAAATAGTCTGTATTCAAATTGGCAAATCAAATGTAACATTCGCGTTGCAAGATCTAGTTTTTAACCCGCCATGAGCGTTTTCTTCACAATGGAGGAATTTGAAGAGGCGTAAATGATTTGTAAAGTTGTAACCATTTTGCATGAGATATAATGGCTCCTCAAAGCCATTCAGAAATTGGTGATTGATTTCAAAAAAGACTAGAGTGCTCTGTACCTGGAAAAGACAAAAAATGCCATACTTCTTCTATTTTCCCTTCTCCTTAGAATTTCCTCTATTCTCAAAGCTCTGTACAAACTCTATTTTAGCTTCAATAATAAAAGAAGGAATTTTTGCCTTTTGATTGAGGGATTGATTGGTACCTTGCGACCAATGAATTTTATTCGGTCTTGTAGCTTCTCCTGCGGATTTGTTTTTCTTCTAACTATAAATGCATGTAAATGAAATTTCTAATTAATGTGTGTGGGCATCTGATATTCTACTCACAACATTAGTTTTCTCCTACCTCCATTTCCATTTTCCATTTTCAGTTCCTTAGATTCCCTGTCCGAAACCCCCAATTTGTGCACTAGACAAATTTTCTTGCCAACAAAATATTTTGGTTATTCTTGATATTAAACAACATTAGAATGGGAATATAATGAAATGTGCTTGGGACCACAGGGACAATTAGGTTACACTTAAATGCACTTTTAAATTTTTTATTGTAAAGGAAATTTGTAACTTACCCTCATTATTGAGAACATACCTTTGTGATGTCGGTCTACAATTTTAAGTAATGTGGAGATTGCTTGTAACTTATTAAATCTTTCTTATGATGTGAAAGTGTATGTGAATTGATCCACATGAGAACAAGTGATTGAGTAAACATAGTTTCTCATTTGAGAATCAAAACTTATGATGTGTAAATGTTAAGATAATTCTAATTAACAATCGAGTTATATAATTTATTGGCAATAAGATAAACGAACTAAATCTAATGGAACCCTTATAAGTTAAGTGTTAAATGAAAGTAAGGAAATGTAGTCTAGAAAATAAAAGGGTAATGTGTGTTCCCATGTTAAGTGCTTTTCAAACCTTATAGGTTAAATAATGGAATATGACTATGATAAAGATGTATCCATGAAAATGTGGTGTTGTGGAAAGTACCTATCTGTGATGTTCATTTTTGTGGTTGGGTCGTTGCAATGGACTAGTTCATTTATAGAAGTGTGGCATTGATTACATCTTGTGATATCCTATTGTTTGCATGGGTCCATGTTGTATAAGCGTCATTTGTGATGTGGAGTAAGCCCATGTGTTTTCTTGTGAACCTAAGTGGTGTCGTATAGTTGTATCATGTGTTTAAAAAAATTATTCATATTTTAAGCTGTTGTATTTGAGTGTAAAATGTGGGCACAACAAATGGTTGCATTCTTTGGGTGAATTTACCCAAAACTATCAAACTATGGAGTTGAGATTCAAACTTGATGGTCAAAAGGTTGTGCTTCAAGGCATGACAAGTGGAGCTCCTCAAGTTGCTACAACAAAGAGGATGGAGAGAACTTCCGGAAGAAGGCAAGACCTATGGGCAACACATGGTAAGATAACCCCTACACTTTCAATTTTAAAACAACAATCACTTCATAGAAATTTTCAGCTTCTAATCAATACACATGCTCTTAGAAGAAGTCCTTCAATAGGGGTTGATGTTGAGTTCATGAATTCTAAGAAGTGAGCAAGATGGATGTTATCTTGTTGTCCAAAGCATTATAACCCTTGATTGGAAATTGGTGGTATGATTGTAAAGAATAGAAATCATGTTTTATGAGTTTTAAGACACGTTGTCATAAAAATTGTACTATTGTTCCTCTTTTCTTCAACTTTCCCAACATTGGACTTGAAACCATACAAGTAGTCTCAGGCATACATTGGAGTAATCTTCAATTTGTTGGTGTTGTTGAAGCATGTTTGATCATTATATGGTTGATTCCAACCATTATATCATTATCATTTCTAAGTTTGGTGAAAATTTTAAAATATGCAATTGTTATCATATCTTTTTGTCGTTGTCCGCATCAAAACCAACCCCTTAACACTTTTTATGATAGTCACAAAAGTGTTTTTAGTCACAAGGTGTTATGATCCTCATGTGTGGATTTCACTAATGCCTCGAGGTTTTGGTGTAACAATTTGTTATATTTGGTATCAGAGCAACCACCCGTGTTCGAATCCCACTCGGTTGGTTACGCCGTGTAGCCGGAGCTTGTGGGGTGCCTAAACATCGGTGAAGTGGGGCTCATACGTATGGGAGTGCGGGCACAAACCCAGCCCAAGTCGGGCTCTACGAAAGCGTGGTGGGATGTTATGATCCTCATGTGCAGATTTCACTAATGCCTCGAGGTTTTGGTGTAATTGATTGATTACACAAAGTGAAAGGATTTTCCGCCTACCATCAATGAGGGATTGTTTATCATGGTTTTAGAAGAGTTTCCAACCACCACAATGTTGATTCTGAGCGAGAAATTGCAATGGTACAACTACAGTCATGTTTGGGGCAACAAGAATGGACCCTTGGAAGTTCATCTCAAGAATGGGAATTATGAAAGGGATGCAAGCATGGGAAGAGAGTTGAATAACATGCCTATGAGGCATGATGGAGAGGTTGTCGAAACATTGGTGGAAGCTCTTGTTTTCCTTAATAAGTTTTTTCTATCTACAGGTACAAGTAATAAAAAGGTAGAGCAGTCAGTTCATGTTCCACCCAAGCAAATGGTGGAGCATATAGGATCTGAACCGACGATTAAGAATTTTCAATCCTTGTCAGTTACCTACCGCTTCTACGTCAATCACATTATTGAATCTTGTGAAAATGGGGTCCCATTTTTGGGAAGAGTCAAGGTTCAAATGTGCACATGCACGATTAGTCAATCATCTTCAATTAATTAAACAATAATATAGATTACATATTTATAAGAGTTGTCCTATAACCACTCCCTTAGAATAGTTGAGTTGTTCTAACAACTCACACAACCTACAATCTACGTGATTTGCATACCAAATCACTTACAACAATAACTCACCTATTTTCACTCTAAAATCTCTACGTGAGTTATATTCACTCACATTATTTATTTAATATGCTCCACATATTAAATACACACACATTAATAATGTACCCATGTTAGGACTAATTCCTAACATTCCCCCTTAGTGCTAACATGGGGAAGAAAGATGATGATTTGGAGATGCGATGTTGGATGGTCTAGTCACCGAATTGTTGTTGACGTTTGAGATACACCACTTTATAATCCCCCCCTTAATGTACAATACATGGGATGTCGGTTCTAACCGATAATGCGTCCATGCTACAAAAGAAACAATCTCATTTTTTCAAAAAAATTCCTCTCATTCCCCCGTTTTCCAAAAAAAAAAATTCTGTTCCCTTTACATATATATATATAATGTCTCAACAAAAATTTTATGTTTTGTGGTGTTGGGAGGGTCAACCCCTTGACTACCATTTACCATAGTGTCTTCAAAGGGCTATGTATCTCATAGAAACAATGCACTCACTACTTCTAGTTCACGGAGGCGTTTACTTTGAAGAAGGCATTGCTGGAAAGTGTCAAATTCCGGTGGCTTAACTTTATAAGTTGTTGGATTTTAGATATTTTTGTAAGTCATAGATATTTACTATTCTTTGACTCCACATGCTTTCAATGACATTTTAGACTTGGCAATAACCATTCTGTGGTGCCCTTGCTTTTGGGAGTGGCGGCTTTGAGAACATTATGAGTGACCGCGGTGTTAACTCATGGTTATGTTTTTTTATTTTACTTCACCGCGGCGATAGTGGCCAAACAAGAACCGACTCTCTACACCTTTCCCTTCTTTATCTTTACATTGGAATTGTTCTTTGCGTAAAATTATACGCATAAAATTGAAGCCCTCTCAGATAACTTGCAACTCATTTGCAATTGCTAGTTTTAACGTTTTAAAAAACTCAAACCTTACATAAAAAATGCACCCACCCAAGTTGGGTGAAGAGCTCGAGGTGGTTTTAGGGCTTGAGGACCGCATTTCGTTGTGTGGAAAGACAGAATATGTTGTTGCCAACTTGCCGCCATTGAAGAAAGACTAAGTCGTGGACAACGATTTGTTGAAGGGAGTCAAGTTTGAACAGAGTTGAAATTTGCAACCGAGAGCTAGCGACGAGCCAATGCAAATCTCCATAGTCGAGGAGAATGGATCATCAGAAATACTCGTCGGGATCGTCGAGATTAGTAAAACCACATGCAAGCTTGGGCGAAAATTATGTTGTCACAGTCGATCCACAGGAGGGGTTTCAATGAGGATGCTTTGCCGAGTTCAAATCGAGTGTTACCGATGAAGTGAGATTTGGAGGACTCGAATACAATGCAGTGTAATAGGGATGGGTCACAATTTCCCTTATTAAATTGATGTCCAGCGCCAAAGGAATCCCACAAACACCACATGCATGGTAGTCGTGGTTGCTTTTGCTCCTCATTTTGATTTGCCCCCTCAATCACGAGAAGTGCGTGATCTTCCAAATAAAACCGAATAGAATTTTGCAATGTAAAAGTCGATTATAAGTCCTTCGCAGTTCAAAGCTATCATCGATCAATATCATGGAGAAGTGCAATGCATCAATACAGTCATCGATCCAATACAAGCTGAAAGCAATCAATGCAATGCATGTAGAGGTCAATCGAGCTCAGGGAACCTTCCAAAAAAATTTATACACAGTTGATGTTGTTTGAAGGATTTGGAATTGCCCAGCGTAGATCAAATCCAAGAAAGATCCGTTCAACGCCGAGATGGGGAAGCACTCATCACAGTACCTAAGGCCAAGTTGGGCCTTGCATACTTTCGTTGCAGAAGAGATTGCAGATCTAAATAGAGCTCGTAAAGATTGTGGATTGGAATGTTAAATGGCCGAACCCAATGCAATTAAAAACATATGGAATATAATCTCGGTGCTCTCATATAAAATTTTTATTTCATATAAATCTGAAGCATGCACAACAACCAGCACCCAAAAACATTAGTAGAACTATATATATATATATATATATTTTTTTTTTTCTTTCTGATTTTGGGGTATGAATACGTGAACACAATGAATTGAAAAACTGCGAATAGAATGGAAGGATGGAGAGAGAGAAGCATGCAGGTGAATGATGAATGCCACAAGTTTGTACGTGGTCTGCACTACAAAACTACTGGCAATATGCAAGAAATGGTGAATGGAAAAAATGGCATTTGCACGTGGTCTACACTGCATAGCCATTAAACCATTTTGAGGTAAAAACACTTGAATGGAGGGCAAGCAGAGAGGTTCAAAGAGCCTACTCGATACCAAATGAAAATGGAGTCCCATTTCTGGGAAGAGCCAAAGGCTCAAATGTGCACAAGCACGATTAGTCAATCATCTTCAATTAATTAAACAATAATATAGATTACATATTTATAGGAGTTGTCATATAACCACTCCCTTAGAATAGCTGAGTTGTTCTAACAACTCACACAACCTACAATCTACGTGATTTGCATACCAAATCACTTACAACAATAACTCACCTATTTTCACTCTAAAATCTCTACGTGAGTTATATTCTCTCACATTATTTATTTAATATGTTCCACATATTAAAAACACACACACACATTAATAATATAACCATGTTAGAACTAATTTCTAACATCTTGCATGGGTTTGTCATATTTATATCATTTCTATATTGTTGGTCATAATATTTTCAGTCATGAACAACTGTACACTTGTGCAATTTAAGAGGGTTTCCTTGCATGGTAATGTTAGTGGAGGGGCTCCACTATTGAAGACAATCCTCCCAGCCATCCTAGTGCTGATTTGGATGGAATTCCAAGTGACTTGTGGTTGTTATGACTTGTTTCCAGCTTACATGCAAGTTGTGTTGTGCCATGCTTTAGAGGGATCAACCCACAGTAACATTATAGGACCGTATGGAGCTCAAGGCTATAATCATGAAACAAGTGTATGGAATCCTTCATCACAAGAGAAGAGCAAATGGGTACCTCGGGAACACGGTAGTGAGCACTTAGGACAACCTTTGGCCTTAAGGAGTGTATGAAAGATGTTCTCATGCTTTAGGTAGAAGGCTTCATTGAGGGAAAGCATATAGATGTGGGTGATGGATGGAGTAAACACCATGATAATTGTTGGCGGAGGTTGTTCCACTTGACAACTATGGGATTTAGATGTTTTGGTATGATGGTACTTGGGCATATGAGTTTGTTTTGGCAAGAGCTCTTTCATTTGACAAGGTACAGGATCCAGGTTATTGGAGCATCCAAGCTTGCAATTGCTTGAGGGCAAGCAATTTTGGGAGAGGATTGTAATGTCCCCTTCTCAACACTAGTTCTCTTTGAAGACCTTGAGCCCATTCCACTTCCTGTGGGCTAAAAGGAATTGAGCAAGAGAAGTTAATATCATGATTTTTAGTTGTTTTTATGAGCTTTGCATTCTTTTAAAGTATGGTCATGGCGGATGGGAAAAGGAGAAAAGCCAATTGAAAAATTTAAAAAGGAACTATTATGTCCCTAAGGAGGTTGGTCCTCTTTAGAGGATTCTATTTGGTTTTTGGTGCCACCTCTAACTATTTAAAGGGGTCACTTGGCTTGGAAGAGGTTATGCTTGCTTTTGGAATTTATTCTCTTGGAGTTGGGAGCATGTTTGTTTTCTCTCTCATCCATTGAGGACAAAAACCCTCTTGGAAGACCTATTGAGAACGAAACCTCTCAATAGTGGGTTGGTTTGAGGATGAAAACCCTCAAGCTTGCAAAAGGGTGATCTCATAAGGAGTTTGTATTCAGTTTTGAAGGCATTTCCAGCCCTTCCCAAGGGTGGCGACTTGCCCTAAGGTGGAGTTTGGGGTCTTCTAGGGCATGACAACTTCAAATTCAACCATCATTGTGTTTCTCCTATTTTTAGCAGTTGGAATCTTCATTTGTACTTCATTTTGGGGCTTAGAAACCTTTATTTCCAGCCATATTTGTAACGGAATTCATTGTTTAATTAATTTTCAAATGATATTAAATCGGTGTTACGCGGGGACGCGTCCCCCCCTATTTTGACACGTCGTCGACGCCCGGGCGACGCCCCGGGACAGCGGGGGACGGGGAAGCGTTTCCCCACGTTTCCTTTTTTTTATTTTTCTCTAGAAGCGTCCGGGGGCGTCAAGCGTTGAAACGTCCCGGGGACGTGGAAACGTGGGGGGGACGTGGGAAACGTGGGGGGGACGTGGAGGGGACGTGGGGGGACGTGGGAAACGTGGGGGGGACGTCCAGACGTCCCCCATGAATTTATTTCCTTTTTTGGCATTTTTTTCATTTTTGGTGAAAAAATCACAAGTACAGAAAAAAATTTGCCATTTTTGGAAAGGGTCCGGGAAGATGTAGCAGCAAAAACTTGCATGTGCCATAACTTTCATTCTGTGGCTCCGTTTCAGGTGTCGTTTTCTCTAAAAGTGCATATTTTCTTGAGCTCTATGCATTGATGGCAATATTTTTCTTATTTTCATAAAATCAATTTTTGCACCTTTTTGGACCAAGCAACTTCTTGCAAACTTCTGAAAGAATCATGAGTATTAAGGAATGTATTTGATGTTTATGAGTTCAAGTTTCACCTTATTTAAATCTCAAATGGTTTTATTTCAGCTTATTTATATAATTTAGTCACTATATCTTTATATTTTAAATATTTATATATTTTTTAATTAGCCGTCCCCCGCCGTCCCCCCGCCGTCCCCAAAATTTAGAAATTTTTTGCCGTCCCGGAAACCCCGTCCCCCGTCCCGCCGTCCCCGTCTCAGGTAACTATGTATTAAATTGAAAAATATATATATTTTATGGTATATTTCTCTTGCAATCATTTCCAGATTTGAAAAATATTATTTTGAAGGGTTTCTAAATTATTTCCAACAAGTTTGTGGTTGATTTCTATCATAAAATAAATATATTTACAGCCTGCTGCTAGGGTTTGGAATTTAATTTCAGTTTGCTTCAGTTTACTATTTGGATTGTGCAAGTTCTTTGATTTTCAGTTTCAGCCTGGAAAAGGGGCATTACACTAAGGCACTTAAGATAACCTTCTAACTTGAAATAGTAACAAAGGAACCTTGGGGAAAATTTCTATAATCAACTAATTGTTGCAGGCAATTTACTACTATGTAGCTTTTCTCATCTAGAGATTAAGTAAAACCCCTCATCCACCTAACTATCATGGATGTTTCAACACCTGTAAGTCTATCAAGAGTAACTCTGCATAGACCCTTATAGCGACCTGGCCATTATGGCAATTGAGGTGCCTAGGACTTGCTTTGGACTAACACAATGTCCTTTGTGGCCAAAGCTACTCACCAACGTTGCAGATATACACTGCTTATAAAGTATTATAAACTTTATCAAATAACATCTGCTGATACTTTAAAAATATAGCTCAAACTTAATATGTTTAACAACAAGAGGTCTTGGGATGGTGTTTGTGGATCTTCACAAAGAATCCATCAATTTCGGAATCATTTTTGCCGCTGTAACTTATTTGATTGCGTGATGGATTGCATAGCCCTCTTATCCCGACAAGTGATCAAGGATTAAGGATTATGAACAAAATTTAGATAGACCCTAAGGAAAGAGTTATCATATAGCATACAAATGACTCTCCTTGGCATATGAATAAGCAAGCATAAGATATAATAAAAAGATGATGTCTTATGAGAATAAAGTAAGCTACAATAGATATCTATGAGAATTGATACTTACTCTATATGGCCTCAATTCATTAAGTTGAGCATAGGGAAAACCCGTATCTTACTAGCATCAGTCTAGGTTAACCACTAATTGACGACTAATTATATGTTATAAATACACACGATTACACCACAACCATAAATGCAAATGAGCATTAACCCTATCATCTTTTGCTAGATATGTTTGACATCATACCATAAATGTTAAAGAAAAGATGAAAAAAATCAAAAAAATTCCAGCTATAGTGTTGATTGCACAGATAGAAGAATAAGAATTAGGACACTCTCATGGTTGGTGCAGCAGTGACAGCCTTGACGGTCTGAGAATCTCGGAAACAAACAAAGTGCACCACAGTTGTACCATTTGGATACACGGCAAATACACTGCTTGCTATCCGCTTGTTACACAAAGAACAGTTGCTTTCACCACTGATCTGCACAACTCGTTTTCTATTCTTATAAAGTTCATCTTTAACCTGTCAGAGAAATTAAAATGACTCGTTCATATTTTTGTTGGAGAAATGTATCTTATATTACAAGACATTAAAATGACTCATTTATATTTTTTTCTGGACAAATGCATCTTATATTACTCCAAGGAACATGAGAGATACATAAATCTTACAACATAGGAAGTTTCTTCCCAAAAAGTCTAATGACTATTACATTTACATAAAGATTTGGAGTATCCCAGAAAAAAATAATTGATAAAGATATTTTCAAAAACAACTGTGTAAGAATTGTTTACTATACCCATTTGTTTCCATAAGTTCTATTTATTATCGTGTTGACTGTGTAAACATTAGATCTCAGAGAATTGTATTTTTATGTTGCCCATACCTGCAAATTTTCACTGTGGCGGAGACTCTTTATGACCGATAAATTGCGTCGAGCTTCACTCGATTTTTTCAGTAGTGGTTCCAGAAATGGAAGCAATAGCTGTTGAAAGGAATAAAATATTTAAACCTGTAAGCATAAAATATGCGAAGTAAGAATGTGATCTCTAATATATACCTGTAATTTAATGTCTGAAGGTAGCAGACGGAGGGCCTCGGCTCCATTGATACGGTCCCATCTTCGGCAGAGAAGATTTATAGCTTCATCCAGCATGTTTCCCTCAATACTTGTAACTGTTTCAAATGATTCTTCTCCATCACTCCGTTCACTTTCTGGAGCACTGTCATTTCTGGTACCACTAAGGCTTTGTCTAGGATCTTCAATCCTTTCTATTATTTCAACCACGTTTTTTGACATGTGTCCCTTTGCTTTATGTGCAGGACCAATTTTATAAGTTGCCAGTTCCTTGATGAATTAAAAACAGCAATTGTTTGATCAAATTCTGTTTTTGATGTTTGTGGATTGAGATACACTTGCAAGAGTGTAAGATAGATGTTGAGAGTTGCTTTCTGGCCTGGGTTATGTACTTGGCTGGTTACTTGACTACTTGTGTTCTTAGCACTCATGACCGAGGTGGCAGTATTATAGATAAGGTCACAATATCCCAGTGCAAGCTCAGGTTCACGAAGCTGTTCATCAAAAATATAATCATCAGAATTAAGTCCTCCACTGAAATACAGATATTCCATACATTTTTACAACACAATGGCATTTTCACCAAATAATTCACAAATTCATTGACATAAAGATAAACAAAACCGATTGGAAAGAGAAAAGAAGTACCTTATGTGCATAAAGAGTTAAGGCAAGTTGGTGTCGTTCCATCTTCCCTAACAAAAGGCACGCTCTTCATAAAGAGCATCGGAAGGAAGACATTTCAATAAGACCTCGGCATTATAGCCAGAAGTCTTCCCCAGTGCAGCTAAGAGTTTCTGCCTAACAGTGGAATTTTGTCTTTCATTCCATTTCTCTTGAGCTTTGAGATCTGCATACTCGTCAAGAACTTTTGCAAGATAAATTTGCAACTGAAAATCACCAAACATGCTGTTTGAGCTTGGAATGGAAATTAAGTTATCAACCAACTATATGATATGGAACTATAACCACTTATTTAGTCTAACAAAGCTAGAATCTTAATGAAGGGACCAGAAATTTCAATGAATGCCCAAATCATTTTTAATGCTTTTGTAAAACCATAAAAGAAAACAAATTTACCTTATAATTATTGGAAAGATCAAAAATAGGAAAGTGTAAATTATTTACCAACTCATTCTGAAGACTGGAAGATAGCGCGTTTCCATGTGTTGCAAGCATATGCTCTAAATATGTAACTTGCATGTGTGGTGCTTGTTGCTTAAGGTATGAACTAACCAAGTTTGGAGGAAGAGGTGGGTCTGTAGATGAGAATAACTCCATTGTCTGTTGGGGACAAGCTCCAAGAATCCAAGTTGAACAGTCTAGCACAAGAGCGGGATCAAGACCCCCAAGTGGCTACAACACAAACAATATTAATAAAGTGGTCAATTAGCATAACAGGTGCCATTTAAAATAATGATGAAGCACAATAAGAAATGTGGTGTAACACCTAATTAATAAGATTACTGTTCTGATCTCCCTAGCACTTGGGTAAAAGAAATTCCAGCATTTCCAAGAGAATGGTTACAAGTAAAAACATCATTTTTTCAGGCAATAGTGAATTTTATGATACTTATAGATGATTTGTACCTTCAAGTATTCTATAATTGCTTCGGGCCCAATCTTTTGTGTGTCTGCAAGTGGTACAGGAAGAGAACTTGAATCTGCAACTAGTTGGTTGAGAAGCTTAAGAGCTTCCCTATGCATTTCATTATAGTTGTACAGTTCTATCAATTCCAGATAATGGCCTCTTTGCACCATGAATTCTTCACAAATCTTGACATCACAATAATTTGGACCTCCAAGAAGCTCTAGTGCTCCAGAAGACTGACCTGTGAGCAATAAGCACTGAACAAGAACAGTATCCAATATGGTTGCTTTCTCTCTAGCATCCCTGCTTCCCTTACTAATGCTAGTATGCTGAACATGTCAAGATCCAGATAACAATTTTTTTAAGATCGTCAAAGAAAATGTATACAACTTAATCACAACAAGAAACCCATAAAACAGTTGAGCAATTAACAATAAAATGTATATATCCCAGCCAACACCTCCATAGCAATGTAGTCGTAGTCAGAAGCAAAGAGTTTTCGAACAGGCCTAGAAGTAATGAATAACATTTGCCTTCCCAAATGCCAAAGTTCAGAGCATGTGGATGCACTGCCCAAGCCATAACATATTATATGCAGCAATTGTTTAATATTTTCTCTTATATACTTTAAAGAAGACAGTTTTAGCTTTTCAAACAGAAAATTATTGCGTCATTCACATTTCTATGTTGCATGATAAGAATTAACTACTCAATTTAAAAGCATGAAACTTGCCAAGCATCTAACCTCAGGGTCAGCATTAAATGTTTACATTCAGCACTTATTATCATTTGAGAGTGATACTATTGTTTCAATCTCCAATACGACGAAGAAGATATAAAATCTGGTCTTCAAATAATTGAAATCTGGCACTTCTCCAATATTCAGCAGCACGAGGAGCTTCCCATATATAAAGTCAGTTACGATGCAGTTTGTTGGTATGAGAAATCTATGCTACCTTAGACTTGCAAAGGGAACCAGAAATTATCATTGAAGAATAGATACAAATAGCAATATGTAATGCTTGACTGACGCAGTCGCAATTACGGTCCCAATGAAGAGGTGATTTAGACCATGCAGCCCACAATTTCAGAGTTAGATCTCACTGAAGCAAGACCTCAGGCACAACTTTAAACAAGAAACAATAAAAGCTTTTTCTATTAATGTAAGGAAAAAATTACAAACTCGGGCACAATGGCATTACACTCCAATGATAGTCTTATGACAAGACCCTGCAAGAATTCTCTAAGAAATCTAATCCTATCATAAACTTGCAAACTCTACAAAGCTTCTATAGAACCAAACTTGGCTCAAATCTGCAACTACACAATAAATGTCCATATCACACTTGATAGGAAGGTGCTTTACATGCTCCCAGCTCCCTTCTATTTATAGAATTCATGGCGACTACGGAGGGAGAACAAAGATGCCTTTAAAAGTAAAGATACCTTGCAAATATTCTTCAGAATGCCTCAAATCGCCATTGATCTTCCCATGAAGTTTCCTCCATTGGATCAAGCTCAATCAGATCATTCAGTTTCTCCCTAGCCATGGAAAATGGATCAAGGCCCACGTGTGTCTCCTAACTATATCAATGTCAGACGCAGATCCAATCATGGCTGCAAATAGTAGTAGTCCCGTAGGAATGCAATGCTTCACAACTTTGGTAGTGTTAGACAACATCCAAAGAGGAATTGCGGCTTAAGATGCAGACACTAGGTTTTGCATGGCTTCCATGTGCAAGGAACAAGGTTTCTATGGCATGGGACAAGGTTACGCATTGCTGATAGCATTTGCAGCATTTTTCAGTTTTTAGCGATCAAGACAGTGTTAGACAATATAAATAAGTTTTACGTGACATAGAAAACAATGGGCGCTATGTAAGTTTGCTTGGAAAGGTTAAGCTTATGTACCTAAGTAAGGCATTAAGGTTTGTGGCACATGCTCTAGAGTGGTGAAACATTGCGCAAGTCATTATTCACTAACTCTAAATATTTTTGGACGATGCGAGATTGCTTGTGAAGTCGGATGCTCCCTGCATCATACATGTCAGGAAAGAAGAACTTGAGCCCTTGCTCAAGCATGTCTCTAAAGGTCTCAATGAAATGATCTAGTCTAGCAATCTTTGCTTCATTAAGCCAAAGATGCATCCTTGATTTCTTTGCCTCTCCATTTTCAGATATTATTTACATCCCTTTCTATGCATTGTCTTCACCATGCATTTGTATAGAAAGTATTCAATTTCATTGCACCTCTACTCTAGTAGTTGGTGTCTCCAATCCACTTTTGTCTATTGCTCCACTTTTCTACCCCTCAAAATACGGGTATATATCCACTATATTGAAGATAGGTGAGATGTATATCCCTCCCGGAAGCTCTATCTCATATGAGCTCTTTGTAAATTTCTTCAAGACTTTGCAAGTTCTAATCTTCTTCCACTTGAGTTTATCATATCTTCAGCACAAAAACCTCTCTTTCCACAAGTGCCTTCTTCTCAAGTTTGCATGCTCTTTATACTACACATTGATCTGCTCAAACTATTTGCACACTTTCTCGTGCACTTCATGTATTGTGCAAAGTCTTCGGTTTCCATACTTATTCATTTTTCTCGCAGAAACTCTCGCAGCTTTGTAACTCCTTGAGGACTCGTCACATCAACAATCTACAAAGGCGAATTCCTAGTTCTTCTATTTATAGATTTGTTATAGGCAACATTTTCTGGGCAAGAACTAAATCCCAAGTTCTGCCTTCTCTCCTACCAAACATCTCAACAAATTGCCAAGGCTCTTGTTGACAACTTCCATTTGGCCATCCATTTGTGGGTGATATGCAGAACTAAACTATAACCTCATGTTCAGTTTCTTCCATAGTGTTTGCAAAAAGTGGCCAACAAACTTAGTATCTCTATCAAATACAATGTTGCACAACAATTCATGAAGTCTTATAACTTCCTAAAAAAAAGTTAGTTATATCAATTTGTGCAACATCACTAGTTTTCTTCTAAGCAATAAAATGAACCATTTTTTAGAATCTATCAACAACAAAAAAGATAGAATCATGACCCTTCCATGTTTTGGGCAATCCCAAAACAAAATCCATGCTCCCAAGGTTTCTCAGTAATCGGGAGTGGTTGATGTAACCCTACATTCGACTCTTTCCCTTCCCAATTGACATACTTTGCATCTCTACACATTTATTGCCACACATGTCAAGTATCCAAAAACATCACTCACTCAACTACACCAAGGGCTTATCTATCCCAAAGTGACCGGCTAATCCTCCTGCAATGCTTCTCTTGGATCAAATTCTCCCTCATTAATCCTCATGGCAAGCATAACTACATGCCTTTGAACATCAACCATTCCTGCAATTAGTAATCCAACCAAGGCGTATGGTCAACGTTCATTGGTTTTGTGCATGATGTCCATGATTCTTCGAGATCTTCATCTTCTACGTAGAGTTCCTTCATTGCCTCAAACCCTACTACTCCCACTTGCATCTCACTCAATAAGATGCATCTTTTGCTCAACGCATCTACAACTCTATTTGATTTCCCACTTTTGTGCTTCAAGACAAATGAGTAACTCTACAAGAATTCAACCCATTTCATGTGTCTTTGATTCAGCTTCCCCGGCTATTGATGAATTGTAGTGCTTGGTGGTCTGTATACAACATGAACTCCTTGGGAAACAAGTAGTGCCTCCACTTCTTCAGAGCTTGCACTATGGCATAAAACTCTTGATCATAAACTGAATATCTTCTCCTTGCATCATTCAATTTCTCACTAAAATATGTGATGGGTCTTCCTCCTAACTCATCACAGCTCCAATGGCTACTCCACTCGTGTCACAATCAACCTGAAATAACCTTTGTTGAAATCGGGAAAAACCAACGTTGGCTACTTTGTGACCATCTTCATCAACTTCTAAAAGCCATACTTTGCATTTGCGGTCCACGCAAACTCTTTCTTGTCTCACCGCATCACCTCTTTGATCACTTTGCACAAATCTTGTTGAATCATTTAATGAACTTCTTGTAGAAACTTGCTAATCCATGGAAGCTTCGGGCCTTCGTGACATTCTTGGGTGATAGCCAATCCACTATAGCTCATGACTTCTTAGGATCCATCTTCAAACTTATTGAGATATTACAAATCCTAAGTATAAGAGATCTTTCTTCGTGAAATTGCATTTCTTCAAACTAACCAATAGATTCTCCTCTCGCAAGCACTCCAACACTTTTCGTAAATTGACCAAGTGCTCTGCATGAGTCTTGCTAAAAATCAAAACGTCATCTAGACAAACAATGACAAACTTACCTAAGAAAGACTTCAACACTTCATTCATCAACCGCATGAACATATTCGGTACGGTGGTTAGTCCAAACAACATCATGACCACTCATACAACGCATCTTGCTTTTTGAAAGCACTCTTCCACTTGTCTTCTTTGATTCTAATTTGGTGGTATCCATTCTTGAAATCAATCTTTGTGAAGTATCTCACTCCACTCAAGTATTCCATCAAATCATCCATACACAACAATGGAAATCTATACTTGATAGTAATTTTGTTGATGGCTTTGGAATCAGTGCACATTCTCCACTCTCCTCCTTTCTTTGGTACCAATCTGTGGGTACTCCGCATGGGCTTAGAGATTCTCTAACCAACCCCTTCTCAAGCAACTCTTGCACTTGTTTTCTCATCTCCTTGATCTCCGTAGTTGTCAATGTAATGTCCCCTTTTCTAAATTAAAAAAATAATATTTTAAGTTGGGCCCGGCCAATTCTTCATTTTGGGACAACTTATTATTATTATTAAAATAAAAGATATTTTTAAATACTAAAGTAGAAAAAAGACCCTTAGCCTATTTTCATTATTTTCAGTCGGCTAAAAGGGAGAGGTCGTCTCTCTTTAAGAGGGAAAAGAAAATGTTAATAAAGAGAAATAAAGAGGCCTACATGGAGCGCTCTACAAAGAAAAAAAAGGGTTAAAAACAAATGTTGGGGCTCATTGTAATCCAATGTTTTGAGGCGGTTGAACCGGAGGCAGGCTGGCGGTTTGACCAGATTTGATATTTTTTGCATGAACGGTTGATAAACCGGATCGGTTGGTCGGTTCCGCATCTGAGATCCGGTCCGTTCGTACCAAACCAGTCAAACTGATCCGGTTTTTTTTGTAAACTAGTCGAGTCATGCCAATATGTAGGTATACGGCGTTGTTTTTAAAAAATTCATTTTCTAATTAAAATTTCTACTTTGGACTTGGAGTTCTAATCTTTCAAATATATTGTTATCGTTTAAAATATAAATTTTTATATGTTTTTAGTAAACTGGTTTATAAAGTTTGAACTGTGCAGTTACGGTCCGGTTTCGATTTTGGTTTGGTCGACCCTCAACCGGTTCCAACTCCGGTTCCGATTTTTAAAACATTGTTGTAATCATCTTGTGAAATATATACTTCTCTTTTGGAAATTGGAGCATTGAGCTCTCATTTTCACCCTTTGAGGACGAAAACCCTCATTGGATCCTATTGGGGATGAAAACCCTCAATAGTCACAACACTTGGGACGGAAACCCTCATTTGTTGCATTGGTGACTTCATCCGGGAGTCACATTGGAGCTTCAAAATTTAGAATTTTAGAATGGAAAGGGTTTCTATCAATGCTAGGGCACACACTCTAACTAAGGCATGCTTTATTGGAGATGTTTCATCGGGAGTCACATTGGAGGTTCAAAATTCAGAATTTTAGAATGGAAAGGGTTTTTATCGAGTCTTAGGGCACACACTCCAGCTAGGGCATGCTTTATTGAGGCTGCCACATTCATTTCCAGCTTGATTTACCCATTTGAAAATTTCGAGATCACTTTTCAGTGGGTTTTCATGGTTGGAAAAATCTGATTCTAATTTTATTGGATAGCTGATATTTTTGTGGTCAATTTGAGCTATCATTTGCATTTTATCTCCAAGTATTTATGAAGATATGGAATTTTGAAGTTTCATCTATTTTTGAGTAATAATTAATTACAGCGGTGTGGAATTTATTGTGGAAGCATTTATTTTGCATGAATTCATCAAATGTTTCATGTTGTTCATGTATTTTTGAAGATTTGTGTGGGAAAGGCTAAAATAAGAATTCTACCTAGGTCGCTTACGGTTTGGCGGACCTAAAATGGGTCTCTGCCCTAGTTTTGCATAAAATTCAATTTACTATCAATTGGGGTTTGTGCTATTTCCTTGTTTTTCAGTTTCAACTGGAAAGGGACATTACAATCGACCTATATGTGGCCTTATTTGGTAAACTGGACTTTGCTTTATCAAGTCCATTTGGTGGTTGATATTGCACGCAGTGGTAAACCATTCGAGAATAACCTTTAACATGATATATGTGTACTCACCTATCATCTCCTTCACTTTTCATGGGATATCCTTTGTTTGCCTTTGTTTTACTATTAGATGTGCGTAAAGGAATAATGAAGAAGGATCAGAATGAACACATTGTAGAATGTGTCTGTCATTTTATCATGCAAGAGATGGTTACAAAATGGTTGAAGTGGTTACAACCACTCATAACTAATCGTGACTTATAAAGCCTTATTATTCTTATACCCCCTCTTATGGCTTACACTATAGAAAGAAAAAAACAAACATATTGACAGAAGATTATAATAATAGAACTTAGAACTAAATATAGTTATGCATTCTTTAGAAGCCTTTTTCTTTGAAAACAGTACATTGACCAAGTAGAACTCCATCACGCTACCTCATGACCCTCGTAAAGTTGTACTTCCCGAGTTCCCAGATTCCATCTCCCTAAACTCACAAATTACGAACCTCTCAAATTATTGGACAACAATCCATGTCGAGCTACATCCACAATGCTCCATCAAGTTGTCTTATGCCCCTCATAAAAGTATAATTCCCAAGTTCACAAACTCCCGAACTAAGCTGGACAACCATCCATAATAAATCCCTTCTTGTCTTCAAAGTGGGGGCTTTTTTAAAATACATATTCTTCATCAAGCATCTTCTTCAACATTTTTAACATCGGTGGATCTTCAACAATGGCTACATTAACTTCATTTGGTATGCATTTGAGTTTTCCTTTGAGAACATCATTGGCTCGAATGGTACAGTTCCATGTTGTGTGACCTCGTTTTTAAAATGGTAACATTCAATTTCTCCTTTTGTCTTTATTTGATCTTCTACGGTTCTTTCTTGAGTATAATATCATCTCAAGTTGAGGATCATCTTTTGTATCTCCTACAATTGTTCTCTTTTCTTCAACTAAGAGAGTTGAAATCATATTTTCAGAGTTTAAGAACGTAGTTGACTAACAAGTAAAAAAATGACATTGCTGAATTTAGAAGTAGGATTGTGTAACAAAATGGCTCGACATCCTCGTCATCTATCATGACATTGATTTCTACTAGTTGTCTAAGAAGAGATCTCAAATTGTTCATGTGGCTAGACATACTAAGTCCGTCACCATCTTGAATCTAAAAAGTTGAAGCTTTAGTGAAACTTTTGCATTGAAAGCTTTTGCTCCAACCATTTATTTAATGTATCCCATATTTCCTTGGACAATTTTTCTAGGTCTAAATGATGTAACTTAGAGTCGAAGGAACAAGACCAATAATGGCTTTGCCTATCTCTACTCAACCAATTCAGTAATTTAGTTGCATTTGTAGTTGATTTCTTTTTCCCATTAACTATTCCCAATAGATTTTTATTCATCAATTACATTTGTATTTTAACTTTCCAAGTGTGCAAGTTGAAGCCATAATATTTCTCCAATGGAATTTCCATTCTAAAAACTTTATTTAATAAAAATATTATTGTAAAATTTGTAAAAAAAAATGTGAATGTATATAAATACCGGATTGAGTTCTTATTTTGCCATTGTATTTCTCCCTCAAATGACTTCCTTATTGGCTATGACTTAAAGGATATGACTGAAAAAATGTGCCCTCTATAAAAAAGTGACTATATTGATTCGAGATTGGATTTACGACAGATTTAGGTGCCCTATGACTATCTGTTACAGGAATTTGTGTAAATCTTGCTTGAAATTACGTCCTGTGAAATTCACAACGTTTTGGCATTTTGTCCCTTTGATTTGAATATCTACGATGCCCTCAAAATCAAGCTAATGAATTGAGTTTGAACTCGTGACTATGTTCATGCTTCTTTTTTTAAACTTTGAATGATCTTTTTGCGATTAACGGCTTACATACAAGCTTTTCTACCCAAAATAGAGCTTCATGACTTTATTCTTCTTTGTTGCGTTCCCTAGATGCTTTCGCGATATTATTCTTCACTATCATGCGCCCTAGATGCTTTGAAAATGCACTGAATTCTCTTTCTTGTGCCCTAGTTGCTTGAAAATGCACTAAATGCTCTTCCTTCGCGATTGTAACCTTACTCATGAATCTCCTATGAAATACTTACGTTTTCCTCCTTGGTTGTCCGGCTCGATACCAATGTTAGAAGACACGGACAGAGAAATAATGAAGGATCAGAATGCACACATTGTAAAATGTTGTCTATCATTTTATTGTGCAAGAGATAGTTGAAAAATGATTGAAATGGTTACAACCACTCATAACTAATAGTGATTTAATAAAGCCTTACATTCTTATATTTATCTTACCCTATCTTCTACTTGAGCCTCACAATGAATGTAGAACATTTGCTATCCCCTTTTACAACATTCAGCAAGTCCTTACTTGAAATCTGTAATATCCCTTTTGGGACTTAGACAAAAAAATTAGAGTTCTGGTATAAAATTGCAGCAGAGTTATTTCATGAGAAAATGTGCCCAAATTCTCCAACAATGATTATTAAACAATTATTAATAAATATCAAATACTATGCAATTGTTTTCAGACCAAATCAAATTGATTTTGGACCAAATCGTACTACTGGAATTTCTGGGAAAACACAGCAGACAATTAATGGTACGATTTGCCAAGATAGAGTCTCGATTTGCGTGCAAACAGTAATCTATGTCTTCTTTTATTACAGCGATCAGTTTTGGATGGTTTTAGTGAATTTATCAATCCTTGTGCCACTAGAATTTGTAAAATAAATATAATAATTGGAATTCAAATGATATACAAAGTTTTACAAGTTTTAAGTCAGATCTATGGGGTTTTTTTCCCAGAAATCAAACCTCTAATGGGGATTTCGTCCCAATAGGATTTATGAGAAACAATCTCAATATTCAGATTTCCATATTCATATTCACATGTTCAAATGAATGTCCAAACCCTTATTTATAGAGTTTCTCATGCTTGGCGCCAAAGGTCAAAAGACACGACTCTTCATTAATCGACCCCCTTCATTATGATTTGACTATTAATTGCTTTTGTCTTTAGTCGTCCCTTTATTATTTAATTAAAATACTACACTAGTTCGCTGCCTTTCTTCTTTTATTAATTTCTTCTTCTAGGCCATGAAGAAGGAATGGTTGGGAGTCCTCTTTTGAGCTGTCATGTGGGAAAAAGGGACATTACAAAATCAACAATATTTGTGGACTCCTCTGCACCTCTACACTTATATCCTTCAAATGATTCAAAGTGTACTCCCATCTATCTCTCCCCAATGTGTACGTATTTGTGTGGGCATCATGTACTTCCATTATGTCATATTGCTAAGGTCTGCCAAATAACACATGGTATACATCCATGCAAATTATATTGCATGAGACTTCATCTTCATAAGCGCCAATCTTGATACACACTCTGCTTTTCCCATTCACAAGCAACTAATGCCCCGTCAAACAACCACAACACCTTATATGGGTTTTGGTGTGCAATTCTCGTAAGACCAAGCTTTTCAACCATTTCACTAGAAACAAGATTATCCATGCTACCGATATCAATAATAACTTTACAGCACTTACTTCCAAATTTGCAAACAGTTTTGTGTTGGTTCTTTCTTTCCACAAGCACATTCTCTTCTTTCATGGGTTTCAACAACACCCTCTTCATTATGAGATTTTCTATGCATTTTGGTTTTTTTCACCACTATTAGATGCATTGCTTCCGGCATCACGTATTGAGCAACATGATCACTAGCATCGTTCCTCCTTCCACCACTAGTGCTTGCACAACTTGTGGACACTCAAATGTGTGATGTCCAATCTCTCCACAACGGAAACAAGTTCCGCAAAATCCTCTACCTCTTCTACATCCTCTTCCTCTTAAAGAAGATCTACCTTTGCCTCTTTGCCGATGACTATGCTCATATGAGGGAATCATTTCACCCCCTGTGCGCATGGTTTTTTTGCATCATTACACAAACTTCCACTTCTACATGGGAGTTTGCTTTTCCTCGCACACTTTGCCCTATTGTCTACTGGGACAACTACTCCTCTTCTTTTAATGCAAACTAATAGGCTTCCTCCACAAATCTCAATCTAATCATACTAAACTCATCTTGAATGGAAATATGCAATCCATTAACATACCTCGAGATCTTTTCTCGAGCGATCCTCCACATGACCTCTCTAATCGTGAGCCAATTCAGTTCCTCAATGTATTCCTTTACACTTAACTCCTTTTGGCACAAGTTTTGTAGCTTCTTTAACAAATGCGGCTGGAAGTCTACGGGGATAAACTTAGCCTTCAATTTCACAACCAATCTATTACCCCAATTCTTATCTTATCCTTCCCTCTATGCACTCTTTTAGTTTGCACGTGTTTCCACCATAAAGATGTGTGACTTTTTAACTTAATACAAGAACATTTTACATTCTTGGGATCTTATACTCCATACTCAAAATATTTCTCCATTTTTGTGATCCAGTCAATGAGCTTGTCCGGATCTAAAATTTCAAAGTAGTTTGGAACATTTAGCTTTATTTTTCTCCCAATTCTTGTAATAGTGTGCAAGAATCGGTCCTCTTGCTCATCGACATGCTCTGCTTTAGCCTCTTGGACTTCAAGTGTTGTCTCTTTATGTTCATCAATCTGCAACTTCATCAACGACAACTCTACGTTGCACGGTCTCCATCGCCTCCAAACGGGCTTGAACTCCTCTTGTCATCTCCTCTAGATCTACTAATTTGTGTGTTATGTTTTCTCTAGTAGCAATATCCACTCTAAGTGCCATCTCCAATTTCTTCACAATCCTCTCAACAAGATTCTATGACCTACGCTTTCTACCCGACAACCAAATGTTGGAAGATGTCCGCAACTACTTTCTACGCGCGCAATACTCACCAGATTGATGTCTATACCAACCTTCTCAACAAGACCGGTGTCCCCATTTCACCCTAAAATGCGAGACTACTCCATGTTAAAAAAATCGTTCTTTTAAAATAATGGGTCGTTTTGTGTGTTATTTGCCAGAAAATGTCTCGTATTGTGTCAAGATATTCTCGAGTCATATTAGCTAATTTCGCCAAATACCGAGATGCCCAAAATTGTTATATTACATCTTTGGGGTTTGTCTGCGAGAAATTTGTATTTAATTATTCTGAGCCCCATTTGAGGCAAATTGTGCTCCGGTTTAACCTTGTTGTGGTCTTACATGTCAACATTCCCATATACCAGTAGGGTTTTAACCAGGAATAAATCTTGGTCTTTATTTGTGACTTTTGGCAACGTTTTGTGTTTTTAGTGTTTTCCCGTTTTGTTTTTTGTGGAATTTCTCTAGATCAATTCCTTTGCCGGTTTAGTCTCGATTCTTTTCTGGAGTATCTGGAGATCACCTATGCACGTTACGCCAGAAGGAATTCGCCACCGGAGGTCTGGTTCTCTCGGAAAAGATGAAGTTGTGCACAAAAAAAGCTTCTTTTGGGCAGGCCGCATTTTTGGAAAAAGAGGCTTTAAAGTGGATCATGGGATTTTGGAAGCAAAGCAGGGCGGTGGGAATTTTGTACACTGCTTGCAGAATACTTTTTCCCATGGAAACAACGCCACTTAAGTCACAATGAGAAAATTAGAGGCAAGAACGGGGGAATTTCTTACTTGCCTTGCAGGTGAAAATTCCCATTGTGAAATTTAAAAAATCACTTAAGGCATTGATGGGATTTTCTTATCGCCTTGCGGGGTAAATAATCCCATTATAAAAGTCAAACAGACTTAAGTGGATCATGGGATTTTTGGAGCTGCGGTGCAAGGTGAATAATCCCATTGAAAATTGACTTTTAAAAATAGAAATTGCCTATGTCAAAAAGTGCGCCCCCTTTGGGAGAAGAATAATGTTTTTAAAGTATTAACTGATTTAATTAATTCCTATTTTCAAAGGTGGTTGAGGTCAAAGCATATTGTGAGGCTTAAGTTAACTGGAAGTAGAGAGCTAAAATTAAATAAATTTAATTTATTTAATGGCAGCCATGAACATGCAGCGCCCCATTTGAAAAGAAGAGCTTATTAATTAATTAATTAATTGTCAGGAATAGGAGGGGCAATAATTAATTATAGAATGATGAGGGTTATATAAGCAAGGGTTGCCATAAGGATGAATTAATTAATTCAATAGCAAAGAAGTGCAGCCCAGACAAAAAGTGCGCCCCATTTGAAGAGAAATTTTGCTCAAAAGGTGTAATTATTTTTGGAAGCTTCAAATTTTGGCGCCTAGGTTTGAAAGAGCTTGATTTGTGTGTCTCGAATAATTTATGCTGCATAGTGGTACAGGTGCTCAGGTGAAGTTGGTAAAATTCATGCTTGCTTTGCATGCAAATAAAACATCAAATTTTGGGGCAGCAGACTTGATATATGCAGATTTTTATAATTAAAATCCAGTGTTCATGTTTTGGTTGCCATCTTTGTCTGAATTAATTGCAGGAATTCATTACAGGTGCTTTTATAAGAGAAAGGGAGCTTAAATCAATGTCCAATACATTGAACATATCCTCCGAATCTGAAGAAATCTCCAGATTTGCACCGGTTGTAAAGAATTCCAGCTGAATAAAAAGAAAAAGAATTGCTCAGACAAAGATCGCTCCAGCCATGGCAAAGCGGATGAACGAGAAAGATCAGCAGAATCATGCATAGATCCAGATTCATAATTGTAAAGGCTTCGTCCTCTTGTTTCGAATGCAGCCCGTGAAGAAGTCAGCACATGGAGAATTCCTTCCAGGACCTTGTGCATGTTCTCTCAATCTTCCAGTTGAAGCCTTCATTGAATTTGCATTCACCTGAGTGCTTTCCAGAAATTTTAATTGCTCATATGCAATTAAAAATAAAAATGATGAGTTATTTTCGGCAAACATTGCACTGATGCATGTACTGGAGAAGAACTGCAAAAGCTTCAAGGATAAGAAGGAAGACCAGTCAAAGGCAATACCTACAAGCAAATCACGATCATCGGCTTCCAAATCCGGTCGCTTCCATTCAATCGCTTTCGGATTTAGTTTGGTGAGAATCAAAGCGAGAAGAATCAATCGCATGCGAGAATATGATGAAAGATCCCAAACCCGTTTTTGTCTGAATATTTTTTTATATATATAATGCTCAGGTATGGAGCTGAACTGGTAATATCAAATAAATCCATGAAATAACATTCTCACACTGCATAACAATTAAAATACTGCAAACTCCCGCAAACCGGGTATATATAGAAATGGCGCCTAGGGTTTAAATGATTGATTTCTTCATTAATAACGCAGCCATACATTCAACATTGATTTCTAATGATAAATAATTAGGGCAAACACAAATAGAAATCTGCAGATGGAATAATACAGAATCTTGCCCAAAAACTCAGCCAGAAAGAATCCAAATCAAATCGATTTGGTATATATATGTGGCTGAAATGTATAACAATAAACTATCATGAAAAATACCTCTGATAATGCATACAACAACTGTAGAACAAGTCGCCCCACTCTAGAAGTTGCCTGAATGCCCACTGCTGCAATTTATTTCTCTGTCTGAAGCTGCTGAAATGATAATAACCTGTGTAAACAATGAAGATTCCTGGGTGGAAGCTTCTCTCACTGCTCCTGGGGTTTCCGTCCGCAAGAGTAATAATCCAGAGGGTTTCCGTCCTTGGATTTTGTCTGCAAAAGCTCTGTGCTAACTGCTCTGTGAAAATAATAATAATAATCTGAATGCTTTACCAGCCGCATTTTTCCTCATATAGCCAAAAACCCTCCAAAGGCCAAATCGCACTTTTTGGCTAACACCACATAATTAATATTTAATTAATTATTTTTGCTTCACTAATCAAGTCGCACTTTTGGGTATATTTGGCCATTACCCAAACAAGTCGCATTTTTGGCTAGGAAGGCAATTTAAATAATTTATTAATTTATTTAAATGCACTTTCCTAAGTCAAAATCACTCAAACAGTCTATTAGTTCATTATATGTGCTTTAATGATATTTTACTTTAATTCGAGCACCATATAATAAAATAATAAACCGAAGTCACCCTTGAAAACACCCTTTTGGCCGTCGGGTAGACAAAACAGGCCAAAAGGTCTTCGACCGAACTAATCGAGAAAGAGGGACATTACAGTCCTCCCTTCCCGAGATTGCTTGTCCCCAGCAAGCTGTAGAAAGTGGATCTTTGTAATATAATCTCGCCTTCCCATGTAGCATCCTCCTCTGGCAATTCTTTCCACCTCACCAGGAACTCCCGAATGACCCTGTTCCTCAATCTCCTCTCTCGGCTGTCCAAGATCTCCTCTGGCACTAGGTCTAATCTCCCTTCCTCATCCAGGGGTGGCAAATCTGTAGAGGAAATAATGTTACCCCAAAGCCTTTTTCAAGCAAGACACATGAAAAACATTATGTATCTTACTCTCAGAAGGCAACTCCAGCTCATACGCCACTTCACCAACTCTCCTCAACACCCTGTATGGCCCATAAAATCGCGGTTTGAGCTTTTCAGCCCCACTCTTCTTGAGAGTACTTTGCCTGTAAGGCTGAAGTCGTAGAAAAACCATGTCTCCTATCTCAAATGATCTCTCCACTCGGTGCCTATCTGCATACATTTTCTGTTGATTCTGGGCCCGTTGAATGTTTTCCTTAAGCACCTTAAGGATTTCCTGAATATCCTGTAAACTCTCCTGAGCCTTGGGAGCTCTACTATCCCCAAATGCCATATCAACAAAGGATCTCGCATCATACCCATAAAGTGCTCGGAATGGAGTCATACCAATAGACATATGGTAAGTGGTGTTATAGCAATACTCACATAAATACAACTTAACCCATGCCTTCTGCTGTCCTGCAACGTAGTTGCGAAGATAACCCTCTATCCATTTGTTCACAATCTCTGTCTGTCCATCCGTCTGAGGGTGATAACTAGTGCTAGGAGTCAGCTCAGTGTAAACCAGACGGAAAAGCTCCTGCCAAAATATGCTCATAAACCTACTATCCCGGTCACTAACTATGTTCTTCGGAAGCCCATGCAACCTGAATATCTGACGAAAGAACAAATCAGCCACGTGAGGTGCCTTGAAGCTGGTAGGAACAGCGAAAAAGTGTGCATATTTTGTCAACCGATCCACTACCGCATAAATGCGATCATTCCCTTGCACCACGGGAAGACCTGTAATGAAATCCATCGAAATACTTTACCACTTCTACTCGGAATAGGCAATGGTCAGTGAAACCTCTTTGGGAAAGTATGCTCTGACTTGTTCTGCTGACAAGTCATACACTCACGGACATGGCGCAAGACATCATCCTTGAGACCCTTCCAGGAGAATCTCTCTCTAATCTGCCTGTATGTTTTAAAATACCCTGGATGTCCTGCAAGTGGTGCATCATGGAAAGCATGCATAATCTTCTTCTTAAGTTCAGATTCAGGGACTAGGTAAACTCTGCCCTTATACAAAATCAAATCAGTCATTACCTTATACCGATCATCCTGAATTTTTCCATCCATAATGTCACATGCCCAAGTGTTTTTGGAATATTCAACTGACAGTTGAGATTTCCAATCTGTTGAAATCTCGCTCAAAGAACATAGGGTAGCGAGATGGGGTTTCTGGAAAGTGCATCAACCACTACATTCTTTGTCCCCTTGACATAATGTCAAAATCATATGCGGATCCTGTGACCCATTTTTGTTGCCTCTCATTGAGTTCTTTTTGTTCCATGAATTATTTCAAAGCTGTTGTGGTCGGTTCTCACCACAAATTTTCCACCCACCAAATACTGTCTAAACTTTGCCAAGGCATGCATAATGGCAAGCATCTCCTTATCATAGGTGGAATACAGTCTCTCATTATCTCTCAGCTTCCGGCTCTCGAAGGCAATAGGATGGCGATCCTGCATAAGAACTGCACCAATCCCCAATCCCGAAGCATCACACTCTAAAATGAAGGGCCGTGAGAAATCTGGAAGAGCCAAAACTGGACAGGTGCTCATAATTACCTTTAGCCTCTCAAATACCACCTGTGCCTCATCTGACCAACTGAATGCACCTTTCCGTGTAAGATCTGTCAATGGAGCTACCAGCTGAGAATAACCCTTCACAAACCTCCTGTAGTAACCGCATAACCCTAAGAATCCTCGCAAGTCAGAGATATTCCTGGGTGGTGGCCAATCCTGCATTGCCTGTATCTTCTCTTGATGGACCTTGACCCCATTGGCCCCAATGACATGCCCAAGATACAATATCTCCGTAAGTCCAAATTCACACTTGGACATCTTAGCAAACAAAGACTAAGTCTCCATTATGCTAAGTACCTCATCAAGATGCCTCAAATGATCATCCCATGTCCTGCTATAAATCAAAATATCATCAAAAAACACCAACACAAACTGCCTCAACTGCCTGTTGAAGAGATGGTTCATACATGAGTGAAATGTAGCAGGTGCATTAGTGAGTCCGAATGGCATCACCAAGAACTCATAGTGCCCATAGTGACATCTGAAGGCTGTCTTGTGGATATCCTCATCTCGAACTCTAATGCGGTGGTAGCACGATCGAAGATCAATCTTCGAGAAGTAGATAGATCCATGCGGCTCATCTATGACTCATCGATGTGGGGAATGGGATACCTATTTTTGATGGTTTTCTTGTTCGATGCCGCGATAGTCAATGCACATCCTCATGGTTCCATCCTTCTTCACCAAAACTACTCGAAGAAGCAAAGGGACTAGAACTAGGACAGATGTGTCCCATCTCCGGGAGCTCTCTAATGGCCTTCTCTATCTCATCCTCGTATGTCTTAGGATGGCGATAAGGCATAGTCATCACGGGTTTAGCACCCTCCTCAAGCTCTATAACATGCTCAAACCCTCTATCTGGTGGTCTACCTGGAGGAATGTCACCAAACAACTTGGGCCGTGCTTATCCAGTATGGACTGGATGTCAATATGATAACGCTACTCATCATTTATCTAAAGAAGATTTGGACGAAATGAAACTTTGGGCTGCCCATGCTGACCTCTCCATGTCTCACTATAGACTCCATCTGTGTCTTTGAAACAACTCTAGGCCCACTGTCAGTCGGAAAGAGCCCGAAGCACTGATCTTCTTCTTATCCACCATAAACTCCGGCTCCATCCTACGGAAATCCTGCACATATACGCGAGGAGTGTAACCTTTGAATACCCAATCTTTGTATCAATCTCACCAAGTCCAATAACATAGAAGTCATCGGTCAATGTATAGTCCCCCATCTGAATACTAAGTCGTGGAATCCTCTTAGTGCAACTGATAGCAAATCCATCTGCCACCCGTACACTAAACCCATCAAATTCCTCAACCTGTAATCCTAAACCCATGCCAACCCTCATCAATGAAGTTGTGCGTAGCTCCACTGTCAACCAGACAAACAATCCGCTGTCCCTTAAGCACTCCCTTCAGCCGAAAGGGATGGTACCTAGGAATGCCTGAAAGTGTGGCAATAGTAACATCGGATGAATCCAATGCCTCACCCTCACCAAGCTCTATTTGGGGCTGCTCCCCCTGTGCATCATGGTCACCGCCCTCATCCTCTACATCTGTATCTGGCGAGTGATCATCCTCTCCATCTGAAATCACCTCAATGAGATGCACCTTGCCTTTACCAAGGCAACGATGTCCAGGCTCCCAATGGTCTTTGCAATGAAAGCAAAGCTTCCTCCTCCTTAACTCGTTGCGAGTCTCCTGATCCACCTTAGGAGGTGGTGCACTCTTCTGCGGGGCGGTAGAGCGCTGAAATGGCCTGGAGCTCGTGGGAAACTTCTTATTGGGCTGATAAGAAGTGGGCTGATAGGAAGTGGGGGATGTGTCCAAGTCCAATGCCGTCTGAATGGCATCATGCAATGTCCTAGGCTTAAGAGCCTTGACCAATCCTCTCATCCTGTCATGGAGGCCCTCTATAAATAACATCACCACCCTCTTCTCAGGCATCTCTGGAACCATAACGGCTATCCGCTGAAATTCGTTGATGTAAGAATCAACATGTCCACTCTGTCTGAGCTGTGCCAAATCCCTGTAATATAACTCCACATCCTTGCGATCAAATCTCGCAATCAATCTATCACTGAAATCCCTGTATGAATGTAGAAGCTCATGACCCTGCGTAACTAACCCATGGTGCCACCAATCATAAGCCACCCCCTCAAGGTGCAATGTAGCGAACTGTATGGCCTCCTGCTCCCTCATGGGCTTGAGGGTAAGGTAGGTGTCCAGCTTGTGAATCCAAGCCCTGGCACTGATCTTTCCACTACCATCAAAAGTGGAAAGGGTTACCTTATTGGTAACCTTCGCAAATCTACGTGCATTGTTGTGCTCAGGTCTCTATCTGTCCGACCCTCATGTTGTCTCTCCTCCGAGCACAATACATGGGGGGGAAATGCGTCCCTCACATCTTTGTGGCAAACTCCTCCACTCATCATGATTGCCATGATAGGATCCGGGAAAGTTGCTTCTTTTGCCCGTCCCTCGATCTCCGGTGGGTCACCTCTAGGCAAGAAGTTAGGTGCATGGGCCTATCTGCAGTCTGTGTAGGTCTCCTCTTGTCTGTATGGGTATGCCTCCATTCACGGCGTGGCGATCCCCTAACACTCCCAAGCTCGAAGGAGATCTGCTTTATGACCCTGTTGTAGCTACGCGCAATGGATATGGATCTATCCCTCTGCCCATGCCCTGTCCCGTGGCCTATCCAGTGCCAACCTATCCAAAGTAGTTCCCATGCGCTCCATGGTCTGTAATAACTACCTCTACGTGGCTGCCATATCTCGAATAAAATTCCTATCTGGATCTGCATGTTCCTCTCGAGGAGGACTCTCAGGCCTCTCGCCCAAATATTCCATTCTGTCACCTCCTGCAATACCAGCCTCGAGTCGTGCTCGTCTGCGGGTGTAGTATCTGTGTGGACCGTCCTCTCTGTGATGCATTCAAAGCTGATTTCTGTTGTAATACCCTATTTGTTTCTTCCCACACAGGCTGGGAGGATACACTGCTCTGATACCACTGAAAGATCCCAAACCCGTTTTTGTCTGAATATTTTTATTTTTTTATATAATGCTCAGGTATGGAGCTGAACTGGTAATATCAAATAAATCCATGAAACAACATTCTCACACTGCATAACAATTAAAATACTGCAAACTCCCGCAAACCGGGTATATATAGAAATGGCGCCTAGGGTTTAAATGATAGATTTCTTCATTAATAACGCAGCCATACATTCAACATTGATTTCTAATGATAAATAATTAGGGCAAACACAAATAGAAATCTGCAGATGGAATAATACAGATACTGCCCAAAAACTCAGCCAGAAAGGATCCAAATCAAATCGATTTGGTATATATATGAGGCTGAAATGTATAACAATAAACTATCATGAAAAATACCTCTGATAATGCATACAACAACTGTAGAACAAGTCGCCCCACTCTAGAAGTTGCCTGAATGCCCACTGCTGCAATTTATTTCTCTATCTGACACTGCTGAAATGATAATAACCTGTGTAAACAATGAAGATTCTGGGTGGAAGCTTCTCTCACTGCTCCTGGGGTTTCCGTCTGCAAGAGTAATAATCCAGAGGGTTTCCGTCCTTGGATTTTGTCTGCAAAAGCTCTGTGCTAACTGCTCTGTGAAAATAATAATAATAATCTGAATGCTTTACCCAGGCCGCATTTTTCCTCATATAGCCAAAAACCCTCCAAAGGCCAAATCGCACTTTTTGGCTAACACCACATAATTAATATTTAATTAATTATTTTTGCTTCACTAATCAAGTCGCACTTTTGGGTATATTTGGCCATTACCCAAACAAGTCACATTTTTGGCTAGGAAGGCAATTTAAATAATTTATTAATTTATTTAAATGCACTTTCCTAAGTCAAAATCACTCAAACAGTCTATTAGTTCATTATATGTGCTTTAATGATATTTTACTTTAATTCGAGCACCATATAATAAAATAATAAACCGAAGTCACCCTTGAAAACACCCTTTTGGCCGTCGGGTAGACAAAACAGGCCAAAAGGTCTTCGACCGAACTAATCGAGAAAGAGGGACATTACATATGAAAAGGACAAGACTATGACTTTCCTCTTTCTTCTTTCTCTTATTTCCTCCGAAAAAGTAATTGAGCGATCAATTAAATTATACAACTTAAGTGATTGGTTTAAAAGCCATTACTTGAAGAAGTCAACTACTTGGAGATAGGTGGCGAGGCGTGTAAAATAGAAGGTTCTATTTTGATTTGCAAATCATGCATGTCATGCGCAAAGAGGAATTCGGGAGGAGATTGCCGAGTTGTTTTCTTTTCGACTTCCACATGTGTCGAGTTCACTAAAAGCTTCCGACTTGTACTTTCCTTCTACATTCTATAAGTAGGAGAAGAACCTTCGGGTTAATGATCAAAATTTGTAAGCAGCATTCTTGTGTTCCAGACTTTGTGCTAAAACCCTTGATAGCTATTTGAAGCAAAGGAATACAAAGGAGTAGATTTCCGGAGAACTTTGTGTCACGGTGCATTGTGTTTCTAGCTTTTTATCTCAGATCTTCTATAAACTTTGTGTTATTTTAGATCTAGATCTGGAGTTGCCTTTGCTTATAATTTTGTGTGTTGATATCTATTGGTTTCTTCTATGTGCATGCAATCAACTCTGTTATCTATTGATTGGGTTGCACATCTTCCCTATTTCTTCCCTGTGTTTTATTATTCCCTTCTTCAAATATTTCCTTTCTTTAAACAGCTGCTTACTTGTTGCAAAACTATACAACTATGGTTCATGAGCTGCATAGTTAAAGTAAAACCCCCATATAGATACTAGCATATTTTAATTGACAAATCTGACATAGGAGCCTCACTGGTAAATGAGGGAGATTTATCTCATGACTGCCTAGGTTTTCAACTATGCAGAAAATCTAGCCAACAAAGACTTAGAAATCCTTGCTTTAATATCTCAAATGATGCGAGTCACGGTTAGGAGTGCCAATGAAGGGATGCCTTAGATCATGCAGCCCACAGTTTTAGAGTTAGATCTCGCCAAAGCAAGACCTCATGAACAACTTTAAACAAGAAACAATAAAAGCGACATCTATTAACATGAGGAAAAGATTACAAACTCAAACGCAATGGCATTACACTCCAATGACAATCTTATGACAAGGCTCTGCAAGAATTCTCACGAAAATTCCAATCCTATGACATATCCTAAACTTACGGACTCTGCAAAACTTCTACTGAGAACCACACTTGGCTCAATTCAGCAATTGCACAATAGATGCTTGGATCACGCTTGATATGAAGGTGCTTTCCATGCTCCCAACTCCTTCTATTTATTGAATTCATAGTGACTCTGTTGGGAGAAAAAGATGCTTTCACAAGTAAAGATACTTTGCAAATATTCTTCAAGATGCCAAATCACCATTGATCTTCCCATGAAGTTTCCTCCATCAAATCAAGCTCAATCAAATAATTCGGTTTGTCCCTAGCCATGGGAAATGGATTGAGGCCCAAATGTGCCTCCGTCTAACTATATTGATGTTGATAAGAGATCTGTTAGACGCAGATCCAATCATGGCAACAAATGGTAGTGGTCCCACAAGAATGCAAGACTTCACAACTTTGGTAGTGTTAGGCAGCATCCATAAGGTATTGCAACTTAAGATGCACACAATGGGATATGTGCAGCTTCCACGTGCAAGGAACAAGTGTCGCGCGGCATGGGACAAGGTTACGCGGTGTTGATAGGTGTTTGCAGATTTTTTCAGTTTTGTGCGGCCAAGACAGTGTTACATGGTATAAACAAGCTTTGCGTGCCTATGTAAGTCTACATGGAAAGGTTAAGCTTACGTAGCTAAGTATAAAATTCCGCAACTTCTACAGAAAATGACTAAGGCATGAAGGTTTGCCTGAGAATGCTCCAAAGTGGTGCGGCATTGTGCAAGTCTTTATTCACTAAGACTAAATATTTTTGGGTGATGCAAGATTGCTTGTGAACCTAGATGCTTCTATATCATCAATTGATAGTACATTGAAACTTTGAGAAAATCATGATGGGCAACGCTTTTGGTTTTGGACAGTTTTCTATGCAGTTCTAATGTTGCCTGTGTCTTAAGTAGTACTCATGTGGATGAGAAGGGAAAGAATGTTCTCCTGTTTGCACTTACCGTACAACCTAACCAGTCCTGCAATTACAGACAGATTTCACTTTGTACCTGATCTCTCACTGGTTCCTTCTCTGCAAGGGGAGGCCATGGACTTCCTCAGCCTTACCAACAAGTATCTCATTGACTAAAACATGGAGAACTTGGTGGACAATGTCTCCTCCCTCCCAAACTTCAGATCTGCTGTAATACAGAAGGAATATCCAATTTCTGGACACAATCTGAAGAAATTTGTGCAAACCCATGCAAGAAAACCAATGATCAAGCCAAATGTCAACATGCCAAAGGAAAATGGGTGCCATCTAGAAATGGAAACCTCCCCCATCTGCCCCCTCGCAAAAATATCCTTTACTATTGATAAAATGGAAAATAGACTCTGGATGCTCAAAGAACGGGCAGTAATTTGTAGATTCTTGGAAGCTTTTCTCGGACCAAAATCTTTAAGGGATTGGGTTTCAGAGCATTGGAAATCAAATGGACGTGTGGAGATTCTATAATCTATTGATGCCCAAAGTGTACTTCTTGGCGGTCTTCACTTGCAAGCAAGAAAGAGATATGGTGTTTAAAGGGGGCCTTGGTTCTATGACAAAGGAGGCCTATTTATGAAACACTAGCCTTGCCTTTAATCCCACAGAAAATCTCCAGCGTACAGTGCCAGTAAGGGTCAGATTACATCTTCTACCAAGTGAATACTGGCAAGAATCGGTAATTAGATCGGATCAGTCATGGGGAATACATTGCAACATCTGAAATTACAATGAATCAAGAGTCCTCAAATATGCTAGGATATTTGTTAGCATAGATCTAGAGAACCCTCTGCCAAATCAACTCATATTAGAGATGGGAGGAATAGAATTAGAACAGCAACTGGACTACAAAAATATCCCATTTAGATGCAGGAACAACCATGAATATGGATATCTGGCCAGAGTCTGCCCCAGAGAACAAGCACAAGGAAATCCCTCAAAGGAACACCAAAATAGAGAGGCCCATGACAGTCAAGCTCAAGGGAAAAAGAAAGAAAAATCAGCTAACACCAGCCCCATAACAAAGAACATTAAATTCCAGAAAGCATACACCAGGAAGCCAAAGGAAAACATGCAATCAAGGAAACAATAAGAAATACCACTAAATATTCCCTTTGAGGTGTTGAAACTCGAACGAATAAAATAAAGGGGACAAGAAGAAGGAGAATAGTCAGAACATCAGTCTCATGTCTCAAGCAGAATCTGGACCTCTCAATCAACAAGTATATCAAGGTAAAACCAGTGTTTTTAGAACTGGTTGAACCGGAACCGGCCAGTTCAACCAGTTTGATATTTTTTGCATGAATCAGTTGATAAACCGGATCAGTTGACTGGTTTGGTACCGAACTGGTCGGTTCCGTCACGGAACCAACCTACCAACCGGTTCGGTACCAAACCGGTCTGGTTTCGCTATAAACCGGCCGAGTCATGCCAATACGTAGGTATACGGTGCTGTTTTCAAAAAAATACTTTTTTAATTAAAATTTCTACTTTGGACTTGGAGTTCGTGACATTTTACTATAAACATCATTCTTACATATATACATGAGCAAGCTTTGCATATTTTGTGTGTAATTGTTGGAATCATGGTTTCTAATCTTTCAAATATATTGTTTTCATTAAAAATATAAATTTTTATGTGTTTTTTAGTAAACTGATTCATAAAGTTTGAACCGGTCTGGTTTTGGTCCCAGTCTGTCAACACACGACCGGTTCGGTCCTATCCAACACTCAACCGGTTCGAGTCTGGTTCCGATTTTTAAAACATTGGCTAAAACTGTGAATCCCATCAATTTCTCAGAACAAGCAGCTTGATCACATGGCCCTGCAAAAGGTTAAAAAAATCACTAGCAGGGAACCCTGTCCTCTGGATCTCATCCCTATATAAGATATATGGGAGGCAAAACAATTTTTCAGAGTCAAAGAAGATATGCAAGCCATGGTACAACAAACTAGATATCTTGTAGGAATTAAAAGACACAACTGCAGACAAATAGACTAAAATCTGGGTACCCAAATTGACTCAGTCAGTGGAAAATATGATGACAAGCACCTCCTCGAACATCCAGATTTAACCATGAGGATACTGTCATAGAATGCTAGAGGCCTTGGCATAGCCAACCAATGCCTCTTTCTTAAGAACCACATCAAGTAAGAAAAGATAGATCTTCTGTTCCATCAAGAACTGGTCTTGCGAAAACTACCTTCAACCTCAGCCTGGGGAAAAGGCTTTGCTTCAATGCCCATCTAACAAACTGCTAATTCACTGGGAGCCATCCAGATATTTCCATATCTTTCTCAGTTTACATCATTGGGGATTTGTTGTTTTTTTCTCTCCATAGAAATGCAACTGCAATGTTCAATTAAAACATCTACATTCCTCCCACTAGTAATGCGCTTATCCAAATGCTTTCAAACCTATCTAAATGGGCTGAAAATAATAACCCTGACAATCTAATCATGATGGAAGAGTTCGAGATTATTATAAATAGAAAGAGAAAAAAAGAAAGATTAGGTTACAATAGTAGAACAGCAAAATCTCTCTCAACCTTGTGTGAAGAAAACTCTTTAGCGCTTGCAATTTGCACAAGGCTGATTTATCTGATGCAACAGACACAAAGGATTGCAGAACATAGAGGAGAAAATCAACAGAATTTTAGTATTGGATCAATGTATTTCCTCCAAGTTTCAAATATCATTGAACATTGCGGGTGCAACTCTTTCAGATCATTGGCCCATACAGCTTTCACTTATGGTTAACCAAAGGAAGCAGGTTCAGCCTCGGTTTAAGATGAAAAAAATGTGGTTCTACCACCCTGATTTCCAAGCACAAATGGTGGAAGGAAGCTGATAATATTTGAGGCTTTGCTATGTATAGATTTATGGGAAAGCTGAAATACCTAAAACAAAAATTTAAAACTTGGAATGAGGATGTTTTTGGGAATATTTCCAAGAAGAAAGACTAGTTCACATAGCAATAAGAAGGTCTGCAGCAGCAAATTAGATCATCAACTTACTCAAGAAATGGCTAAATGAGGAAATTCTGAAATTCTAAATCCATCAAGTGGCTCAGATACAACAATAAGAGAAACAATGCTCGTTGTTGGCTAGATTTTATGCATAGCTAAAACCTAGGCAGTCATGAGATAAATCTCCCTCATTTACCGGTGAGGCTCCTGTGTAAGATTTTTGTCAATTATGTTTTCTAATATCTATCTGTGGGTTTTACTTTAACTACGAAGCTCATGAACCATAGCTAAGCAATTCTGCAGCAAGTAAGCAGCTGTAAAGAAATATTTGCAGAAGGGGGAATAGTTGAATACGGAAAGAAGAAGAAGAAGATGTGTAATCCAACCAATAGTTTACAGAGTTGGTCTCATACACATAGATAAAACAAATAGATCTCACAATACAGAATCAAAGGAAAGGAAAGCTTCTAATCTAAATCTTAGATAATGCAAAGTTTATCTAAAGATCTACACAGAAGTAAGAAGCCAATGCACCGTTGACACAAAGTTCTCTGGAAATCTGCCTCTGTTCAATTCCTCAGCTTTCAAAAAAGATATCAAGGGTTTCAAAGCACAAAGTCTGGAACTCAAGAATACTGATTACAAATTCTGATCCTTTAACCCATAGGTTCTTCTTCTATTTATAGTGTATAGAAGGAAATTACAAATAGGAAAGCAATAACTGAACTGACACATGCGGAAGCTATAAAGAAAACAACTGGCAATCTTTCCCCTGAAATTTCTCTCTACATGACATGCATCTGAAGACTAAATCAAAGCTTTGCATGTCTGCCACCTATTCTCAATTAAGGACCTTTTCAGATAACTAAAAGTAATGGCTTTTAACCAATTACTTTAGTTTTACAATTTTGTCCGAGAAAATAAGAATAAGAGAAAGAAGTGAAGAAGAAAGACAATATGTCGGCCGTCATACTCTACACTTTTTCTTTGTTCTGAAACTGAATATACTTGTCAAACATGTGACTCAAGTAACTTCCCATCTGCTTTAGCAACTGCTTCTTTCTCAGTCTTAAACCGCAACAATCCTCTGGACAAAGCAACAGTGTTAGCCTTTACCTTCTCTAAACCAGGCCCATACCCCTCAATATCTACATGAAGCTTTATGAGTCTGCCAATTGAATCTAACGTGAAAGGCATGACGGCTTCATCAATCTTCTTCTGCACAACTAGAATAAATTCCTCACGGGAAGCAAGGCAATTCATCTGGAATGTTCTCTGGTACTTCCCCCATCTCGTTTTCCAGCAACTGCATCCTCTTCACATAAGCTTGAGGATCTCCATGCGGAAGGAAACTGCTATCTCTAACTACTTCCCCTTTTCTATCAATCCATCAGGTACAATTTGCTCTACAATTAGCACATCCTCTGGCAATGAATGTATCTTAGCTAAGGTATCCAGATGACTTTCAAAGCAACTATGTTCTCATCTTCTATCCCTGTCATTAGTTCCTTTAGCTGAGATAATGCCCTGTGCATATTCTCCAAGCCAGTTGGTATTCCCTCGAACTGCTCTGAAGCTTGGTGAATAATTTTCTCTTTCCATTGAGCAATAGCTTTGACCTGGTTCCCTGCATCTTCAATCTCTTCAACCAAATGGCTGCATACTTGTTCCTGCACTAACACGGGCTGAGAAGAAGGTTTAGCAACCTTAGTGATGATCTCACATAACTGGGAGATCTGCATCTGAAGCTTATCTTTTTCTGCCTTCTCTTTGTCAAGCTTAAGGAATAAAGCGTCTATCAGTGTCTGTGTATCTTGCTTTAATCCTTCCGTGGTGATTTTCCCCAATGGTACTTTAGTCACCGATATGTCTGCAATAGTTAGCTCTCCCTTCTGTTTCCCTTCAGCTGGAACTGATAATTCAATGAACTTTGCCTTGATTCTTCAATAATCAACCTTGAAGTCATTTTGGCAACTTTAGACCTTTTACCTTTACCTTCCAAGCTCAAAAGCAAGCTGCAAGTCTTCCTCTTCCAAGTTGATCTCCTCTCTGGCTTCTGGGACTGTCTGCAAAGCCAACCACGATGAAAAATTGCTTCTCGGGAATGAGAAGTCACTGAGTGTACCACCATCTCATGCTCAGACTCTGCTGCATCAGATTTGCCACAGTGTTGTGGCTGCCACCTTCTGAATTGTCCAAAGACAATGCTTTTTCAAACTCTACCATCTGTGCTTTTAGCTTCTCTGCAAGGAGAGGTGAAGATCTGAGTGGCTGAGGAGAAAATACAAATGACGCTAGATTCAACGGAGGAATGACAACATCTGTTTGGGGTTTAGGGGTTGTTGAAGTGCTATGAGTTGACGTTGGAGAAGCTTCGTTTGAAAGTGGTACTGACACAATAGCTGTAGACTTGACCTTCTCCAGTACCTGAGACTTCTTGTATACTTTAAGCTTCTCTGGTCTCCTGCTACTTTCACCTTCATGCTTCCTTTTGCTGGAGTCTCCTGCAATAAAGTTACCTGTGATCTGATTCATCAAAGCTTCGTCCATGCAATACCCCTTCGTTAACAACCAGTTTGAGGTGTTAACCAAACTGTGGAAGACCTTTCCTCAATCGTCTGACAACCGCCTATGCTTTCTGAAGAGCAACTCTATCTCCTCCCATTTGATGGTATGTGTCAAGTACCACATGCCCATCATCCGCGAGATCTGCAGGTATCCGTGTTAAACCATAACATTTTTGCTTGATTCCCTTGACTTTATGGATGCTTTGGTGGCTATAATAACCCACTTTGTGATGGATCGAAAAGCAACTTTGTAGATTTGTGCCACTTCGATTGTAAGTCATGCATTTCCACGAGTTGCCTACACAACTCCATGATGACCCATTTGTCGCTTGGATACCTCGGCAACTTAACTGGTTCTCCTGAAAAGCCACTGACCCTGAGATACATGAAGTCTACAAACTAGATGAAGATACAGACCATGCTGGGATACAACTTCCCAAGCTTCTTTGCTCACCCTGCTGGTCTTCAAATCACTATTTAATTTGCAGATGAATCCGTAGAAGAACCCATCATTGACCACCCTGTAATCTTTGTAGCATTCAAGAACTATCAACTGTGGGAAACACTCAAAAATAGGATCTTTCGATAGTATGCCCCGCTCTATCCAATTTGGAAAATACACCTTGTGAGGCTCTTTGTATATATACGGTATGAAGTCATTTTGAAGTTGAACGTCCGCCTCACACTTCGGAGTTGCTCGTCGATGTTGTCATTGATGATCTCCACCCAATTGATTATTGAATCAGCTCTGTTGATCTCAATGGTTCTCACAAAAGCATACATCCATGAGCAAAAGTTATGGGTATTGGCTTCTCCGTTTAACCTACAAAGTAATTTAGTAATATCATCAACTTCCTACACCAGATTGGATCATTGAAAAGTCCTCGGGAACTTTGATGAAGGTGCAGGATTCTTCACAATATCTGTTATTCATTATGCCCACGTGATCTGCTTTGTGCTTCTCCCATCTATTGCCAACATCCAACATATAATTCTATCACCACAGTCGTATCGAGAATCTTCAGGCAATAATTAATAAATTGTGCATCCAACCTGATTATTGTCTTTCTGCAGCATCTCGAATTGTTCTGGAAAGAGGATGATAAGACCTTGCACACTCCATAACAAATTCAGGCAATTGAGTTGTGATTGGAAACGCTGAAGCTTGAATAATCCGCTACTTTTAATTGCCCGCATGAGAGATGTCCTTCCGGCTCTGGATCTGTCAATTAAATCAGTGATGGGTTCAGGGCCTATGTTTGTATCATTGATGTCAACAAATCTAGAAGCTATGCATGAATCTATTGATCCTTCTCTTTCATCATGCTTCATCATGCCTGGAACAATCTTTGTTTGAGCTCTTTTTCTTTTAATTCTACTGGAATCCCTTGTAATTGGATCAATTTGTGTAGATCCGGCAACTTCTTCTGATTCGGAAGATATATTCAATGTATCTGACATTGATTTGGACTTCCTTTCACTAATATGAGCACCTATGATGAATACCTGCAATTAATTCAGACAAAGATGGAGTCCATGGCATGAATACTTGATTTTTATCACCAAAATCTGCATATAAAGCCTGTTGCCCTAAAATTTGAGACTTTTCTTGCATGCAAAGCAAACAAAAATATTATTTAATTCACCTGAGCACCTATACCAACATGCAGACACTTCAAATAACAAAAATCAGGCTATTCCAACCCTATGCGCCAAAATTGGAAGCTTCCGGCAATGGAAAATACTCTTTAATGCAAAATCCTCCTTCCCTTGGCGCCAAAACCTGTCCAGGCTGCAAACTTCATTAAAAAGAATTAATTGCTTCTCCTTTATGGCATCTCATGCTTATATAGCCATCTGCATGCTAATTTTAATAATTGTCTTTCCCTATTTTTGGCAATTTAATTAATTAAAAGTCATGCTTCTTCTTCCAATTTGGGCGCCCAAGTTTGCATGCTTCTGATTGCTTTTTAATGAATTTATTTTATTTATTTTTAGCATGCATCCTTGACTTCTCTTTAGCTCATCCACTTGCCTTGACTTTCCTTCTATTTATGGCGCCAAACTTAACTAGAAATACCAAAAGTGCGACTTGCCTAGGAGAGGCTTTTCTGCTTAAATTTTTTTTTTTGGTCAGAAGTCAGCACTCCGTGATTAATTTCTTCCATTGTTGAGGCCATAAATGACTTCCAGATGTTCCAGGCAATTAAACAAGCTATACAGAACAAAGAACGGATCAAGGGGAATTTAACAGACAGACCGCGGAGAAAACCGAAAACAAATGCAAAAAGAAATAAATAAAAACGAAAAACGTTGCCAAAAGTTGCAGACAATTGCTCTGAATTCATTCCTGGTGAAAACCCTATTGAGATGTGAGAATACTGGCATGAAAAACTTCAACAAGGTTCAACTGCAGCACAATTCACATTAAACGGAACTTTATTTATTTAATAAATAATTAAATAAAATTCCCTTGAGACAAAACCCGACGGAGGGATAAAATGAGTTTTAGCATCGGGTATTTGTCGAAATTGGCTCATATGATTCATTGGGAATATCTTAATGTAATAGAGACAACTTCAGGCAATAAAAACACAAAAAGACCTGTTATTTTAAAAAGAACGAATTTTTTAAAAAGGGGTAGTCCCAGATTTCAAGGTGAAATCTGGGGACACCAAACATCAAGGCACATTTTCCATCTGAATAGACGGTGAGTGAGGACGTTTCAATGAAAACATAAGACCAAAGTGGGAAAATCCATGAAGAACAGTGAAGATCTAAGAGGATAGGATGTCATTCACAGGCACAAACCAATGAATGTTTAAATCAAATCAAGAAATGTGAAGAATAACAAGTGTTTTCATATTTTGTGGACCAGATCCAGATTTCCACATGTAGGGACTAAAATCGCTATTTGTGGTCTAATAAAAGCATGCTAGGGCAAGAGACAATGAAATAAAAAGTGTTAACAAAGTGAATAACATAAGAAACAGATAATACAGCCATGATTTTGAATAAAAGACATTTTTTTGTAAAAATAATCAGACATTTTTGGGTGCATACATCATGCAGACCAGGAGGGTCACAATTTTCAAAAGGACAAAGATAAATATGTGCAGTAAATCTGCAGATTTAAAAACATTTGTTTTTACAATTTGAAGATAAATCGACGCTCTATAGAGTATGGCAGAAGGACATGATGTTTTCATGGATAGGAGAGGGAAGATGCTATCTGCAGAGATTTACAGAGAGCCACGATTCCTGCATAGACCAAGACAAGCCAGAATGCCCGTTTACAAAACAGTTTGTCAATAAGGTCAAGTTTTCCAACAATTTTATGGTTGTGCAGCATCATTAATATTGGACATATTGTTTATTAATTTAAGATCCCTCCAAGGAAATTGTTTTATCGATTTTGCATTAATTTACAGGTCAAACATTGTATGTAAAATGGTTAGTATTCAAAACTTGGTTCTGTTGGAAGCACAGAAGTTAGTTGGCCAGAATTACAATCCCTAGTGTCAAATATTCAATATTCATTGGTTTCTAATGGGTTCTTGTGGCAAATTGTTGAAAAGAAATTAGATTTACATAAGGGCAAAGAAGATGACATTACGGAAGGGTATGTTCATGGAGGAAAGGCACTTCCGGTTCCTCATGATTACTTTCAGTTCGCTGGAAATTTTCAAACAGCAATCACCAAGGAGCAAATCGATGAGGGTATCCACAAAGAACAATCCCAATTTCATCATCATCTAAAGAAGGGTAAAAATCCTTTGATGTTCTATGATAGTTTATTGAATTCTAATGGTCACACAAGGCAGCCACATAAGGAAGTCAAATCAGATTTACTAAGGACCTATGAGGATGACATCATGCGTGAAAGAAGGGCACCATTAGGGTATTTTCTGAGTGTTGTTCCTAACTCAGAAATTCTGAGTCATAAGAGTGTCATAGGCAGCCCAGGTACATGATTATCTCAGTTTGGTTGCTTGTTGATATGTCATTGTTGGTATGTTGCCCTCACACACAACTGGTTGGGGAAGGTGATCAGATTTCATGCTTGTTATGTCCTCCTATGTCACCGCTGATTGGACATCATTATGCACCTCATACTCCATGGAATAATGAGGTAAGAAGTACTTTTTGTTGTGTGGATTCTTGGGCTCAATTTCAAAATTGTTTCCGCATGTGGAACATAGGTGCAATGTTGGGAGGATACCTATGTTTGAGGCATCAAGGGCATGTTGGTAAGTCTGATTTTCCATTCCATGATTCCATAAATATGAAAGAGCTAGAGAGAAAATGTAATCTCCCTTTTCAAAGGCTAGTTCTTGAAGACCTTAACCCATTTTCTCCCCATGGGTCTAAGGAGAAAGCAAGGGGAAGATTTGAACTTTGTAATTGCATCATTATTTTAATAGTTATTTCATTTGTATTTATGTATTCCTATTGGGCGATTAGCGCTCCAATAGATGGCTATGTAATTAGGAAATAAAATAAGTATTTGTGGCATGTAGGCCCAAAATACTTAATGAACTTTTAAAAGATCCTCTCTTAAGGGGTCGGCCTTTTTGGATTGCATTGTAATAAGCACCCCTTATGTCTATAAAAGGAGGTCGCTTAGTCATTTGTGGGCATGTTGTTTTGGTGAATCTATCTTGTTGGTGAAGGCTTGCTTGTTGAAGCACTTTCTCCACCTCATTCAAGGACGAAAACCCTTGAATTGAGTACCTCCCAAGGACGAAACCCCTTGAGGAGAGGGTAGTGTGGACGAAAACCCACATTATCTCATTTGTATTGATCTTCATTGCTGATTATAATTAATTACAGCCCTAAGCGACTTGGTTAAGGAGGAAATCTTGGTGTTTGGGCTCTTTCTTCCAAGTGCGAATTGCATGGACATGTTCTCTCTATTTTTCTAAGGTGCAATCTACATTTTTATCATCATTTGGAAGCATTGTGGATGTTATTTTCAGATCTGAAGTATTTATTTATTCCAGTTGTGTAAGGGTTCATCAATAAATTCATAATTGCAATTGTGGGCTTCTAAAAATCAGATTTCTTGCATATTAATGTTGTTGGTTATTAATCATAATTTTCGAGCAATTAGCAAGTTATTTTGAGTGTGTTTGTGCCCTAGAACGGGTGTTTTGCTTCCCCAAGCAAGTCGCCATTTTTGGATAATTAATTGCAGCTATATCAAGGGTTCTTGCAAGGGTTTCTACATCAGCTACAGGTCTGATTTTCTGAGTTTTAAATCAGCTCAGGTCATTTTCAGTTTTATCCCCAAAAGGGATATTACAGTGGTATCAGAGCTCGGATCTTAAAAGGCCTAGGGTTTTGATGGAAGATTCCAAGGTTGAAGAGTTGATAGCATGACAAGAGAGATTGATGGCACAGCTGAACCATATCACACCAAGAGGAAGCAACAACGGTGCATGGAAGGGTAAGATCTCTAATTTTGATGGTACTAACAAACTTTCAGTGAGATCATGGTTGTTAGAATTGGAGGAATACTTGTAATCAAACCCTATGTGTATGGAGGATGCCCTCGAATTCATCCCTTGTCATAGAAAGGTTTGATGTGCAATCTTGCAAGGATGAGCAAGGTAAGAAATTTTCATTGGTGGAAGATGTTCATATGTCTTCTAATGATTGCTCGCATGATAGTGAAGTAACAGGTGATGGAGTCATGGAGTTTGAACCAAAGGAAGAAGAAAAATCAGATCTACAAGTTGGGAGAGAGAGCTTTGTGGTTGGAGACCTTTCTCGATGAAACATGACAACAATCAACTTGCTGGTCTGTTTAGGACAGCAGCTCCTAAGAGGCAAATTGAAGGTGTTCGTGGCTCGGGAAAGGACCACAAAGAGACCCCATGCATGTGCCAACAAGGCATGAACGAATGCAAGGAAGAAACTATCCCATCCGGCAAGGGAATCATGTCAAGAAGGAATGTTGCTTTAAACTCAGAATTTCTGAATATTATGGGCAGCCCACGGTATGAAGGTATTTCAGTTTTTGCCTATGTATCATTTTAGATTTTTACCATGGATGAATGGTCGAGTGTATGCATATTAAATTACCTAAGCTAATGAAATGAAGCTAACACTGGTAGCTTCAAACCAAAGTTTATCGAACAAGAACATCATGATTAAAGTTTAATGGAAAGCTAATATGCAATAACATGAAATAAATCATCTAACTACAAGCCATTCCTACTAAAATGTATGATTTCCTTTAAAACTATGAACCTATGAAGATCATAAGCAATCAAATTTGTGTTGTTGCTTCAAGATGATGAAAGAATCTCACTAAAATGGCTACAAGGCCATGTTTAGATCTTTCTTTACTAATCAAGCATGAAGAATGGATGCAAAGATGAGCAAGCTATTCCATTAATGGAGAAAGACTCTTAATCATATGCTTTATGATAATACTAGCAAAAGTATGGTGTAAGGTGTGAAGGAGCTTGGTCCTTTATATAGCTTTCCATTTGGGAGAAGCTTGAATCCCAATGAATGTGGGATAAAGGATAAAGTAGATTTAGACTTGTTAAGCATGCTTAGAAGAATTAACAAGTGATTAACAACTCATGGGAGTTGGAGATGATTTAATTAATCAACTAGGATTAATTAATAGGCTAAAATACATTTTTAGGCTATTTGGAAGTGATTTAGGAGGAATTTGATATGATTTGAAGCATTTAAAAGCAAGATTTAGCCAATAAAAGGGTTTATTGATTAAATACATTGTTAAAAAGGCTTAATTAACTCATAATAGTTAATTAATCAATTGGAAGAGGATTATAACTAACGAAGTGTTGTTAATTGGCATTCGGAATGTGATAAAGGCTAGTTAATTAACAAAGTGTCGTTAATTGACCAAAATAGAGGGAAATGTTAGTTAATTAGCAGGAAATCACTAATTGTAACGAAAATGATAGGAAAGAGATAGTGCAATCTTAGTAATAAAATTGCGTAAAGCGAATCTTAGGTGTCTACATTTTAGCCCACGGGAATTTTTGAATATTATGGGCAGCCCACGGTATGAAGGTATTTCATTTTTTGCCTATGTATCATTTCAGATTTTTTACCATGGACAGATGGTTAGGAGTACTCATGTTTCATGTACATTGTATTCTCTTTTGTCACAGCTGGCTAAACACCTTTGTGCACATCATACTTCATGGGGTAAGGAGGTAAGAAGTGTTGTTTTTTGCAAAGAACATATAGGCACTTGGGCTCAATTTCTATGGTGTTTTCACAAGTGGTATATAAGTGCTATGATGAGTCCTTCAAAAGAAGGAATACCTGATTTCAAAATTAGTATGGAAGGAAATAATGGTGATTCTAATTTTCAGTCTCATATGTGGTTAACCCATGATCCCATAATAATGGGAAAGCTAGAAAGAATGGAATGGATGGGCAGCATTCTTACTATAAAATGTGGCACACATCACCCATTCTGGGTGAGGATTCTTCTTCATGACCAAAGGGACACCATGCTTATAGAAAATGGCAATATACATCAGTTTATTGGAGAAGAATTGGTAAGAAGGATGGAACAAAAAAAAAAAGTTGGGATATTACTTACAACTTGACAAATAATAAAATATTTGCAGCAAATGATATTTTGATTTTTCTGGAATAAAACCCAAATAGGGAAGCGAACTGAAAAACAAAGATAACTTGCAAACCACTTGTCCAAATCACACGAAATTTTATAGAGAGATTGTTGAGATGATAACAAACACTAAAAATATTTTTGGATTTTTCGAATAATAGATAACTGCCAGTAAATTTCAGAATGCCCTAAACTGCTGAAATATTTTAAAAATTCATAACTACCTAAATACAAACGATAAAAATCCGATTTTTTGGAAAATAACATCTACAACATATATTGAAATGATCTCAACCTCCAGATCTAAAAATAGGGACTTGGAAACCCTAGAAATATTAGTTGCAATCTCCTAGGGTTGACATCAGCCCATGAAAGGGGCTAGCAACCCTCTGAAAATCCTCCAAAAGTTGCACCAAACTTGCCCTAAGCGTTGGGAAAAGTCTGAAATGCAAGTGGCTGAAATATATGGGCAAATGATCTTCCTGACCTCTGAAAATAAACTCTGAAAAACCTACCTAAAAACCCTGTAGAATCTGCCTGAAAATTTGCTTTGAATGGGCTCCAAAATAGCAAACTAGGGTGGATCTTTCACCACCGAAGAGTGCCCTACTAGCTAGGAGTGGATCTCTCACCACTGAAGCTAGGGTTCTTGTGGGATTTTACTCCACAAGCAAAGGAAAAGTGCAAACAACAGTTGCTCCAATATCAAGATGTGTGAGTGTAAGAATGAATCATTTTCTCCCCCAAGTGCTTCCTTTTATAACTTTTCATTACCTTTTTCCAAGTTGGGAGCTCCATGTGGGACTAAAAGTGACTTAAGTGACCCCAACAAAGAAATAGAATAATAAAGTACCATGAGCCCCCCCTTAACGACAAAATATAACAATTATTCCCACCAAGTTGCTTAATACTAATGCCAACGGAAAAATATAACAAATAAGCAAGGGGGTAATCAATCATCCATACCCAATAGCCTCCAAGCGTCGTTAGCCCCTCGGGTATGACCAAGGCTAAGACTAAAAAATGGCCCTTAGGCCCTCGGTGAAGGAATGGGGACATTACATTGGAGTTTTGTTGGCTAGATGTTCTACACAATTGAAAACCTAGGCGGTCATGAGATAAATCTCCCTCATTTATTCTTGGTGAGGCTCCGTGTAAGATTTTGTCAATTATATTTTCAGATAAGATAAGATAATGTTATTAATGTCAACACATGACCACAAAAGTAGGGTAGTGGGATTGAAGAGTACAAAGCAAAACAAACCCAAAGAAGAGGACCCAAATAGGTCACTCGAAATACAATGAGAGAAGGAGAGGAGGAGAAGGAAACAACAGAGGCCGAGAGGCCAGAAATGAAGAAGAGAGAGATGACAGTGTGGGGAGGGAGCGGAAGGAGCAACATCCCCAACAACATCACCTAACACCTGAGGCCGGATGGGAGTAACTCGCATGATGCGCCGACGCAAGAAAAGAGAGCTGTGGAATGCTTGGGAGGCGACGGCCGGGAGGAAGGTGGTGCCTCAAAGTAGGCCCGGTGGAACGCTGTCCATGTGGAGGTGCCATGGGACATGCCTGAGATAAGGAGCCACGGGTGGAAGAAACGGAGTCACGGGACCGGACGGACCTAGGCTGAGGGTCCAAACACGTGACCAAATGCCGCTTAGCACCCCTCACCGGAGAGAGCAACGGGAAGAAGGAAGTGATCAGCCTAGTAGCCATCCGTCGGGGGGGAGGATGGAGGAGCCTTTCAGGAGCCTGATGGCCTCCTGAAGGTAGAGGGCAAGACATCTCTGATCATAGTATCTGAAGAAAGTTGTGAAGGAAGGAAGCTCGTGGAACAGGCAATGGAATCGCCCACAAATCTCATAGTAAACAAGACATCTGAAAATGAAGTGTTCTTCGGTTTCAACCTCCTGGAGAGAGCAAAGTAGGCAAGTCCGCTCCGAGCGGTCTAAGTGGTGGTCAGTCTCAATACGGAGTCGATGTGAGCCCACTCGAAACTGACCCAGAGAGATACGAAGGACCTGCAACCAATGTTGGGAAACGTACATGGGTCTGAAGATGACCCCATCACGAATCTCGAGAAAGTGTGCCGCATAGAATGACATCTTCGGACGCAACCCCCCCGGGGGGTTGGTCCATGTGTGCTGGATGAACTGTCTGTAGATATCATCTCTGATTATCCTATGAAGATCATGTTGGTTGGGTAGCAGGTGGGTGGGAGCATCCAGAGAATAGCTGAAGGGTGGGAGACGGTCCATCTGGATGCCAATGGACTCGAAGAGGCGTGAAATGTAGGCATACCAAGCGGCGGTGAGCGTCGTCTTTGTGATCGAGGAAGCAATAGCCTCGAGAGGAGCGGAGCAAGATAAGTGTACCTGTCCTTGTCAGCAGAAGAACTAGAATACCCCCGAATACGGTGCAACAACACAAGGCTGAAGATGGTCTCCAACCGAAAAGGGCGAGCCCCAAACTCAGCGAGGATAATGTCGTGAGGAACAAATTCTTTGCACCTGATAATGCGTCTGAGCATGAGGATCTGGACGCGCTCGATAGTGGCCCAATCAGAGTCCAAAAGAGAGGGACCCCAAACTTCCGAACCATACAGAACCGTGGGCCTAACTAGGGAATCGGAGAGGGACATCTTGGAAGGAATGTCCTGAAAGTGGTGGCAGAAACACTGTCTCTCAAGAATCGCCAAAGAACCATATCCCTTATTAACCCGGGGTCGGAGAGCAGGACGAAGGCTAAAACGAGGTCTAGAGAAGAGAATCCCCAGGTAGGTATAGGAGCAAGTGATCTCAATCTCCACACCCTTAAAGAAGAAGTGGAGGTCGGAAGTCTTCAAACAATTGAAAACCATAACTTTGGTTTTCCCAAGATTCACAGTCAGCTGCCGATGATCACAGAAAAGGGCTAAGGCATCTAAGCTGCCTCTAGAGGCCCTCAGAAGAAGCAAGGAGAACTACGTCATCTGCAAAGAGAAGGATGTAAATCAGAACCTGGTGCAGAAGGCACCCATCACCTTCCTGTATGTGATCCTTGAGAAACTCCTCAAGCTCATCGATATAGATCCCAAATAAGGTAGGAGAAAGGGGGCAGCCCTGTTTGACACCAATGGTACTCCTGATGAAGTCGGACATGCCAGCAGAAGTGCGAAGGTGGCCAAGGACCTCCTCATAAAGGCGCGTGATGGCCGTAAGAAGAGTCTCAGAAATGCCTATATCTCTGAGCCTGTGGAAAAGGGCTTCCCGTGGAACAAAGTCAAAGGCTTTCGAAAATCCACGAAACAACAAGAAAACTCTGGAAGAGCGGTGGCGAGCCTCTTCGATGATAGCCCGAAGAGTGAGGATGTGGTCGGTAGTCTGGTAAGTCGGTCGGAAGCCCGCCTGTCCCTTAGCTCTACAATGATATTGATCGAGGAACTCAGAAAGCTGCAAGTGAAGAACAATAGCATAGAGCTTGGAGAATGTGTGACCCACCATGATAGTCCTGTAATTGTTGGGGTCGGAAGTGGGCCCCGACTTGTGAATGGGGTGGATGATGTGGTGGGACCAAGAGACTGGAAAACCTGTACAAACCACCTGATTGAAGAGGTCCACAAGATAACTGAGGAGCGTTTGCCGACCGTACTTGAAGAATTCCGCATGGAACCCTTCCTCATCCCCTGCTTTACTGCAACTCATAGCAAGAATGGCATTCCTCACATTGGTGTGGGTGAAAATATGGCAAAGGGAGGGAGGGGAATGAACCTGGATGTGGGGCTGGCCCGGGAAGTCATAAAGAGTGGAGGTGTGGGTGAACATGGAATTGGGATCAAGGTCCAGGGGTAAAGGCGAATGACGGGGAAGAATGGTGCGCCAGAAATGTTTAGGAGAGTGGATAAGTGACAGATGAAGCTCACGACGCCTATGAGAGATAAATGCACGTTTCTTATGTCAAAGGAGGCGGCGATAGGCAAACTTTAGAGAGGGGAGGGAGGGAAGGGCATGCAGGAAAGCTAAGCGGAGTTTCCGATGGAAGGCTTTGCATTCCTCGTTGTACCATTTGTTCATAGGGCATGTACCATGGCGTAGGGTGGAGTGGGTGACGTGGGGGAAGGAACTCGTGGCCGCCTTAAGAATAGCGCAGGAGAGGGTATTAAACATCTGATCCGAGGTGAGTGAGGTGAAGTGGGGAATGGGGGGGAGAAGCAGACGAAGGCAGGAGGAAAAGGTGTCGGGGTCCCCTGTGTCAAATTTCCAAGTAGTACGTGAAATGCAAGGGGGGGGGGGGGTGGGGTGCTGGGGGAGGATAGCCTAGAGGGAAAAGGAGAGGGTCGCATGGTCAGCAAGAGGGATGGGGGAGACACAAAAGTGGTGTATGTAAGGAATCAAGTCGGGGGTAGTCATGACGTAATCAACCACACTGGTCCCACCACAAAATGGTCTGCAGGTGAAGAACCAAGATTCAGGAAAGCGAGGAATGCCATTCAGGATCAGAAGGTCATGAGATTCCCCTAAGTGGAGAAAGTGTCGGCCATAGGATGTCAGGGGCCCTGTCGTGTCCTCAGAATCATGATGGAAACCAACTTTGGATCTACCTCAGCGGTGCAAAGTACATCGTCGGTCCTGTCATGCCTCGGAATCTGCATATTTTTGGTACGGGCATTGAAGTCCCCTAAGATGATGATCTCCCAAGACCGAGAACTGAGATATGCCAGCATAAAGGTCAAAGAAGGGGTCTCCATCTGGGCCGTTGTGGATGGCAAATGAAGAGGAAGTTGGAGGGAAGTAGCAGACCGCAATAAAGATGTCTCTCAGGAGGGGAGAATTACATCTAATCCGTACCCAAAGAAAGCGGGCAGACTCATCCTCCGCGACAATAGAAATCCTGCCCCGAAGAGTGTCTCTGACTAAACAAGCAACCCCGCCGGACCCTCACAATGCCGCGAGAACTCTAAGTCTCCCTGTCTGCGCAAACGAAAAAGCTAGTAGTAACCAGCGATGTTCGAGAGAGGGCGAGGCGGGCTCGCGTGTGTCTCGTAACAAAGAGAAGGTCGAGAGACCTAAAGCATCATGCAAGAGCCAGGAGAAGACCAAAAGGACCCATTTCCATTCCAACATGCGATGGAGAGGCCTTGCTTCCGAGCCTTCTCCGCCGGAACCGTCATCTGGAACTAGAGCTGGATCCGGGAGCCCAACCAGGGGAAGAATCCCGAACCACTGGCCTGAGGTTACGAATCACCGCCCATTTCCCTGCTTTTCTGGCTGCCATGACAATTTCTCGAGATTTCTTGAGTTCGGCAACTTGTTCTCTAGTAAGATCTTCGTCAAGAAAGACCTTATTGGGTAGAGAGAAAAGTTTTTGCTTGGCTCTGAGAGCCTAAAGCGGTCATCAGCTGACTTGAAACGGATAAAGAGAGTAGATGCCATACCAATCAAGCTCTATCTAAGCCCGAACCTCGGGCAGCTCAAGTTATACGTGAGGAACTTCGAAGCAATGGCTAGGGGGTCGGAAGAGGGAGGAGTGGGCAATCCTCTGACCTTAAGGTTCAGCTCCTTGGAACGTCGGACTCTCTCTTCCACCAGTTTGGCTTGAACCACTGCTTCAACTGCTGTTAAAGGAGGATTTGTATCTTTACCCTTGACCACTTGGGCCCAGGAATTGGTTTGTTTCTGAAGATTTTCCTGCTGGGTTCTAAATTCCTCTTGCTTCTGTTTTAAATTTGAGAGCTCAACCTGTAACTAATCATTATTAGCAGTGGTTGTTGTGTCTTTGAGCTGTCCTCGCAAGGAGATGTTATCAGCTTCAACCTTTTCCACCCGAGAGGTTAAATCAAAAATCTCAGTCCGGAGGGATTTGTTGGATGATTCCAGAGTCTCAAGCCTGCTGAGAAGATCTGCAATGATGTTGGGAAGGTTGTCATCCTGCTTACCCTGTTCGTTTGACCCAGGTCTGGAAAATACCTGTGCAGCGGAGGTGGAGGGAGACATCAGAGCTAGGTAGACTGCCTGGAGAGGAGAAACTATTAGAGGGATGTCTCGAGCCTCAATATCCTGCTTAGATTATGTCAGGTGGCTAAGCAACAATGAGAGCAAAAAGCGAGAGCCACGAGACCTACGAAAAACGTGACCAGCTGCGAAAACGTGACCAGAAACTTCACGAGAGGAATGGTGAAGTCGTGGGTGCAAAAGGCAGCTCGAAGGTGGATGTAGGCAAAGCAACCCACGACCACGAGCTGCAGACTGTAGTCACGAACAAGAGCCACGAGCAACGAGCAGCAGCGACCACGAACCAGGAGCTGCGATTCAGAAGACACGAGCTACAAGCAGCAAAAACGAACCAAGAGCAGAGGAAACGAGCCATGAAACCAGGGAAAAGGGTCACGAAACCAAAAAACCGAGCCACGAGTTCTAGCGGAAACGAGATCGAAGCCACGAACCAGTCAAAATGATGCACGAAAATGGTGGGAAACTTGAGCCATGAACCGGTGAGAACCGTGCTCGATCCACGTAATCTCGAGCCACGAAGCAGTAGGAGCTAAATGAGGGCACCAAAGAACATAAATACGACACGAGAAGGTAAAGCGAGCCACGGTTTTAGTCACGATGAGTTAATACCAGTGGTCATGGGTTTGGGAATGAAGTTGTGAGAGAGGATTATAGTTGAGTATGGAAGCTACTGACCATAGTCGAGAAGGGCGAAACTCAAGCACTAGGGAGGTTGTATAGAGCGCACAATGAGATACACAAAGATAGTCCAACTAGAGATAGTCAAATCAATTTAATCCAATCAATAGTTAAATTAAGAGGAAAATAATAGAAAATAGGAAGAAAGGAGAGAAGATGTGCAACCCAATCAATAGTTCACAGAGTTGATCGCATGCACATAGATAAAACAAATAGATCTTGAAATACAGAATTTAAAGCAAATGATAGTTTCAGATCCAGATCTAGAATAACACAAAGTTTATGAATAGATCTAGAAAGAAATAAGAAACAAAATGCACCGTTGACACAAAGTTCTCCGGAAATCTGTCTCCTCTCTATTCCTTAGCTTGCAGAAAGATATCAAGGGTTTCAGCTCAAAGTCTGGAACACAAGAATGTTGATTACAAATTCTGATCCTTTAACCCGTAGGTTCTTCCTCTATTTATAGTGCTAAAGGGCAATTAAAATAGGAAGTTTTAAATGAATTCAGAATGCGGAAGCTATGAAAAGGGAAATAGTTGGCAATCTTCCTCCTGGAATTCCTCTTTGCATGACATGCATGATTTATAACTGAAAAATAGAACCTTCTATTTTGCATGTCTACCACCTATTTCCAAGTAATTGACTTCTTCAAGTAACAACTTTTAAACCAATCACTTAAGTTTTATAATTTAATTGATTGCTCAATTACTTTGTCGGAGAAAATAAAAGAAAGAGGAAAAGAAATAAGAAGAAAGCTGCAACCCTCTCAGTCTTGTTCTTCTTCCATATTCGCATGCGGTTGACTCTTTTGCCTTTGATTCTCACCAAACTGGATCTGGAAGCTATGCATGACTGTGATTTTCGGGTATTGCCTTTGACTTGTCTTCCCTTTTATCCTTGAAGCTTTTGCAATTCTTCTTCAGTACATGCACCAATGCAATGTTTGTCGTAAATAATTCAGACAAAACTCATCATTTTTATTTTTAATTGCATATGAGCAATTTTAAATTGGAAAGCACTCGGGTGAATGCAAATACAAGTATATTGATGAAGGCTTCAATTTGGAAGATTAGGAGCACATGCACAAGATCTGGAAAGAATTTTCCATGCACCGACTTCTACACGGGTGCGTTAGAAACAAGAGGATGAATTTTCGCGAAGCCTTTGCAATTATGAGATCTGGATCATTCGTTAATTAAATCGGTGATAGGTTCGGGGCCTATGTCTAAATCATTGACAAAGCAAATCTGGAAGCTATGCATGATTCTACTGATCTTTCTCTTTCATCATGCTTCAACATCGTTGGAACAATCTTTATCGAACTCTTTTTCTTTTAATTTGCACGAAATTCCTTGTAATTTTATTCAAACAAAGATGGAGTCCATGGCACGAATACTTGATTTTTATCACCAAAATCTGCATATAAAGTCTGCTGCCCTAAAATTTGAGGTTTTGCTTAAAATTTGAGGTTTTGCCAAGCAAAGCAAGCAAAATATTTTTTAATTCACCCGGGCACATATACCAATATGTAGATGCTCAGAATGATCAAAATTAAGTTATTCCAACCCTAGGCGCCAAAATTGGAAGCTTCCGGCAATGGAAAATAAACTTTAATGCAAAATTCTCCTTTTTGCACCAAAACCTGTCTGGGCTGCAATCCTCATCAAAAAAATTAACTGTCTCTCCCTTATGTCATCCCATTCTTATATAACCTCCAGCATGCTATTTTTAATAATTGTCTCTTCCTATTTCTGGCAATTTAATCAATTAATAGTCATGTTTATTCATCCAATTTGGGAGCCCAAGTCTGCATCTTTGTTGGTTATTTTTAAATTATTTATTTTATTTATTTTTAGCATGCATCCTTGACTTCCCTTAGCTCTTCCATTTGCATTGACTTTCCTTCGATTTATGGTGTCAAAATTGGGTGAATAAACCATTAATAAATATTATTAAATGTATTTTTATTCACCCAAGGTGGGAAATCGCATTTTTGGCAAGAGGAATTGCTAAAAATAAGAAGTCAACTTGATGGGAATTTCCACCCCTGCTTTGCAGCTCCAAAAATCCCCTCTTCCACTTAAGTTATTTGACTTTCATAATGAGAATTTTTATGCAAATAAGAAATTTTTTACCCTAAAATTCCCAGGCAAATTAAAACATAAAAGTGTGACATGCATTAAAAATAGCTTCCTTTGATAAAGTGCGACTTGCATGGGTGAATAAACCTCTTTGGTGGGAAAAGTTAGCCTGTTAGGCGGGTAGAAAATTCCATCGGTAGTTTAAGTGATTTTTCTTTTATAATGGAAATTTTTAACTTGTAAGGCGGGTAAGAAATTTCAGTCTACTGCTCACCACCTCTAATATTCCCATTCGGCTTAAGTGATTTTGACTTCATGGAAAAAGTACCCTCTGAGGCGGGTAAGAAATTCCCCCGCCTCCCACTTCTAATTTTCCCATTGCAACTTAGATCCATTTATTCCAAAAATGCGATTTGCCTAGAGAGGCTTTTTGTGCTTGATTCCATCTTTTTGGCGAAGTTTGCTTTCGAGGCTGATTCCTTACAGTGCGGTGGTCGTAAATGATCTCCAAATATTCCAGGCAATTAAACAGACTATACAGGACAAAGAATAGACCAGGGAATTAAACAGAAAGACCACAGGAAAACACGAGAAAAATGCAAAAGAAATAAATAAAAACAAAAACATTGTCAGAAGTCACAGACAAAGCTCTGAATTCATTCTGGTGAAAACCCTATTGAGATGTGTGAATATTGGCATGCAAAACTTCAACAGGATTCAACCGGAGCACAATTTACTTCAAACGAGGCATTATTTATTCAATAAATAATTAAATAAAAATTTCCCATGAGACAAAACTTGGCGGAGGGATAAAATGAGTTTCGGCATCTGGGTATTTGTCGAAATTGGCTCATATGATTCATTGGGAATATCTTAACATAATAGAGACATCTTTTGGCAATAAAAACACAAAAAGACCCATTATTTTAAAAGAACGAAAATTTTTTAAACATGGGGTAGTCTTAGATTTCAGGATAAAATCTGGAGACACCGGTTTCAATGGTTGCAAACATTGGGGGAGTTCACCCTCAAATATCATGATAAAGAACTGAAATTTTGTGACCAAGTTGGAGAAATCAGAATTCATGGCATGAGGAAAGAAGTGAATGCTGAAGCAAATCTTTGGGAATCACATTGTGGGCTGCTCTCTTGCATAACAATCGACTAGATGTAATAACCCTTTTGGGGGTTATTATTAAATTTTTAGAATTCTGATATGAAAATTGCAGCAGACTGAAAAATACGAACAGCAAAATAAATCCTCCAAACCAAGAAGCCAAATTCACCCGAAATCTTCTAAAGACAATATTAAATTGATTTCCAAAAATTTGGAACAAGTTCAGACCCAAATCAATTTGTTGGGAGCAATTTATTTAAATCTGAAAATGCAATTGCAGACTGGTAAATCGCAGTTCCTTAAATAAATTCGATTGTCCCAAATATGGCATGGAAATGTGTGCAAAATGCAAATTTAGCCTTTTAAGGCAAAAGCGACCTAATCTGGATGAAAGAACTGAAATTATTTGCTTCAAAACAATTAAATAAATTCCTTTATGCAAGTCGCACTTTCTGGAAATGCACAATTAAAATCAGATTTGACAAAAGAACTTGAATTGAATAATCTTCAATGAATCCACAAATGTTTTAAGTCAAATTCAAGAGGTTTTCGTCCCTTGAATCGATCTCTACTTGGGTTTTCGTCCTAATAGGCAAGAAATGAGAATAAACTCTCAATTTTGAATGATTACAAGGCAAGTCGATATCCCATAATGATGCCCACATCCCCTATTTATAATACTTTCAAGCCTTGGCGCCAAAATATGAAAAGGCATGACCTTTCATATACCTCATGACCTTTCATGTTATTTTTCTCCACCATGGCCGACCCATACACTTATAATTATTTATTTAATAAAAACATACAAAATATAATAAAAACTATATTATATTCTTCTTCCTTTATTCTTCTTTTATATTATTTCTTCTAATCATGAAGAAGGTTTGCCCGGAATTCCAAATAGTCTTCAATTTTGGAGAAAAGGGACATTACACTGGAAAAATATTATCATTGCTAGTAATGTCAAAAATCAGCTTGCCAATGACATCATGGAAGGAGTTTGCAAGAAGAAACTTGGGACATCTGTTTTGGGGCAGCAAGGCACTTATAATCAAAAATTCTCTACAACGAGAATTGCTCATAGTTGGTAAGAATGTTTATTATTATAAAGTGAATTCGAGGAGCATATTGGGGTGAAAAACACCACTTTCAGCCATAGATATAGAGTTGGTTTGAGTCAAGTCCAAGTTGACTATGGCATGAAGATTCGGATGACCTTATGAAAAACAAGGTAAAAGCTTCTACTGATTTTTACGATTCTTGCATTTTGTTTATAAGGAAACTTATGCGGAGGCATATGAAGTTTATTGTACCTTCTAGCACCATAGTGAAGGATGAGTTGCTACAAAAAGGCCACATCTCTAAAGTACAGCAATTAGGGAGTTGTCTTGGGTTGACAAAATGGGAAAATTTTTGTATCCCATGGATGCAATTGTATGGACAGCTGCCCAAGGTATTGAAAAGAATTACCATGTCATTAAGGTACTTTCAACTATTGATTCAAAAGAAAGTTTGTTGCCACGTTGCTTATGTAATGTCCCCTTTTTCGAATTAGTTCCAAATGAAGACTTCTTGCCATTTTTCTTCCTGTGGCCAAGAAGAATTTGAGCAAGGGAAGTATGTGGGTTTCATTTATGTTTTCTTTCATTTCTATTAATGCTTCTTTTTGTATTTTCCCTCCACGAGGACAAGGTAAAATTTGGGCTAGAGAGCTCATAAAGACAAATTAAAAATAGAAGCATGCACTTAAAGAGGTCGGTCATGGGGGAAAAGTCACCCTTATGACTCTTGGTGCCAAAAAGGGAGGATATAAAGGTGGATCGAATGGCCTAAGGAAGGTTATGCATGTTTATTTCAAAAATTGATATCTTGGGTTTGTGCACGGTGTGCCCTACTCTCCACTGAAGATGAAAACCTTTGGTGTGGCTCTACTTTGAGGACGAAACCCTCATTGGATCCTATTGGGGATGAAAACCCTCAATAGTCACAACACTTGGGGACAAAACCCTCATTTGTTGCATTGGTGGCTTCATACATGGGAGTCACAAGTGGACTTAATTGACAGATTTCAAAACAGAAGGTATTCATCCGTGCTTAGGGCACTTCTACTTCAACTAGGGCATTTTCTAGGGTGTTGGCACCCTTCCTTCTTTGGAGTGACCCACCTGGGAAGTTTAGGATCAGTTTTGAGGGGGTTTCCATGGTTGGAAAAATCTGATTTCACTTTCATTGGATAGCTGGTCTCTTCAAGATCATTTTGAGCATTGGTTTGTGTTGAAACTCCAAGTATTGATGGAGTTATGAATTTTAGAAGTTTCAGCTGTATTTGCACTTAAAATAAATTTATAAAATACATATTTGCTCCAAATTTCATCTTGCTGGTTTTATTGAGTATTTGGGATATTTCTATGTTAATTTCCAGCCCATATTGCATGTGAATGGTTGCTCCTAAGTGCTGGTATAGTTCGCTTCCCTAGAGGGATATTAATTAATGTTTTAAGCTGATTTTGATACCCTAAAGTGTAATTTCCAGTTCACTGCTAGGGTTTCTAATATTGTTGGATCTGCTATTATAAAAATCAGATTATTTTCAGTTGTGGTTGGTGCATTTTCAGATCTAATTCTTAGGGTTTGTCGCCAAACCCTTATTTTCAGTTTAAGCCCTAAAAAGGGACAGTATAGAAGTCAAGTACACCCATCCTAAAAATATAACTAAAGCTAGGACACATCAATTAAGAGGATAAATTTCAAAACATGAAGCATGTATAAGCATAAAAAGTTTGAAAAGAGAACAAATATTGGCTTCAGAGACAATAAAATATTCTAGGTTCAAAATTTGTGAACAATGAATAGAGAATGATTTAGAGCTTTTTCTTCTAGAAATAGAAACATTAGCCCAGCTGGTAAACAAAAATCCTTTAATTTTATACTGTTGTTGAGAATAGGCAGCACAGAAATGACATTAAAACATGCTGCAAAATTATTGTCATGGCATGGGGACATTAACCCCCTTTTATTCTTTTATCATTACTGGCTATGTTTCAGGCCCCTATGTATAGCTAAATCTTGTTATAATTTAGGCATGTACTACAGCAGTAGAGAAGTTTATTGGAAGCTGTTGGGACAGGTAGAAACCAGCATTGAGATTTTATTGCTAGCCTTCATAACAACGAGCAATAAATCTCAAAACCAATTTATCAAAAGCTAATAATACATGCACAAAAACTATGATCATATATAATAATAATACTATGTGACCTAAGACAGTAAACAATGAGTAAATAACAAAAGGGGGCTAATATCCCTATCAACACTGAAGGTACTGAGGCCTACGATCTCCAACGTATGGAATTGATATTACTGACTTGAATAGAGTACAAACCCAATCAGCTAATGCCATCAGAAATCACTAAAGTCAATCTCAAAATGCCCATCCATGTTTGTATCCTTTATATTGAAGCAAATCAACACATAATAGTCTAACTCATGTAAGAAAGGAAAGCTTAGAGAATGAAAAAAATTCAGCAATGATTCTGGCTAAGAACTCACCTTGATTGAACTACTAGACCTCCAGGAATCCACAGATGAACTTGCATTTTCTACAACTGCTGCAACAACCTCATCTGTGTCTTCTGCTGCTGCTTTTCCAATAATAGTTTTTCTTCTTTTTAACAGAAATTTGATAAGTGCAGTCAGAGAATTACGATTTAGCTTTCCATTTGAAGATTTACATTTTTCTTCATCTAGAGATAGGGATCCACCTTCCGCCTCATCCAATGCATTAAAGAATGTCTTGGTAAGATGTTCAGACAACGTATCAGAAGAAGATTCAAAAATGTGCTCAGATGAACTATCATTGGAGCTCTTTGGAAACGTTAATGAAGGATATAAACACAATATTGCATTAATATCCAGTGTAGATGCCAAAAATTGTTGCATGGACTCCTCGTAGCTCTCATTATCAAAAAGATATTTCCCATACCTGTTTCAATTTTCTTATCAAGCACTAATTTTATGGAGGCAAGTATCACATTTTATAACAACCTGATAACCAGCACAAGCATGAGGCATAAAAGCAAGTTGGCAAGCCTAAGCAGAACAAATAAAGAGGATAAACTTTCAATGATTTTTGACTGTCTCTATATCTTGAGTTGTTGGCAATTGAGAGTCACATAAGAAGACTCTTTGCACAATAATTCTAATCTCTCAAATCAACATTGTAAAATTTTGAATTAAGTTGCTTTTTGAGGAATGTGAATTTAACTGACTTGGCTAACGAGTGTCACACAGAACACAATTTACAATTGAAATGAATACAAGTAAACAAAATAATATGTACAGAGATTGTTAATGCATAAAAGAATACTGCATGTAAAACTAATTGTTGGGGCTTCTAGTCACAGCCTAGAAAGGTTAGCATAATATCAAAATCACTAGCTTGATTTAGTGAATCTTACTATAATTGTAACACAGCATACTAAAATAACACATAACAACACAATCATTTGAAGATGCATTGACAATCAAAGTTTATTACCCACTCTAATAGTTTATAGAATTTAATATCAGACTAAATTATCAATAATGTCATCCAAAAAGGAATCTAAGAAGTCTTTAACATTAAAGAAACCTGCAAATCATAATTTGGAGCATTGAAAATAAAATCTTCCAAAGAGAAAGGATTACTTATGCCTGGTTATGGTTAAACAATAAGAATCAATGTCTGTTTGTGAAGTTCCAAACAGCATTAACATTAAGATCTCTGATGATCTATTTCCAAATAATTGTTGTTCCAAGGGATTAAAGATATTCCTCTTTTATCACCTAGAACATGCAAAAATGGCAGTACAGAATCCTTTCCAATAAGGTATAATTAGAGCAAATGTATCCTTGCCACCTGCCTTAATCCTCTTCAACAGGTGTGTTTATCCCACTCCCCACTTCCAGATATTTCTTAGGCACCCTAAATACGAGAAATGTGACGGATGGATTGGATGTCCCTGTGTTTCTCTACATAATAGTGACATTACTAGAGTGTTCTTTTTCTATCCAGAAATAAAAGAGTCAAAGACCTTTATTTTAATAGTGAAAAAACAGTTTCAAACTAAACAAAAACTAAGCCTCATACTAGAAGTGTCCCAAGAGCACTGATTACAAAGAAATGACAGAATGAAGACACGTGGCCTTCTGGAACACTCTTCTTCAGCTAAGTTTGATTTTTCCAAACTATATCATATCATACTTGATCTTAGCTTGACTTTTCTGAAATCAAATTTAATCTTTAAGTTTACTTTATCAAAATCATATATCCTTTCACTTTTTAAGATCAACTTTGATCCTATCTTTGCATTCCTTGCTTTGCAAAAGCCATCTTACCTTTTACATAATCATATCTGATTTTTATGCCAAGAGGCATTCCTACAATGGCAGCCAGGTATGTAATGGCATGAGTTGTTCACATTTATTCTTGACATTAAATTTGACACCCATTGAAGGTCACTTAAAATTTTTCCTTTTCCTCAAAGAATTCATTCAGAAAATAAAAATGTCTTGGCTATATGACAATGTTTGGGTCCATTTTTTCTGAACTCGAGTTTTCCGCTTGAATCTAACGGTTTATCTTATCTTATCTTATCTTATCTCTTGAGTAGTTTTGCCCGTGGTTGTACTTACGCAACCAAGAAACACTGTACTTCAAACTGATTGAACAATGGAAGAATAGCTGATACAAAGCGAAAAGGTGTTAAAAATGCTTTGGAAAACCATCTCGATACCAAACTTGATCTCGACAATGGAAGTTTTATACCAAAATGTTTGTTTTCTCCATTTTCGAATCCTTTATTAATTTGTCTCAATTTTCCATAATCTCTTTGAAATATGTAAAAATTGGCCCAATTTTTATAAAATCAGTATTAAATCTAGATTATAGTGCCAAATTTGATCCAAGAAACATTCTAAGTGACTCACTCATAAAATTCCCAATTTTTGGATACTTAATACAATGCTCTCAATCTTTCTTGTAAATGATTAAAATTGGATTTAACTTTGAAACAATAATAAAGCTGATAAAAAGCAGTGAACAAAATGATGAAAAATGCAGAAGACAATGCAAACAACGTGATAACGGAGTTCACCCGATGTGGGCTATGCCTCGTAATATCCCCTTGTGGGATATTAATGATTTATTATTAATTACTTGCAAAACAAACAACTTAGAAGATAAACCCTTCTAGGTTTACCTCAACTAACCCTAGTGTCAGCTTCAATACAACCCAAATAGGGTTGGAGTGAGCCAAGGTGAGAGTTTAGATGGGCAATCCCGGTTGGTATTTCTGATCTTTTATCCAATACACTTTGCAGAAGTAAAAATAATAAATAATACTGCTGAAAATTAACTGAAACTTTGGAAATTAATAACTCCCAAAATACTAACTCTTTTGACTTGAAACCAAGTGCAATAGAAAGGGAAAATTATGAGCTTCTATTCACAATAAATATCAAATCTTTCCATGCACTAGAAACCACTCAAAACAGCCCCCAAAATCCCAAACCCAGTTCTAGGGTTAAGGTAAAATTTGCAAGATAATTCCAGCACTTTTTCCTTCACTTAAAGAGTAAATAAATGCAGTTCCAGATCTGTAATTAATAAATCTAAAACAACATATTTATAATCACTTCAAAATCCCTTCCAAACACTCTTAGCACATGCCCAAACAAGTCGATTTCATCAAGTAAAAACCAACAGCATATAATAAAAGATATTCATCATAAATCACACTCCAAACCCTCAAAGCAAGCTTATATCTTCTCCCAAAAATGGCGCCTTATACATATATAGAGAAATGATTGCAAACACTTATTACTTCAGCTCATATGGGCACACACACTTCACAAATGGTGGTGTTAATAAACACCTTTTGTTTTGATCATAAGTGGGCATACATCCCTTCTCCAAGCATGAAGATAAGTTTTATAAACCGTCAACATGCCAAAAAAAAGAGTAACCACATCTTCTTTTATAGTTTTTGCTTGCACATCCTCCAAAGTTTTTCTCCATCTTTGACGCCATCATTTAGAAGAAAATCTTATTAAAAAATGTGCTTAAAAGTCAACAACAACAAATATTAAATGCATAGGGATTTTAAAAAGATGCCCATATGAGTCGACCCATGCTTAGGAATAATCACTTTGTCTCAAATATTAATTATTAAATGCTTCCAGGAAAATGCGACTTGCCTAGTCACTTGATTTACCTTTTAAAAAATACATTTATTATCTCAAGGTGAAGTCGAACTTCCCCTTTTATTTTGATTTGCACAATTTATAAAATTTTATTTTAAAATTACATGTGCAAATCAATTTTATCTTCTTTTTAATTTTTTTATAACAAAGGGGACATTCTGATTTTAAGTGTTTGTTTTCTCCATTTTGAATCCTTTATTAATTTGTCTCAATTTTCTGTAATCTCTTTAAAATGTGTAAAAAATGGCCCAATTTTTATAAAATCAGTATTAAATCTGGATTATAGTGCCAAATTTGATTCAAGAAACATTCTAAGTGACTCACTTATAAAATTCCCAATTTTCGGATACTTAATAAAATGCTCTCAATCTTTCTTGTAAATGATTAAAATTGGATTTAACTTTGAAATAGTAATAAACTGATAAAAACAGCGAACAAAATGATGAAAAATGCAGAAGACAATGCAAACAACGTGATAACGGAGTTCACCCGATGTGGGCTATGCCTCAGAGTCAATGAAGCTCTTGAACAGATCTATTCTAATGTAAAATCACTTTGAACAATTACAAATACATCACAACGCTTCTTTGGTTTTTTGATAATCTTTGCACAATCTCTAGAGATTCCCAGTTCGAGTCTCCAACAAATCCCTACAACAAAACTTCTCCAAAATACTCTAAAACTCTGCAAAAATGGGTCTGCAATATAACAGATTACACTTCAAATACAAAATAGTGCCTTTCATAATGTTCTCTCACTTAGTGGTGTAGCAGCTAAGGCTTATCATTTTAGCCTAAAGCTGCCGAGGTTCAAATCCCTCTTCAATGCATCCTTTTGCTTGTTTATAGTGCTCAATCGCCCGTATTATGAGGATAAAAGCCATATCCTTGGCTTAATTTAGCAAAGGCCCACATGGCCTAACCGTGGGGCATAAAAATCTAAACTATGGGGTGAGGGGTTCAAATCCCCCACCTCCGCGTTTCATTTGGATAAGCTTTCACTAAGGCTTCTTTACATTTCGGTGGGTAAATCCCACATCTGTCACATGGTGTTGGGGATAAGGTTTTAAATAGCCTTGGTGGTGGGTAGTTGACCATGGCTTTGGCCACACATTGCATTGTTTTACACTGAGCTCTCTAAGCTCGGCACTTGACTCAGTGTTGGCCTTTGCATTGGTTGCTCCACGTGAACTTGTTCATCGTTGGCTCATCCGTCTAACTCGACATCGAGCACGGTTGGTTGGTTGGTTGTGATCCGTTGTCCATCTCAGCATTGGGCTCGTCGACGGTGAGGTGACTATGCATTTAGTTGGCATGTTGAATTGAATGCGGTGTGAGGTGGCTTAGCGCGTGGAGCTTGCATAGCTAACTCGGTGTGGATGATTGTATAGGACTCGATCTAGCCAAGCCGACTATGAACTTGGTGTGATAGCGTCAAGCTAGTTGTGGCGATGTTAAGCTTTGGAAATCTATGTGGTTTAGTCCCACATGCATGCAAAGTTGGTCTTCAAATGGGTTTATAAGAAAAAAATCCTCATTGTGCGATGTGAAGATAGGCGACAGGGTCCCCCTCCTGAAAAAGAGTGGACCCCACCGACTGTTGGGCCCCCAACCAACACATAATGTGGGCCCTACATCAAGCTGTCGAAAACCGGAGGCTAAAACCAAAAACCAAATATTTGCACAAGCACCGCCACTTGTCACGACATCATTTGTCCACATGTCAAGTTCTCATCATGCCACCTCATCTTTGTGCAACCTGCTCTTATTTTTGCTAGTTGGGGAAAAGCTTGATGGTGTATCTTAGCATACGACATCCATTTTATCCCGTTCAAAGGGTGTCGGAAAGCTCTCAACAAGCTCTTATGTTTGAAGCAATTCATAACACGTGCGAGACCATCGACTTGTAAGTTGTGGGTATCCTCCGGATCAATGTATTAGAAAGAAACATTGGTACACTTTGCTTATGTTGCTTCATGAAAACCATGCTTTGAATGCATTAGGCTTAGTTAGAGCTTCATTGTGTTGTTACTGACACATTCCTTGATTTCAAAGTTGATCTTCAGTTGTACTACATGTAGCATTGGTTTCATGATTTTGATTAATTCATTATATCTAGAAGTACACTTGCTTTGGGAGATGTTTTTCTTTTACCTGCAGCTTTGCATCAGTATTGGCTTATAGTTTTTGTATCTAAAACATTAAAAACTAAAATACAAGGCATTTGTCTCGTCTTTCTTTGTAATTTCAGTACTTCATTTTAAGTTGTTTACTGGTTGAACAATAGGCATATTTGGATCACATCTTGTTTGTTCTCCTTTCTTGTATGCCTTGGCAAATTAGCATACAATAGGAAAAATGTTTAATAATTGTTTCCCTTCATTTCAGTTTGTTTGTTTGGTTTGTGGTACCTTTGAGTGAGCTTGTTTGTTGATTTATTTTCTTGTACTTAAAATAAGATATTGGAAGTGTTATGTGGGAGACACCCCCTAGATTTTGGTGATGTCCCCGACATCCCAAACATTCAAGGGACTTGGAAGGTACATCTCTACTCTATTTTATTTTTTTATGCTTACAAGCTGTTAATTTTACCAAAAACATTGAATTCTAATCTCAAAAGTGCCCTAAAAATATTAGATACAATTTAAAGCTCTAAATATCATTGAATAAAATTAAAATATTTAAATATTATTTTTTATGTACTAATTAAATAGTCTTCCTCCTGCCATCCCCAAAATCTAGGAAATTTTTTGCCATCCCAAAAACCCCGTCCCTCCATTCCCCCATCCCCGAGACCTAGGTAACTATGGATATTGGAGGTATTCAGCTACTATGAGGACTTGCTACTATACCCAACTTTCTTTCTAGCTCACCTTCTCAACCTGGTCTTTGGTATTTAAGTCATCTTCTTCTCATCTTTCTTATTCTTCTCCCAGTCATTTTATGACTATACCCAGTCAGGGACAGCCCCTCCACACTGGACAGTTCCCTTGTGTTATACAACCTGACATTTCCCCCTCCAACTAGAACTATGTTCACCAACAGCTCCATCAGCTAGTTCTCCAATCCACCCCTCATCCTCACCTCCTTGTTCCTCCATTCCAATCCCTCGATGAGCATCTTGAGGTAACCAATCAATATTATGAAAATAGAGCCCATGAGCAACGGCAAAACAAGAAAAACCCTTGTCTTAAGCTTTCCTGCCTGTCCTTTAAGAAGTTGTGTGTGAGGTAGATTGTGTGGTTTTCCTTGCATACAAGACCCTCGAAACTCAGAAGAGCCCACATAGCTCAAACCAGATATTTCATTCAAGAATCAAATTCGATACCACTCAATTTCCAGATAGTAGTAAAAGGAAAGATGCACTCAAATTTTCTGATTGAATTCCTCCACAACTAGCTTGAAATTTTCAACCCTAAATATGAAATTAATGAGCAAAAAACAAAGGCCACAAAATAACCATTAAAATTTTCCCTAAAACAACAAAATGGACTACAAAATTCAGTCTTAGGCAAATTTTCCCATCTTTCAAAGCTTTTGTTATTAATTTTCTTCATTTTCCTCAAACTGCATCCTTCATTTTTCTCCATTTTCCATCAATCCAACTAGTCCAAAAATTCTAAGATCGGCAAGCAATTTTGCATTCAAAATTTGAAGTCACATCTAAACATACAAACATTTCAAGTAATGCAAAGTTAGCGTAAATTTATTTTTTGCATAAGTTGTAAACTAGTGGAGAGGAATGCATGATTATCAAATAAAGAAACATGAAATACTTGAACAAAAGTTTTAAGATTCAAATCTTAAACCAAATCTAAATTACAGTCAAACTGCCTAAAGATTCAAAGCGTAAATAACTAAAGGCTAAGCAATACCTGATACGGAGAGAGTCTTCTTTAGATGCTCGGAGTATTGAGTCCTCGGCGGAAGCAATTTACATAACGCCAATGCCTCCTCAAAATTTCCAGATGCTACCAGTTGTACTACCTGTGGACTTGGCAATAATTGCACAATTGCATGAACATAAATTATCTTTAACTTCTTGACATAAAAATATCAGATATGCTCAAGCAAAACAAAAACACACACATGACAATGACAGAAAACCAAGCAACCAGATGACAAGTTCAAACCCATTCATAGGCCAGGCTAAAAGGAGATTATTTAGTATCAAAACAGCCAAATTGGAGCTAACAAGTTGAAAGGTGACCTGTTTATACTACAATGAACTATCAGCATACCAGAAACAAATTTTGATGTTAGTAGTGAATAATTAAGGTTAGTTTTATTTTCAAGTAGTACCTGACCTCAAATTTTAGTTTCTGAAATGATTACTCTTTCTACCCTTTTGGTCTAAAACATACATTCTGTCACCATCAATGGTCCAGGAAATAGGAATTATGGATATTTGTATCCATGTGATGAAATATCATCCTAGATAGGATAGTTGTATGTTCTGAACTTGAAGAGAATGTCCATCTGAAACAGTTATTTTGGCTATACATGAGAGTTTGTGATCATTCTAATTGACCCTAATGAAAATGAATATTGCACATGATTTCACAGTTCACAGGACATATAAAAGGCAAACAAATTACCACAGGTGCTCAAAAAGAAAAAGATTATAATTCCATAACACAATAAATTCAAATAAAAAATTAAACAAAATAAAGATGTGCAATAGTTCGCTTATGCTTGGGCAGTTTGTGAAAGAGGTGAGTTTGGCGCTCAACATACTAAATTTTTGGCACTCAAAAATGTCTAGTCCAGAATAGCATAGAAATGAGGAAGTGAAAAGTGATTTCCACGTTCACTTGAGAACTTGTGCTCGTGCTCTTGTTTCCTCAAACAACTGATTCCAACATGAAAACATGTACAGAAAAGGAAAGGTGGGAACCATCTCCTTCAAACGTTTCGTGTTGGGCATTTCATTGTCCAAGAGGAATGTTTCTAAGTCCCTAACTCAATACATAAACAGTGACCACTGAAAAGTCAAAAGGAATAAAGCCATGGTCCATGGAATTCTTATTTTGTGCCCAATAAATATTACAACTTACATATCTTACACAAAAATCAAAAATACCAAGGGACGTCACGTAAATCCCCACACCACGCACTCTATGCAACTAGAGGAGCTTTCAATGCACACAATGCCAGGCAGGCAAAACACTAGCCAGAAAAACATGTTAACAGGAGACCGACACACCAACAGACATGTCAGCAGTAAAGGAGAGTATGAACAGTTATAATATATTATTTTACTTTATCAGTTCTCCATCCCTCTGCAGCCAAAAATGTTTCTATGAACAGATTGTATAGCTACAAAATTAGTCACCGCATTCAAATTCGTGTTCGAATTAGCAGTATAAAATTCGTTGCTAAAAATAGAGATAAAATTTGTGATTAAATTCGGCTAATAGAAATACACTTATAGTTTCACATTTCATATAAGTAAACATGTCAAAATAACTTTCCAACAACTAGCTGTCATAAATTGATTGAAAAACATTTTGAACAACAATATAGAAAATGCTTTGAAAAAGTGATAGTTCAAACTCTTGAATTTTCCTACAAGCTAAGGCTCGTCAACTTGTTACATCAAAAAGCTCAAGATCATCAAGAGCACTTGGCTCAATGTCATCATCACCGGCATCGACAATGTAATGTCCCTTTTTCCCACTTGAGAGCTATTATTTGGTCTTCTTGTCATTCCTTCTCCATGGCAAAGAAGTACAAGAAGATGGAGGAGAACATTGAGCTTTCATATGCTATGTTTTTACTAATTTTTATATTTTCTTTTAGTGTTTTTACCTCTTATAGCAGGTCGGCTGGGTCAGAGCTAATTAATGGAAGCTAATGAAGGAAAAGAACATCTCTAAGGGGTCGGCCTTACCTTTTTATGCTTTGGCGCCAATGGAGGAATATAAAAGGAGAGTTAAGACATCATTTGACATCTAGACTTTGGCGCATTTTATCATACTTGAGCATTGTGAGCTAGTGGCTCCTTGTTCTTCCACTTGAGGACGAAAACCCTCATGTGTGGCTTGCCTAGGAGGACGAAAACCCTTCTAGAGGTTGAGTGAAGGACGAAAACCCTTCATCTTGACTTGGTATTGAAGTATAAGGCAGATTTAAGGAGATATCTATCATTTTCAGATTATTATTGGCTTCTTTCATGTGGAGCGACCTACCTTGTGTAGGGTTTTGAGGGTTTGGTGAACTCATATGTGCATTTTCAGTTGATAATCTGATTTGTCCTAATTTCTAAGGCCGAGAATCTAAAGTTTCATGATTTTTGGGGGTTTCTAGACCCATAATCTATAATTTTCTTGTGGCTGCTATTGGCTGGACATTAATTAATTTCAGCAGTGTGTTTCTTCAGATTTTTCATTGTTTTTGGCTCTTGTGGATGCATAAATGATATATCTAAATTTTGACAAGTTTATTTGAAGTATTTGATGGTGTTTGGCATATATTTGTGAAGGGTACAGTTTGTTGATTTCTTATTTTCAGTCTGCTGCAATAAAAATCAGATCTGAATAATTTTGGTGTTTGGTTAAATTCCTTTGCTATTGGTCTAAACCCTTGAAAGGGTCATTACAGACATAATAATAAAAATCAGATCTGAATAATTTTGGTGTTTGGTTAAATTCCTTTGTTATTGGTCTAAACCCTTGAAAGGGTCATTACGGACAATATCATTACCAATATCATTAGTGTCATCCTCAAGCTCATCACAGACAAAATCGGGGTCATCTTCATCGAAGAGTCTTCTAGAAAATGTTGAAGCTTCTTCTACTTCAAGCACATGCATCTTTTGTCACTTTTTTCATGGTCGAGTCACAAATTGCTATGTACATAAACAAGATCCCTCAACATTCCACGATAACAACCTATTCCTTTTCTTTGATTGAACGTGGTTAAAGCTGCTCCAATTCCTCTCACAAGTTGATGCACTTACTCCTTGACTCAAGACTCAAACTATAAAATGTTTCGATTCAGGAGTGTCTACTCCACTGAGAATCGCCACCATTCATCTCCATCCATATCCTCTATGTCATCTATAGCTGATTGGGTTCCAAACAACCCATCTCTCGCCTATATGCACCGAGCTACTCTCTTTTTTCTTTTCGTAATATCTCTATCACGAACTAGCTTTTCAATTGTTGCATACACACAATTCATGACTTCACAATAGCTTTCTCTTTCTATATGAAACAATATTGGCTCCAAATAACATGTTGCTACATGTAAATGCGTATGCATCATCCTCCATGTTCCATCAAAAATATCCCATATTTCATTGTATTATGCTTCCACATTATTGAAAGTCTTTTGGATGGCTTCTCTAGTGAAGGAATTGAGTGAGTTTTAGCATGTGGGTATTTTTGAATTTGGCTTTTATGACTCTCTGGGGATACCTTAGAGCAATGCAAACAAGCTATGAGCAAAACAAACACAAAACATGACCTGTTACTTGAAAAGAACGAAAATTTTAAAAGAGGTAGTCCCAGATTTCGTGGTGAAATCTCGAGGACACCGCACATACCAAAATTCCACTACGAGGTAGGTCACTCCACTCTAAACATATATAATATTACACAAAAGATGGCACACATGTAAGAGAAAAATATTTTATTACTTTTCAAATCAAATTGCACACCAAAAATCTCATGAAGGGTTTTCGTCCTTCACAAGTTTCCCAACCAAGGGTTTTCGTCCTTGGATGAGGTCCTCAACCCAAGGGGTTTCGTCCTTCGAGAGAGAGAGAGAGTAAAAGGGCTACACTAGCCAACTTTCACCAAAATATGAATAATCACCCAAAACATGAATCAATAATGCCCAAGCGACCTCCTTATATAGCCACAAGGAGTGCTTTTACAATATAAAATGATGGTCGACCCCTTAAGGTAAGTGCTTTTAAATATATAAATGGTATTTGGAGCCTACATGCTCATAATACCTTTATTTCCTAACTACTTAAGTCCCTCTATTGGAGCGCTAGGCTTCCCAATAGGATACATGATAATAAATAAAACAACAATAAAGATATAGTTCAGATCTTCCCCTTGTTTTCCTCCTTAGACCCACGGGGAGAGAATGGGTTAAGGTCTTCGAAAATCAGCCTTCAAAAAGGGACATGACAATCCTCCCCTCTCAAAATTGTTTGTCCCCAAGCAATTGCAAGTACCCGGATCCCAAATAAATCTCAGCTGCTCCTTATTTCTTGTTCCTTCTTGCATAGTATCCTCTCCATGAACTCTACTCATGCCAAAATATCTCATATCCGCAAGCATAGAAGTGGCTGAAGTATAGCCGTGACTGCGGAAAACCAAAGTGAAGTTCCATTGGGCTCTTGCTTTCCTTCTTTTCCTTCTAGATATTTTCCAAATTTGAGTCCATTCGCAGTTGTGTATTTTGTGACTGGACCAGCTCTTTAGAATTTATCTGAAAATGATAGAACTGACCTTCCTTGGTTTGGGAAGGTGACCAACTCCATGTAGGGCCTCCTAACGGTGCAATGAACTCAATTAGCCTCTCCGTTAGATGGAAAAAAGATCTCAGCTGTACCCTTCCCTTCCAACCTAAACCTACACATGAAACAAACTTATTAAGGAAAACCACAATACTTATTACTCTCCTTTCATGCATGTTTGGTGGATGGAATGGCTCTCTTTTGCCTTCTTTTCCTGTGCTCAGCTGAAATACCTCTCCATGGTTAAGAATTTGTATTTTCTTCCCTTTGATCAGATTGAAATGGGTTGGTGATGGCTGCTTAGGGGCTGAGTATCCCTTCAAAAACTGAGTTTCTTCCTCTCCCAAGTGGTCAATCTTTATCATCATTATTTTGCTACCTTCCCAACTGTTGTAGATAGGCATGTTCCCTTGTAATTGGGTAGTATTAGTGACTGAAAATAATTTTAGGAGAGCTGAGCATACATTTTTAAGAAAGTGGGGCGGAGTGTCTACCCTCCTAACCATTGGAATCTCACTTTCAGTTATTGCAAAAAAGAGTAGAAGGCTGAGAAAGTAGTATGCATAAATGTTGTAGTTGCTTCCTCTTTGGGAGTTCTTCTTGAAGGACAGCCTTCTATTGCTTGTGAATAAACAAGTATTAATTGAGAAAACTCCCATAACAGCCCTGCATATTTTAATCTCCAATTTATACCTTCTCATGATGTTGTTTGCCACATTCTTCCTTGCATTCTCAGCTATGATCAGTCCTTTCCCAACTGCTGGTAAGGAAATAAAATCAGTCCTTCCTTGCTCAACATGCCTACCTTTTCCATTCCTGATTTCATGAATTCTGACTTCTTCATTTTGTTGGAGCTTTAACCCCCTCTTGTGAATTTTGAGGGTAAATTCCCCTAAAGTTTGGAGCTCTTGACCCCCAAGAACAATATGTGCCTCAGCTGAACTTAAAACAAAGAAGTTGATACAAAATTCATACCTTTCTGATGTAGGAGCATCACTCCAACTATGTACATATGTCATGTTGACATCAAATTTTGATTTGAAGGTGTGTTTGTAGGTTTAGTGAGTCCTTGTGAGTCACCTAGGTGTGTTGGATTGGGTCTTGGCCTTCCAAAATTTAAATTATACACTTACCCTCCAAAAGTGCAAGTTGAATCTTGGAGGCCTATTTTGGCTTGATTGTGTAGTTGGTATGGTCTAGTGTTGTAAGTTGGAGCTAGAGTCTTTGTCATGCTTGTAATGGCCTTTAAGGAGGAGTCAAATAGGCTGCAAATAGTTTAGACTCGTGGTCATATGTTACCATGCAAAGGTGAAGCAAGAATTTCTTGTCCAAGTGACCAAAAGGGTGGATATGGACTCTTAGTTCGGTGGTAACCGAATGTGAGAGACACTTTAAAAGGTTTTGTAACTAATTTGAACTTATCATTCGAATGATCAAGACTTGGGAATGTAGAAGCTCCAAGATTTAAAACAGAAGAAACTTAGTTTGCAAACTACTGTGTTATTGGTTAAAATCTGTGTATGGTATTTTGAGTGATTACATGACAAAATTATTCAATGGTGAATCTTGTTCATGGTGTTGTATTGAGATTGGTAAGGAGAATAAACACTGACCATTTCATTGCATGAATGTGTATGTTTGATTTTGTCCTTGTTAGTAGTAACATTTCTTGAGCATTCTGTGGCAGAGTAATTGATGCACAGTCAGGGATAAAAGACAAAGAACGAGCTGTGAAGGAATATTGTGTTTGAAGAGAGTTTACAAGGCAAGCTAGGATCTGCATGCATCTACAGAGCCTTTACAAGAGTAAGTTGAAGGACATTTGTAAGAAACCCTGTGTTAAACTAATTGAATTTGAAATGAAACCTTGTTTATGATTTTTGGGAAAAGCCTTGTCTAAAAGTTGTGCATGTGAACAAGGAGTATACAAATCATCAGTGTAGACCTCAACACTCCTTCAGGAGGTTGTGAAAAGGGATATTCAAACATAATTTGTTAAAGGCACAAAGGAGAAGCTATGGAAACCATGTTTCCTTAAGGCAGAGCAGTGATTTTTGTAAGCAAACTCAAGGTTGAGTGTGATCTAGAGACCTACTAGTAAGTTAGACACGTGAGGAAGGTTAGGAATAGCAATTTGGTGAAGTTTCAAGTCTTGAGGTAAAGAATAGTACATTTGGTGGTAAAATTTCTGCTACGGGTGACTGGGAAACCCTGTCTAGGGTTTGGTGGAGATTTGGGGTTTGATGGCTCAAACGATGGAGAAAAGGTATGAGTTTGTGAACTTGTAATCCCAAAATCTTTTCCTTGTATATTTATGAGGTTTTAGGGATTTAACATTTGGCAAGACTCTGTATAGCATGACAGTCCTCATGAGACCTGTAGAGTACAGTACTGATGAAGATATAATGGAAGATTTTGGAATAGGGAGCCTAAGCAAAGATTAAGTCTGGAAATCTCATACATATCATCTACAGAAGGAAGGTAAACTACAGTTGAAAGTTTGGGTGTTAAGAATTGAGTAAATACATGATATGAATGACAGTCACATTGCACAGAAGAGGTAACAGACTAGAACCCTAGGGTTTGGTGAGGGTTTACCATTTGATGGACTAAATGGTGGAATTACATAATGAAACTTTGACCAAATCATCTTGGTACTTCCCTTTTAGAGATTTTGGTGGAATTAAGACTTATTTTTTCATATTTTTCTACAGTCTTCGACAGTTGAGGAACTCGGAGTTGTCTAGTTCATGCAAAGACCTAATTGCCACTGAGAACAGGGAATTTGAGTGGAACTTTCTTAAGAACCTCATAATGAAATTTTGTATAAAGGAGAACAAACCAAATGGGTGCTCCAAATGGATCTTGGTTTGTCAAATGAAGCAGGGAGTCAAAAGTCAAGGGGAAAAACCATTGAAAATAGTGCTAGAAGAGGCTTGAGCTGGTGGAAAGGAAGTTAAGATGGAAAAGTGGTCAAACTAAAGATTGGAAAGATAAGATTTTGCACACACTTTGAGGGCCCAAAAGGGTACTTAGAAATGTATTGGGTTTGTCCTAAGGAGTTGTGGTTTGTTACAAACATGGAATCACCAATGGCACTTGTCCAAGAAGCCTAAAAGGGCAATTTTGTAAAAGGTAAGGTAATTGATCTTTTTAGGTGTTTTGAATCAATTTGATGGATGATTGAACATTGACTGAGGTGTACTAACAGGGTTAATGATGAATGCAAGCTCAAATAGAGGTTTTCGGCTATGATTGGGATAAGAAAGGAGTTGTTTATAGCTTGAAAAGGTGAGTGGTTTAGCTAGAAAAGCATTGTTTTTGATAGTTGTGATCAAACTGACTTTGTGTATTGATTCAAAGAGGATAGGCTCTGCATCACTTTCCATGGGAATAGTGAGCTGAAGTATCTTTCTTGTGAAAAGAAGAGATGTTCCGTAGGTTATGGTGACAATGTAGCCTTTGAAACCAGCCTTGTTTGGCCCCATCCTTCTTGCCAATTCTTCTTCAATAAATTGATGTGTATTGCCATTCTCTACAAGCATGGTGACCCTTTGGTCATGAAGAAGACCCTTCACCTGGGATGGGTGATGTGTGCCACATATTATAGTAAGAACGCTGCCCATCCACTCCATTCTTTCTAGCTCTTCCATTTTCATGGAACCATGGGTTAACCACATATGAAACTGAAAATTAGAATCACCATCATTTCCCTCCATAATGATTTTGAAATCAGGTATTCCTCCCTTTGTAAATCTCAACATAGCACCTATATGCCACGTGCGGAAACACCTTTGAAATTGAGCCCAAGTATCTATATGTTCTTTACTACAAAAAGTACTTCTTACCTCATCACCCCGTGAAGTATGATGTGCATGATGATATCCAATCAGCGGTGACATAGGAGGATACAACACACATGAGACATGAGTACTCTTCCTAACCAGCTGTCCATGGTAACAAATCTGAAATGATATATTGGCAAAAACTGAGATATCCTCATACCGTGGGCTGCCTATGACTCAGAATTTCTGAGTTCAAATCAGCACTCTTCCTTGGCATGGTTTCCTCACCGGATGGGATCTTTTCTTTCCACATTTGTCGGTGCTTGTCTTGGGTAACCTCTGGCTTCTTGTTAGGGTTGTGGTTTCCATCAAATGACCTCCTTTTGACTGCTGTTAGGAACAGTCCAGCCACCTCATCAAGTGCTTTCCCGGAATCTTGTCCTTCATGGAGAGTTTCTTCCAATCTTCTTGACCTTATAAGACTTGTTGAGATACCATCAACACAACCATCATTGTGACCCAAATTTTTCCCTCAAACACATGTATATCAAATGGATTACAAACCAAACGGAAAGAGGAAGTAGTTACCTTTGCATGCATGCATACCGTGGACATTGGGAAGAAGGTTACTATTATCCAAATTTCACCCCCGAGTTAATTTGATAACATGCATCAGAGTTTTTAGTTCCAAGCAAGTAGATTGATTCAGGGGAAAATCGTAAAATTGGCTAAGTCCTGCTCAAGGCCACCTTTGGGACAGTTGGAACAATTATACGCGGAAGGTGCGGATCGGCCGAAAAGCCTCCAGGCGGCCCAAACAGAAAAGGGACATCTGGGACAAATGGACGCGAAATGCCCGGATCAGCCGAAAGAAAGAAAATTTGTCCAAGTCCTTTACTGGGAGCAAGCGGGACAAGAGTGCGCGGAGGACGCGAACCGGCCGAATCGGGCGAACCGGAAGAATTTGTCCCAGACAGCACTGGGACATTTGGGACAAATGGACGCGAAGGACGCGAACCGGCCGGATCGGCCGAAACAGAAACTTCAGCACAAGGACAAGTGGGACAAAGGGGCGTGCGGGACGCGGATAGCCGAAGGAGCCGAAAGCCAATCAGATCACGCCACGTGTCACCGGCAGAAAAGGGACGAGGAAGCCCATTTCGGGCGGATCGGAGGATTCTGTCCCGCGAAGCACTGGGACATCCGGGACAAAAGGACGCGGTGGACGCGAAAATCCGGCAGGCCCGTGGACAAATCACAGCATGACACGTGTCGCCAAGGAAAAAGGTCCAAAAAGTCAAAGGGGCGAGTTTTCGAGCACTGATCCGAACCAATGAAATAGTGCCACGTGTCCAAGTTTAAGGGGCCCATAAGAAAAGCCCGCGAAAAGGTGGAGAGAGAAAATTGCTCAGCGAACCAGAGCCTGCCACGTGTCATCCAGATGGCAGAGCGCGGGAAAAGAAATTTAAAAATCCGTTTTCGCCTGTTTTGTGCCCTAAATCTTCAGACCTTCGTATCTTTCGATCTAGAGCTCGGATTCACACGTTCTTTATATCAACGGAAAGTTGTTGAAATTCTCTACATGATTCTAAGGATCAATTTCGCATTTTAGTGCGGTTTGGAGGAGAAAATTAAGAAAACGTCTCTGACGCATAGTGGTAGATAAGTAATGCTTCAACAACCAACTTTAATGCAGACAGACGACTCGCCGCTCTGTTAGACGACCCGCCGTTTGCTAGGATCCGCCGCTTCTGTCATAATAATGAGATGATTTTAAATGCTACCAAGAAGTGGTTCAGCGCGGATCTCGGATCTCCTCTCTCTTCCCTCTCTCATTTCTTGATATATATTGTAAAGAAGAGCTCCTTTAAGGGGTCGGACATTTTTGTTTTGCATCCTCCCTTATTCCCTCGCTTGCAAGAGAATTTGTGGAGCTTTCAAACCTCCCATATGGGTTGTAATGCCGTCTTTTGCCTCTTGCCACCGCTAATATCTTGTATCGACTCTTGAGCAATAATATATGTGTTGTGATTGACTCTTAACCCTCTCATGTATTCATTGTTGTCATTTTGATCTCTTATTGCAGTTTGGTTACCTGTGCATGGTGTTTGTATTGCGTCTATGTGGTCTATGTTAAATTTGCAAAACGAATGTCTAACATTCCTTGGTGCATCACCTTTGTAGTTTAGGTTTTATTCTATGCATTTTCTTACCCTGTCTCCTTGGCAAGTTAGATTAGGTTTTAGCAAACCCTCTGCATTTTTTTGTGTGCATCTGAACAGAGGAATAGGAACCAACCTTCTCTGGAGAATCTTTTCTCATCTTTACAAGTCCCACGCTTGGAGAAAGGATTCCATGTTGTGCAATCACACTGGATGCCTGAACATCAACCTAGAAGCCTGATTTGCATCTAGGGGTGTTGTGAGTCTGCAACAACAGTTACCTCTTATCAATCCAATTTCAGTCCTTGTGCATAAAGCGACCTTTGTCTTGATGCATGCATAACTTGGAAGCTTTCGAAAAAGTGTAAGTACCCCTTACTACTCAATGTGCTCCTCATTTTGCCCACATTTGTATCAAACTGATTATGATGATTAGCTCCATGTGATGGCGAACTAGGGAGCAATAAATCTGAGATATGTTTGTTCCTTGGACTTTCAACAAGATTTTCATCTCCTTTTGCCTTTGCTCCTTTGATAATTGGTGCTTTCCCCTTTTGCACAACCTCCATACCTTGTTCACATGTGCTTGGGATGTCTTTGTGGCTCTTACCCAAGTCAAATTGTAATGTCCCCTTTTCTAGGACATTTCTAAACAAGTATTGAAGACCTTTAGTCCATTCTTTCCCCATGGACTAAAGGATAAATTTGGGGAAAATATTATAAAAGTGGTTTTCACCACTAATTTGTTAACCCCTTCTTTGAGCTCATTAAAAAAGAATTAAATTTACCTTTTTGTGATTTTAATCATTAAGTTAAAAAGGTGAATTAAATATTAAAAAAGGAGATATGTTCTACATGATGAAGACCCCCTTTTTAATGGTCACTTACCCTTAAAGTAAGTCGCCATTCTAAGGGAGCATTGGGCAAAGAAAGGGCCCATTTGGAGCGCCACTCTTGGAGGGAGGAATATAAAGTCACATCACCTCTTCCATTGTGGGGTATGTTGATTATGATTATTGTTATTTCTTCATGCTTGAAGAAAAGGGATGCATGCCCATTGATGTTCTACTAAAGGTGTTTTACAACACCACCTTGTTATTGGCAAATTGAAGACCCAAGCAAGTTGTTGAAGGATCCATTCATGCATGATTGCTGGTCTGTTTTTCTCTTGTGCCCTAGCGACTTGATGTGAATGTGAAATCTGAATATTGTGCATTGATCTTATCCTTCTTTGGTGGCGAATTACTTGGTGGTAATTTTGGTAATGTGTTTATGCCCTAGCAAGTTGGATCTCACTTGTCTTGGTATTGATTTGATGCTTTAAGCTGTTGTTGTATTTTTGTGCCCTAGGCAACTGGGTAAGGGTGTATTTTCAACATATTGGGTGCATAAAACTTGCATAAAAGATTCAGATCTGATTCTATATATTTTTATGAGCTTGTGCACAAGGTTTGGTGATCAGTGGGGTGTTGTTGCATGCATAATCAACCCTAATTGTGTTGGGCGAAATAGTAGGAGGGTCATTTCTGCACTTTTGGTGAAAGCTGGGTTAATTCTGATTTTACATTCATAAACTTCATATTTTATAACCCCAATATCCAAAGTTTGAAGTATTTTGCATGGTTGGTTGAGCAGGCATTAATTTTAGATGATTCGCAGCGATAGCTGGGAATCGACTATTCAATTACATTCAGTTGTGTATAATCAGATTGGTGCTAATTTAGTGCGCTCTAGCTATTTTCCGATTTATTCCACTTACCCTCTGGTAGTTCAGATCCCACTCCGGGTTAAGAATAGTAGACATTGGAATACTCTGGATAATTTTTGAATTTGGGTGAATATTGAATTGCCCTAATTTGGGGACATTACATTGATTTTTCATCATTTTGCTCTTTATTGACTGCTGTTATAAACAGACCAGCAAGCTGACTGTTATCATGTCTATTTGGGAAATGGTTTCCAACCTCCCCTTTCTCTTCCCCTTCTTGCTCATCATCCTTCTTTTCAACCCTGGATTCATCACATGCTAAAATATCATCAATATTAACCAAACAATGATCATTAATTACCTCATATTGCTGACTCTCCGGAACAACAATGGGAGTAAGGGTTGAATCTTCATCCTTCATGGCTCCCTTTCCTTCAAAATACAAACCTGATTTTTCACTAGCATGTGTGTGACAAAAATTGTCATGGGGACTTAAGAGACCTCTACCTTCAAATCTTTCTTCATGTGTAGTGTCAAAACCCTCGCGTGTGGTGTCCTTATGGAGCGCTGCTCCCTTCCCTGTAGTTTGGGTTTTGACCTTGTGCCAATTCCAACTCTCTTTGTTTCCAACTCCACAAACTCTGCAAAAGGGAGGGCATCCCGGACCTTCTCGGAAGAGCTCTATAGCGAAACATCAAAGACTTTGGAGTGGCTTCTTCTTTGATTGTTCTAACTTCAACGAGTTTCTCCACAGTTAGGGCGAGGGTTTCTAATGACCTTGCTAACTTCCCTTGCATCTTCTCGAACCTTTCCATGCTTCACAGGTTGGGAGGATGATGCTTTGATACCATTGTAATGTCCCTTTTTGGGGACTCAAAAAATGGCTAAAAACTCACAAATCAAATTTATAGAACTATTGTTATAACCCTACAAAACTGAATTTCAAACCCTTCCTAGGGCAGCGACTTCCCTAGGTGAGATAAGCCCTTCAAAGAGGGGTTAAACCTTGCAAAAATCCTTCCAAACTTATGCCAAAATTAGTAGAAAACCTTTAGCAAACAATTGTAGCCGTTAAAAATCAGAATTGGATGTGGAAATAATTAATTATGAAACCCTAACCAACGAACATCATCAAGCTTGAAAAAATAGTAGATCACCTCCAAAATTCATCAAACTTGGGATCTTGGCCTTAGAAAATATAGGGAACAAGAGAGTAATTTCATATTTGCCAAAATTGCATCACACATACCAACATAAGATAAGATAAGATAATATTATTTATGTCCAACACATGACCACAAAAATAGGTCAATGGGAATGCAGAGTACAAAGCAAACCAACCCAGCAAGAGGACCCAAACGGGTCGCCCGAAATACAATGAGAGAAGGAGAGGAAGAGAAGGAAACAACAGAGGCCGAGAAACCAGAAACAAAGAAGAAAAAGATGATGGTGCGGGGGGAGCGGAAGGAGCAACACCCCCACAACATCACCTAACACTCAAGGCCGGATGGGAGTGACTCGCAGTGCGTTGATAACCAGAAGCTGAGACTAAGAATGCCTAGGGAGCCGGTGTCCGAGAGGGAGGCGGTGCCTTTGAGTAAGCCTGGTGGGTCGTTGTCTATGCGGAGGGGCCCTGGGAGGTGCCTGAGATAGGGAGCCTCGAGTGGAAGAAACAAGGTCTCGAGACCTAACGGATCTGGACTGGGGGTCCAGACACGTGTCCAAGCGTCGCTGGCACCCCTCACCAAGGAAGAACACGGGAAAGAAAGAAGTGATCAGTCTAGTATTCATCCGTCTGGGGGAGGATGGAGGAGCTTGTCCCAAGCCTGAGGGCCTCCTAAAGGTAGAGAGCAAGACATCTCTGATCATAGTATCTGAAGAAAGTTGTGAAGGAAGCTCACGGAATAGGCAATGGAAACGCCCACAAATCTCATAGTAAACAAGACACCTGAAAATGAAGTGTTCTTGGTTTCAACTTCTGGAAAGAGCAAAGCAGGAAAGTCCGCTCCGAGCGGTTTAAGTGATGATCAGTCTCAACACGAAGTCGATGTGAGCCCACTCTAAACTGACCCAAAGAGATACGAAGGAAATGTAGCCAATGCCGGGAAATGTACATGGGTCTGAAAATGACCCCATCACGGATCTCAAGAAAGTGTGCCGCATAGAATGACATCTTCGGACGTAACCCCCAAAGGGGTTGGTCCAGGTGTGTTGGATGAAATGTCTGTAGATATCATCTCTGATTATCCTATGAGAGTCTTGTTGTTTGGGTAGGAGGTGGGCAGGGGCATCCAAAGAATAATCGAAGGGTGGGAGACGGACCATCCGGATGTCAATGCACTCAAAAAGGCGTGAAACGCAAGCATACCAACAACAAGATTGTCTACTATGATCTGAGGATGCAATAGCTTCAGAGGAACAAGAGGGAAAAATAAATGTACTGTCCACAATGGTAAGAGCTAGAAAACCCCCGAATATGGTGCAACAACAACACAAGGCTGAAGATGGTCTCCAAACGAAAAGGGCGAGCCCCAAACTTAGTAAGAATAATGTTGTGAGGAACATATTCTTTGCACCTGATAATACGTCTGAGCATGAGGATCTGAACACGCTCAATAGTAGCCCAATCTGAGTCAAAAGAGAGGGACCCCAACCTTCCGAACCATACAGAACCGTGGGCCTAACCAAGTGAATCGAAGAGGGACATCTTGGAAGGAATGTCCTGAAAGTGGTGGCGGAAACATTGTCTCTCAAGAATCGCCAAAGAGCCATACCCCTTATTAACGCAAGGTTGGAGAGCAAGACGGAGGCTAAAACGAGGTCCAGAGAAAAGAATCCCGGGTAGGTATAAGAGCAAGTGATCTCAATCTCCACACCCTTAAAGAAGAAGTGGAGGTCTGAAGTCTTCAGACAATTGAAAACCATAACTTTGGTTTTTCCAAGGTTCAAGGCTCAGCTGCCTGTGATCACAAAAAGGGCTAAGGCATCCAACTGCCTCTGGAGACCCTCTGCAGAAGAAGCAAGGAGAACCACGTCATCTGCAAAAAGGAGGATGTAGATCAGAACATGGTGCAGAAGACACCCATCACCTTCCTGGATGCGATCCCTGAGAAAGTCCTCAAGCTCATCGATGTAAATCCCAAATAAGGTGGGAGAGAGGGGGCAGCCCTGTTTGACACCAATGGTACTCCTGATGAAGTCGACAAGCCAACAAAGGTGCAAAGGCGGCCAAGGACCTCCTCATAAAGGCGCATAATGGTTGTAAGGAGAATCTCGGAAATGCCTATATCTCTGAGCCTGCGGAAGAGGGCTTCCCATGGAACAGAATCAAAAGCTTTCCGAAAATCCACAAAACAACAGAAAACTCTGGAGGAGCGGTGGCGAGCCTCTTCGATGATAGCCCGAAGAGTGAGGATGTGATCAATAGTCTGGTAAGTCGGTCTTGAAGCTTTGCCCCCTAGCTCTACAATGGTACTGATCGAGGAACTCAGAAAGTTGTAAATGAAAATTGTAGCATAGAGCTTGGAGAATGTGTGACCCACCATGATAGTCCTGTAGTTGTTGGGGTCGGAAGTTGGCCCCGACTTGTGTATGGGGTGAATGATGTGGTGGGACCAAGATACTGGGAAACCTGTACAAACCACCTGATTGAAGAGGTCCACAAGATAACTAAGGAGCGTCTTCCGACCATACTTGAAGAGTTCCACATGGAACCCTTCCTCATCTTTTGCTTTACTGCACCTCATAGAAAGAATGGCATTCATCATGTTGGTGTGGGTGAAAATATAGCAATGGGAGGGAGGGAATGAACCTAGATGTGGGGCTGGCCAGGGAAGTCATAAAGAGTGGAGGTGTGAGTGAACATGGAATGGGGTCTAAGTCCAGGGGTAAGGGCGAATGACGGGGAAGAATGGTGTGCCAGAAATGTTTAGGAGAATGGATAAGTGACAAACGAAGCTCATGACGCCTATGAGAGATAAATGTGTGTTTCTTATGACGAAGGAGACGACAATAGGTTGTTTTTAGGGAAGGGAAGGAGGGAAGGGCATGAAGAAAGCAAAGAGAGTTTTCAATGGAAGGCTTTGCATTCCTCATCATACCATTTGTTCATACGGCATGTACCATGGCGCAAGGTAGAGTGAGTGACGTGGGGAAAGAACTCATGGCGCCTCACGAGATAAACAGTAGAAAGGGTGTTAAACATCGGGTCCGAGGTGAGAGAGGTGAAATGGGAAATGGGGGAGAAGCAGACGAAGGTAGGAGGAAAAGGTGTTGGGATCTCCGTGTCAAATTTCCAAATAGTACATGAAATACAAGGGGAGGGGGGGAGTCATGGGGGAGGGTAGCCCTGGAGGAAAAAGAGAGGGTCACATGGTCAGCAAGAGGGATGGGGGAGACATAAGCGGTGGATGGAGAAGCAATCAAGTCGGGGGTAGTCATAACGTAATCAACTACACTTGCCCCACCGCAAAAAGGTCGCAGTGAAGAACCGGGATTCAAGAAAGCGAGGAATGCCATTCGAATCAATAGGTCATGAGATTCCCATAATTGGAGAAGATGTCGACCGTAGGAAGTCGGGGGCCTGTCGTGTCCTTAGACTCTCGCTAGTGAAAGTGTTCTTTAGCGAAGTGTTCTTTAAGGTGAAAGTTGCGTCCATGGTGAGTAGCACTCTACATGAAGACTTTTGATGGGTGTATGATCTAACATCCATGTTCTTTGGGGAAGCATGTTCTTTTAATGTATTTGCACTTAATTTGATGAAAACGCACGTAAGACCCAAGAAGGGCATTGTTGTAAATAGAATTGTGTATCCTTGTATGTGGCATTGTAAGACCCAAGATAAGGGCAATTTGTTAAAGTGGTGACTTGTTATAACACCACTTACATTATGCAATGTATTTTCTTCACTTGTTGGAAATATTGACAAGAAGAGGACCTGAACGGCATCTCACAAAGGGAGAACACTCTATACTACAATCGTGTGCATTGAAAGGGGTAAGAGGATCAGCCAAGAGGAAGACCACAACAATAAGAGTGCAACAAGGTCGAGTTGATTGCAAAATTCATTTTGATACGTCCACCAATCATTCGCTTTTGAAGCATGCTTGGGGTATTTACATGCCATTCCACTTGATGTTGTAGGTGAACGGCAAGGAGACGGCAAGAGACTCAAAGGTGACTAAGGTGCAGAAAAATTCATTGAGATGATCAAGCAAATCCAACTCAAGGTGACTCAAGATCTAACAACAAGTACAAAGCACAGGAGTCTTGGCAGGTTGGAGGAAATGCCTTCAAGCTTGACTTACCACACTTCATGTTGATGTACTCAATACTAAATTGCAAAAAAACTTACACCTACATGGGCCATCCAGCTAGATAAAGAAGATGGATGTCTTATATTACTGCAATCTTCCATAGAAGATTGCATCTTGGACTTTCTAGGCAAATTCGAGATGTAGTGTTACGGCGTAAGATCAAAGAAAAGTAGAGGATCACAAGCATCTTGGCAAGTTGGGTGAACGGGAAGACACAAGGAAGGCCCTCAAGACACCAAGGATAGCCAAGCTCCCAAAGCTCGTGATTGGTTACAGGAGAACCAGGATATTCTGAAGGCCCTCAAGGAGAATCTGCAGAAAGCACAAAATCAGCAGAAGATTTATGCGAGAGAAACATAGGGTTGAGAGATCTTTTGAGATAGGGGATTTCGTCTTTCTACGATTATAGCCCTACAAGCAATCCTCAATTAAAAAGAGCGGTGCTCAAAAGTTGAAACCGAGGTTCCACAGGCCATGTTGAGATAGTACGGAGGGGGGGGGCGATTGCAGATATGAGTTGGAGCTGTAACAGAGCAAGATCCACGTCTTTCATGTTTCGTGCCTCAAAAGGGCACTTGGACAACATATTGTGCCTTCTACATATTTTCCACCTTTAGACGATGAGGGAAAGTTGGTCTTAGAACCAGAGACTATCATTGAGGTGAGGCAAAGGAAGCTCAAAAACAAAGTTATTACTGAATATCTAGTGCGGTGGAAGGATTTTCCACTTGAGGATGCTACTTGGGAGGGTGAGAAGATTTTACAACATCCTAGTTTGCATTTGCTTGTGGGCAAGCAAATTTTGGGAAGGGAGGACTGTAATGTCCCCATTCCTACGCTAGAGGCCTAGAGGCTTATTTTCGTCTTAGCTTTGGTCATACCCAAGAGGCTAGAGACGTTGGAGGCTATTGGGTATGGGTTTATTTTGATACCACCTTCACTTTATGTTATATTTCGTCATTGACTTAAGTGTTGGGCAACTAGGTGGTACTTTATGTTCTATTTCTTCATTGGGACAACTTAAGTGTATTTTTTAGCATGTGCACAATAAAGTCACTTAAGTTATATTTATGTTTATGAGAAAATACCCAAAGGGGGTCGATTTGGGGTTTATTGGAGGAAAAAGGTTATATATATCCCCTTGAGGTCTTTTAGAGATCATTTAGACATTCAACTATTTTCAGCTATTGCTATTTTCAGTCTTTTTGCTTGTGGAGGTCAGATTTTGTAGGATCCCTAGTTTCGGTGGTGGGAGATCCATCGCTAGCTATAGAGCATTCTTCGAGAGAGGGTTTCAATCCATATCCATAGCTTGTTTTTGCACGGTTCAGACTTTTAGATTAGAATTGGAGAATTGATCAGAAATTCAGATTCAAAGGACAGCCATTCTTCAACAAGGGTTTCATCTATTTTCAAATTTGGGGCTGCTTAGTGTCTCCCACAAGTGGAGCAACCTACCTGGGAAATTCGGCAAGCATTTTGGAAGGGTTTCCGTGGCCCGTTTCCGGAGATTTCATATCTGAAGCTTGTTCTTGTCATATTGATGCCATAAAAAGTATTTCAATCATTTCCTATTGATATTCTGGAGTTTACAGTCATCTGTACTTTTCCCTCATTTGCTGTCATAAAATTAATAAAATAAATTCAGCATTGACCATTAAAAATTATTTCTCAATTGTTTATAGTTTTCTATATTTTACTACATCTTTTGAAGCTTCCGAGTATTGTTGGAAGTGGTTATTTTGGAAGATATAAAAAAATTTAAGGTTTTTGTACCTTGCTGTCCTGGAAAAATCAGAATTTCAGTTTGCAGGTTTTGATAAATTTATGAGTTTTAAAGTGATATCCTAAAAGGGATATTTCATTGTTGTGTATGTATGCAATTTTTCATTCGTTATTCATGTTTGCAAACAATTGTAACACTAAGAACATCATTCACTAAAGCATTAGACTGTCATTTCAAGCATAGCTGGAGTAGGATAGAAATATTTGTGATTTTGTGAGCTCCAACGTAGAGTTTACAGATCAAAGAATGTAAGCCTTAGTCGTAGAGATTCAGGAAAATTGAATGTTAGGAAAGATTGGGACTCTTGGAGTATATGTGAATATTCATTTTTATAATAACTTTTAAGAGCATAAGTTTTATGATTTTCACAAATAAACTTGTCAAGGAAGAAGGAAGAAGGCTACGAACACGGAAATTCTGTTACTGAAAGTTTTGATATGATTCTTGCTTCCAATTACGTGTTTGGACCTTGTGTTCTTGTGTTAAAGGTTTTGCACTGCACACTCTGGTTGGATTGGTAGTTGACTGTGTTTTAATGACCCTTAACTGCACCAACCCTGCCTTGCTACATTTTACACTGAAAAGCAATACTCTTCTTGATCCCACATTTTCATAGGTAAGAATTATTGGAGGAAGTCTGCAGATAGTAAATAATTCAAAAAATTTGCCAGTAATACGTAAAATGAAAATTCTGCAAGTTCCAAGATATGAATAACAATGTTTCAGCTAGAAAACTGGGCAAATTAAATCAAGTTGTACCTGAGCACCAATTGGAATTGGGAAAAACTATAAGCAGAATTTTCTAACACAGTTGCTGCTTGACAGAAGAAGATGAACATCCCGAAGGGGAAATGTCTGAACCAATGGGTAAGGATCCCTTAGTGATCTGATCTGCAAAAAGCAAAAATTATATGTGGAAAACTATCTTTCAATAGGACAAGATTTCATGGCAGTAAAGCTAGTGAGTTTTCCACAAACAAACAAAATAAAGACCTAAAGCAAAAAAATTAAGGCTTCAAGTAGAATAATTAGCTAACCTCAGTATGCCGTGGTAGTTGAGCAATAGCATATGGAAACTGTATAGCAACAGAGGCAGGTGCCTCAGACCAGCAAATCCTTCCTTCTTGCAGTAGTTTACCATTTTGGTCGACAAAGACTCCAATATTATCCTGTGCATGGTAAGCAAAAACATTTATTACCATTTTAAGGTAACATGAGCCTCCTCTTTGAAAACTTCCAAGAAACAATGTTTTCCTGTAATTCGATGAAAAACTTAGTCCTAAACAATCTGACAAAATATAAATGTGTTCTTTTATGGTCGTTTGTCAAATAACAGCAAAATTAAATATAAGTAAGCACTTTATAACCATGAAATTGAAATATCTTGCAATCAAAGAATCAACCAAACGTAATTTTGAAATTGACTTTCTTCTGATGTATGAATATGAAAGACAAGGTTATAATTTCAGGAAAAATACATGTTTAGAGTGACTACCCTAGTCTATAGGATCTCATACCTTAGTATGGTAATACATTTGTGATGCAGTCATAGTTAGGGGTCCCAATGAAGAGATGCCATAGACCACGCAGCACATGAACCTAGAGTTAGATCCTACCGAAGCAAGATCTCAGACACATTTTTAACAAGAAACAACAAAAGCTTTTTCTATTAATATGAGGAAAAGATTACAGACTTAGGCACAATGGCATTGCACTAGGCACAATGGCATTACACTCAATAATAGTTATGAGTATGACAAGACTCTGCAAGAATTCTCTAAGAATTCCAATCCTATGACTTATCCTAAGCTTGCAGACTCTACAAAGCTTCTACAGAACCAAACTCAACTCAATTCAGTAACTTCACAATAGATGCCTCCGGATAGGTGATCCCCAAGATCAATGATCCTTCTCAATGGATGATAGGTAGGTGCCTTACATGCTAGTGCTCCATTCTATTTATAGAATCTGTATAGACTCGGGCAGGGATACCTCTACAAGTAAAAATACTTCGTAAGGATTCCTCTCAATGCCATAGATCGCCATTGATCTTCGGAGCCGGTTTGCAGATAGCTTCCCATGAAATTTTATCCATCAGATCAAGCTTTACCAAGTTTTTGATCTTCCCGTGGGCGTGGAAAATGGATCAAGGTCCACATGTGCCTCTCCTAACTGTATCGATGTTGACAAGGGATTCTGTTAAAGGGAGATCCAATCATGGCAGCATAAGATAGTGGTCCCATGATATTTTGCAAGACTTTGTGGCTTCCACGCAAAAAGAAACAAGTGTTCCACGACATGGAACAAAGTATCACGGTTTTGTGCAGCATCGTTAAGAATTCACAGCACTTAGCAGTTTTGCATGGCATAACTAGTGTTGCACGGCTTTTATAAACATGTGCAGTAGGGCAAGCCTCCATGGCTTAGGTAGGCTTTGCATACACAAGAAATAGAGAAGGCTCCAAGTTTTGCACCATGTACACAAGTCTTTATTCAACTCTCTAAATGTTTTGGGTGACACAAGATTGCAAGTGAACTCAAATGATCATTACACATGGGGTAAGAAGAAACTTGAGCCCCTACTCAAATGTGTTTTTGAAGGTCTTCAATGGAATGACCAAGTCTAGCAATCTCCACTTCACTAAGCCAAGATGTATCCTCAACTTCTCTACCTCTCCATTTCACCAGATATTCTTTATGCTTCTTTCTACACGTTGTCTTCACCACATGGTCATTCAAAATGTATTCAATGTCTTTGCACCTCTACTTTGGTAGGTGTCTCCAATCTACTTGGTGTGGTTTGCTTCTCCATTCCTCTGCCCCTCAAAACATGAGTGTAGATCCACTACATTGAAGATAGGTGAAATGTCTATTCCTCCGACAGCTCTATCTTGTACACTTTCTTCACATGTTTTCTTGGGACTTTGCATGGTCCAATCTTCTTCCACTTGAGTTTATCATATGTTCCTTGTGGGAATCTCTTGCACAGTGCGCAAGAACTAAGTCTCCAACCTCAAACTCCAAGTGTCTTCTCCTCAAGTCTACACACTCCTCATCGCGCAATACTCCGCTCTAAATGTTTGCACACTTGCTCGTGCACTTCATGTATTGCACAAAGTCTTCTACTTCTTCCTTCCTCTCTAAAGAACAAGTCTCTTAACTCCACAACTCTTGGGCTTACTCCATACATGATCTCGGAAGGAAAATTCCCTGTGCTCCTACTTACAAATGTATTATAAGAAAACTCCACTTGCGCAAAAACTAAATCCCATGTCCTTGTTTTCTATCCTACCATACAACGAAGCAAATTGCATACTCTTGTTGACGACTTCCATCTAGTTATCCACCTATAGGTGATGTAGAGAACTAAACTACAACCTCGTGTTTAGTTTCTTCCACAATATTCATCAAAAGTGACCACCAAACTTGATACATCTTTCAAATACGATGTTCTCGTGGCAATCCATGTAGTCCCACAACTCTTTAGAAAAAAGTTAGTTATATGCATAGCATCATTGGTTTTCTTACAAGCAATAAAACGATCCTTTTTGAAAATTTATCAACAACAAAGGTGGAATCATGAGCCTTCTATTTGCTGGGAAAACCCAAAACAAAATCCATATTCAGATGCTCCCAAATTTTCTCAAGTAATAGCAGTGGTCTATATAACCTTGCATTATGACTCTTCCCCTTTGCTAACTGACATACTTTACATCTCTACACACCTATGCACATTTGTAGCCATCTCGGACCACAACTATCTCACTTATCTCGCACGAAGGTCTTATCTACCCCAAAGTGACATGCTAGTCCTTCACAATGCATCTCTTCGATCAAATTCTCCCTCAAGTGACACGCACCACTGTGTGCCTTTACACAAAACCCTTCCTCCAAGAAGTAGTCTAAATAAGGTGTGTGATTTACACTCACCGGTTCTACCCATGCTCTCCATGCTTCACCGAAATTTTCATCTTCAACGTAGGGTTCCTTTATCGCCTCAAACCCTACTACTCCCACTTACATCTCACTCACTAAGATACATCTTCTGCTCCATGCATCTCCAACATTGTTTGTTTTCCCACTTTTGTGCTTCAAGACAAATGAGTTGTAATGTCCCTTTTTCAGGACATTAATTAATAAAATATTGGAGACCTTTAATCCACCCTTCCCATGGATTAAAGGATAAAAATTGGGAAAATGTCATTACTCCTTTTATTTTTAAATTAAATAATTAATTCTCCTCTTATGTTTTTATTTAAAATATTAAAAAGAGGAAATTAATGTTTTAATTGGAGTGTGACTTTCCAAGAAAGAGGACCATTTTAAAAGTAACTCTCCTACATAGAGATTTGCGCCAAAAAGAGGAGGGAAACTTGGAGATTTGAAATGCAAAAGCTATATAAGAAGATGGTGGCAACCCCTTGGGGGCATGTTGACGTTTTTATCAAAATATCTTCATGCTTGAAGAGGGATGTATGCCCATGAGATCTCATAACAAAGGTGTTTCTTCAACACCACCCTATTTTGGAGAGTGTGAGCCTTCTTGCAATTAGTGTTGAGTGAATCTATGCATTGTTTATCCATTCTAAGCATTGGCAACTTGGTTTAGAGGATTGGCACATTTATTTGGGGCTTAAATCTGCATGTTATTGAAGGGTTTGGGGTGCTTTTGTTACTGTTGTTACTGCTGCAATTATTTTTGCCATAGCGACTTGGATTGGAGCTTGTTTTATCATATTTTGATGCCATAAGAGCTAGATCTAAAATCTGTTGTGTGTTAGTGATTATTTCTGAGCAAGGGGCAGTTATTTTGGAGTGTTTGGAGGCTAGAGAAGTGCTGGAAATTATTTATTTATTTTCTCTAACCCTAGCGACTTGGACTGAGATTTTTGGGTCTGTTTTGGTGAAGTTTTAATGCTCAGAAAAATATGTTTGATAGTGCATTGGAAAGCCCTAAATTTCTAGTTTATTATGCACTTGATTTCATACAAAAACATTGAGTATTGAATAAGATATTAATTTTTGAAGTTTCAGTTGTCTGGGTGCCATTTTTATTTAATATTTGTTGCAATAAAAAATCTGAACTGGAAAAGATTGGGTTTCCAATTGGTTCTCCCATCTAACCCACCACCTTGGCTAATTCCAACCCCATTTGGGTTGTAATTACACTGACATTGGGTTATTTGAGGTTGAATTAAGAGGATCTCATCCTTCTTAGTTCAATTGGTGTTGAGAGTGCTGCAGATTTCTATTTGTCCCTAAAGGGGATATTACATGAGTAACTCTGCAAGAATTCAACCCATTCCATATGTCTTAAATTCAACTTTCCCTAGCTATTTATGAATTGAATGCTTGGTGGTTTGTGTACAACAAAAACTCCTTGGATAGCAATTAGTGTCTCCATTTCTTCAAAGCTTGCACTATGGCATAAAAGTCTTGATCATATACTAAATATCTTCTCCTCATGTCATCCAATTTCTCACTAGAATATGTGATGGGTCTTCCCTCTTGAATCATTAAGATTCCAAAGTGGCTACTCCACTCGCGTAACAATCAGCCAAAAATACCTTATTAAAATCAGATAAGGCCAACATTGGCTGCTCTATGAACTTTTTCTTCAGCTTCGAAATCCATACGTTGCATCGTAGTCAATGCAAACTCCTTATCTCCCTACATCACTTTTGTGATCTCAGTGCACAAATCTCACAGAATCCCCTAATGAACTTTCTATAAAAGCTCATCGATCCATGGAAGCTTCGGGCCTCTATGACATTCTTAGATGAAGACCAATCCATTATAGCTTGCACCATCTTAGGATCCATCATCAATCCTTCTTGAGATATTACAAATCCCAAGTACACCAACTCTCTCGCATGAAATTGTATTTTTCAAGTTCACCAAAGAACTTCTCCTCACACAAACGCTTTAATACTTTCCGGAAATGGACCAAGTGCTTTTCCTATGTCTTACTAAAAATCAAAATGTCATCTAGATAAACAATGACAAACTTACCTAAGAAAGGCTTCAACACTTCGTAAAAGCTCGCCGATCATGGAAGCTTGAGGCCTCTATGACATTCTTGGATGAAGACAAATCCATCATAGCTCGCACCATCTCAAGATCCATCGTCAATCCTTCTTGAGATATTACAAATCCCAAGTACACCAACTCTCTCTGCATGAAATTGCATTTGTTCAATTTCACCAGCAACTTCTCCTCATACAAATGCTCTAACACTTTTTGCAAATGGACCAAGTGCTTTTCCTACGTCTTGCTGAAAATCAAAATGTCATCTAGATAAACAATGACAAACTTGCCTTAGCCTGGGAAAAAGGCTTCAACACTTCATTCATCAATTGCGAGAATGTGCTCGGTAAGTTGGTTAGCACAAATGGCATGACCAACCACTCATACAATCCATCATACGTTTTGAATGCGTCTTCCACTCATGTTCTATGTCACCCTAATTTGGTGGTATCCACTCTTCAAATCAATCTTCATGAAGTACCTTGCTCCACTCAAACAGTCCATCAAATCATCCATGCGCAGAAATAGAAATCTATACTCGATGGTGATCTTGCTAATGACTTTGGAATCAATGCACATTTTCCACTCTCCTCCTTTATTCGGTGCCATTACTATAAGTATTGCGTACGAGCTTAGAAATTCTTTGATTAACCCCTTCTCAAGCAAGTCTTGCACTTGCATTCTCATCTCCTCATTTTCCATAGTTATCAGCCTATATGCGGCCTTGTTTAGTAAACTAGACTTCGGTATTAAGTCCATTCGATAACTAATATTTGTAAGATAATATTATTAATGTCAACACATGACCACAAAAGTAGGTCAATGCACAATTCTCTTGAGACAAGGGAAACAAGATTATTTGTTCTACCACTATCAAAGCAAAGCAACACATATTCGCATAGCATAAGATAAGATAAGATAAGATAATATTATTAATGTCCAACACATGACCACAAAAGTAGGTCAATGGGACTGCAGAGTACAAAGCAAACAAGAGAAGAGGACCCAAACGGGAGAAGAAGAGGAAGAGAAGGAAGCAGAAAGCCGAGAAACCAGAAAAGAAGAAGAATAGGATGACGGTGTGGGGGAGCGGAAGAAGGAGCAACACCCCCAACAACATCACCTAACACTCAAGGCCGGATGGGAGTGACTCGCAATGCGCCGATGACCAGTAGCTGAGACTGTGGAATGTCTAGGAAGCCGGTGTCCGGGAGGAAGGCGGTGCCTCTCTGTAAGCCTGGTGGATCACTGTCTATGTGGAGGGGCCCCGAGACGTGCCTGAGGTAGGGAGCCTCGGGTGGGAGAAATGGAGTCCGAGACCTGACAGATCTGAGTTGGGGGTCCAGACTCGTGTCCAAGTGCCGCTTGGTACCCTCTCCTTGGGGAGAGCACCGGGAAGAAAGAAGTGATCTGTCTAGTATTCATCCATCTGGGAGGAGGGTGGAGGAGCTGTCCGAAGCTTGAGGGCCTCCTGAAGATAGAGAGCAAGACATCTCTGATCATAGTATCTGAAGAAAGCTGTGAAGGAAGGAAGCTCACGGAACAAGCAATGGAATCTCCCTCGAATCTCATAGTAAACAGGACACCGGAAAATGAAGTGTTCTTCAGTTTCAACCTCCTGGAGAGAGCAAAGCAAGAAAGTCTGCTCCGAGCGGTCTAAGTGATGATCAATCTCCACACGAAGTCGATGTGAGCCCACTCTAAACTGACCTAGAGAGATACGAAGGACCTATAACCAATGTCGGGAAATGTACATGGGTCTGATAATGACCCCATCACGGATCTCAAGAAAGTGTGCCGCATAGAATGACATCTTCGGACGTAACCCCCCGGGGGTTGGTCCAAGTGTGTTGAATGAACTGTCTGTAGATATCATCTCTGATTATTCTATGAAGGTCTGTTGGTTTCGGTAGGAGATGGGTAGGGGCATCAGAGAATAGCTGAAGGGTGGGAGACGGTCCATCTGGATGCCAATGGACTCAAAAAGGCGTGAACGCGTAGGCATACCAGCAGCGAGATCGACCATTATGATCGAGGATGATGAAATAGCCGGAGGAGTAGTAGGCGAGATAAATGTACTATCCCTTGTCAGAGAAGAAGAGAAAACCTCGGATACGGTGCAACAACAACACAAGGTTGAAGATGGTCTCCAATCGAAAAGGGCGAGCCCCAAACTCAGCAAGAATAATGTTGTGAGGAACAAATTCTTTGCACCTGATAATACGCTTTGAGCATGAGGATCGAACACGCTCAATAGTAGCCCAATCTGAGTCCAAAAGAGAGGGACCCCAAATTTCCGAACCATACTAGAACCGTGGGCCTAACCAGTGAATCGGGAGAGGACATCTTGGAAAGAATGTCCTGAAAGTGGTGGCGGAAACATTGTCTCTCAAGAATCGCCAAAGAACCATACCCCTTATTAACCGGGGTTGGAGAGCAGGACGGAGGCTAAAACGAGGTCCAGAGAAAAGAATCCCCAGGTATGTATAAGAGCAAGTGATCTCAATCTCCACACCCCTAAAGAAGAAGTGGAGGTCCGAAGTCTTCAAACAATTGAAAACCATAACTTTGGTTTTCCCAAGGTTCACTATCAGTTGCTGTGATCACAAAATAGGGCTAAGGCATCCAGTTGCCTCTGGAGACCCCTCTACAGAAGAAGCAAGGAGAACTACGTCATCTGCAAAGAGGAGGATGTAGATCAGAACATGGTGTAGAAGACACCCATCACCTTCTGGATGTGATCCTGAGAAAATCCTCAAGCTCATCAATGTAGATCCCAAATAAGGTAGGAGAGAGGGGCAGCCTGTTTGACTCCAATGGTACTCTGATGAAGTCGGACAAGCCAACAGAGGTGCGAAGGCGGCCAAGGACCTCCTCATAAAGGCGCATAATGGTCTGTAAGAAGAGTCTCGGAAATGCCTATATCTCTGAGCTGGAAAAGGGCTTCCCGTGGAACCGAATCAAAAGCTTTTCGAAAATCCACAAAACAGCAGAAAACTCTGGAGGAGCGGTGGCGAGCCTCCTCGATGATAGCCCGAAGAGTGAGGATGTGATCGATAGTCTGGTAAGTCGGTCGGAAGCCCGCTTGTCCCCTAGCTCTGCAATGGTATTGATCGAGGAACTCGGAAAGCTGCAAATGAAGAACTGTAGCATAGAGCTTGGAGAATGTGTGACCCACCATGATAGTCTGTAATTGTTGGGGTCGGAAGTAGGCCCCGACTTGTGTATGGGGTGGATAATGTGGTGGGACCAAGACTCTGGGAAACCTATACAAACCACCTGATTGAAGAGGTCCACAAGATAACTGAGGAGCGTCTTCCGCCCATATTTGAAGAGTTCCGCTTGGAACCCTTCCTCATCCCCTGCTACTACTGACTCATAGCTAGAATGGCATTCCTCACGTTGGTGTGGGTGAAAATATGGCAATGGGAGGGAGGGGAATGAACCTGGATGTGAGGTTGGCAGGGAAGTCATAAAGAGTGGAGGTGTGAGTGAACATGGAATTGGGATCTAAGTCCAGGGGTAAAGGCGAATGACGGGGAAGAATGGTGCGCCAGAAATGCTTTGGGGAGTGGATAAGCGACAGACGAAGCTCGGCGCCTATGAGAGATAAAGGTGTGTTTCTTATGATGAAGGAGATGACGATAGGTTGACTTCAGGGAAGGGAAGGAGGGAAGGGCGTGCAGGAAAGCAAAGCGGAGTTTCCGATGGAAGGCTTTGCATTCCTCGTCATACCATTTGTTCATAGGGCATGTACCACGGCGCATTAGGGTGGAGTGAGTGACGTGGGGAAAGGAACTCGTGGCCGCCTCACAAATAGCGCAGGAGAGGGTATTAAACATCTGGTCGAGGTGAGAGAGGTGAAATGGGGAATGGGGGAGAAGTAGACGAAGGTAGGAGGAAAAGTGTCGGGATCCCCTTTGTCAAATTTCCAAATAGTACGTGAGATACTGAGGAGGGGGTGAGGTCATGAGGGGGGGGTAGTCGAAGGGAAAAGGAGAGGGTCGCATGGTCAGCAAGAGGGATGGGGAGACACATAAGTGGTGGATGTAAGGAATCAAGTCGGGGGTAGTCATGACGTAATCAACCACTGGCCCCACCACAAAAAGGTTTGCAGGTGAAGAACCGGGATTCGGGAAAGCGAGGAATGCCATTCAGAATCAGTAGGTCATGAGATTCCCAATTGGAGAAGATGCCGACCGTAGGAAGTCAGGGGCCCTGTCGTGTCCTCAGACTCTCAGCTGGAAGCCAACCAACTCTGGATCCACCTCAGAAGTGCAAAGTACATCGTCGGTCTGTCGTGCCTCGGAATCTGCATATTTTTGGTACGAGCATTGAAGTCCCCCAAGATGATGACCTCTCCAGAACCCGAGTGAGAGATACCAGCATAAAGGTCAAAGAAGGGGTCTCCGTCTAGGCCATTATGAATAGCAAATGAGGAGGAAGCTGGAGGAAAATAACAGACTGCAATGAAGATGTCTCTGAGGAGGGAGGAATTACGTTTGATCCGAACCCATAGAAAGCGGGCAGACTCATCTCGGCGCAGCAATAGAAATCCTGCTCCGAAGGGTGTCACGACTAACAAGCAACCCCTGCCAGATCCTCGACGCCTCAGAACTCCGAGTCTCTGTCTCTGCAATAGAAAGCCGGTAGTAACCATTGATGTCAGGGAGAGGCGGGCGAAACCGGCTCGCATGTGTCTCGTAACAAAGAGAAGGTCAGAGAATCCTAAAGCATCATGTAAGAGGCCTAGAGAAGACCAGAAGGACCCATTTCCATTCCAACATGCGATGGAGATACCCTGCTTTACCAGAGCCTCTCCCGCCGGAACCGTCATCTGGAACTAGAGTTGGATCCTCAATGAGAGCTGACCGGGGGAAGGAATCCCGAACCACTGGCTTGAGGTTACGAATCACCGCCCATTTCCCTGCTTTTTTGGCTGCCATGACAATTTCCCGAGATTTTTTGAGTTCGGCAACTTGTTCTCTAGTAAGATCTTCGTCAAGAAAGACCTTATTGGGTAGAGAAAAAAGTTTCCGTCTTGGCTCTGAGAGCCTTAAGGCGGTCATCAGCTGATTTGAAACGGATAAAAAGAGTAGATTCAGACCAAACCAAGCTCTATCAAGCTGAACCTCAGGCAGCCCCAAGTTATCTGTGAGGAACTTGAAGCAATGGCCAAGGGGTCAGAAAAGAGGGAGGAGTGGGCAATCCTCTAACCTTAAGATTCAACTCCCTGGAACGTCGGATTCTCTCTTCCACTAATTTGGCTTGAACCACTTCTTCAACTGCTGTTAAAGGAGGATTTTTATCTTTACCCTTAACCACTTGGGCCAGGAATCTGTTTGTTTTTGAAGATTTTCCTGTTGAGTTCTAATTTCCTCTTGCTTGTGTTTTAAATCTGAAATCTCAACTTGTAATTGATCATTATCAGCGGTAGGTAGGTTTTGTGTGAGTGTCTTCACAAAGAGATATTATCAGCTTCAACCTTTTTATCCCGAGAGGTTAATTTAAAAACCTCGATCTCAAGGGATCTGTTGGACGATTCTAGAGTCTCTAATCTGCTGAGTGGTTCTGCAATGATGTTAGGAAGGCTGCCATCCTGCTTACCCTATTCATTTGACCCAAGACTGGAAATCACCTATGCAGCGGGGTGGAGGGAGACATCATGGTTGGGTAGACTTCCTGGAGAGGAGAAATGATTAGAGGGATGTTCATAGAGACGATACCCCGATTCGATCATTGTGCATAGAATTAGCATTCATGGAAGCCGAGAAAGCTTGCAGAAGTCCAAATTTGGTTAAAGGAGGGCACACGAGGTTGTAAATAAAACACAGCCACAAAGGAGGGCACGCAGGTTGCAGGTTAACCTCAACCATGAAAAGAGAGGCCACGGACAAGCAAAATCAGGAGCCACGAAAATTCAAACCCCGGAATCACGAGCCACGAAGACCACAAGCTCACAGACCACGAGAAGAGAATGAAACTCCAGCCACGAATTCGGTAGATACGAAAATCACAAATAGAAAGGGGATCACAAACAGAGGAGACAATGGCAAAAAGGGCAAGAAAGATCCACAATTCAAAGATCACGAAAGATGCAGAAGTCTCACGGAAAAAGCGTTGCAGAAGGCTCACGAAAAAGCGTAGTACGAAAAACGCTCATGAAAAACGTTACAAAATGATAATTGTGGAAGCCCTAACACAGACATTCGTGAAAGCCATTAGCAGAACAGTCTTGGAAGCCATCCATACCACACCCCACCACAAATCACAAGGGAGATCACTGAACACTTCCCGAGAGTGATGTGTCAGCCAGAACTACTTGGCACATTCTCTTCCTCTACGGGCTTCAGCAACTGTCTTCATCATGAGAGCTTCTCCATGTTTTGGTTCTTCTACACCACTATTAAACACATTGTTCTCCACATCTTTATTTTGAGAAAAATGATTGTTAGCATCATTCCTCCTTCCATTGCAGTCCTGCATGGCTTGTGGACATTCGAATGCATGATGTCTAATCTCTCCACAACAGAAATAAGTTTTGTCAAATCCTCTACCTCTTCCACTGTTGTCTTGCGCAGCTTGTGGACATTTGAATGCATGATATCCAATATCTACACAACGAAATCCGCTTTCTCCAAATTCTCCACCTCTTTCGCATCCTTTTCCTCTAAAAGATCTAGCTTCATCTCTTTGTGCATGACTCTACTCATGCAAGGAGCTTTATTCAGCCTCGTGTACATGATTACGTGCATCATTACACAAACTTCCATGTCTACATGGTAATTTTTCTTTTCCTCATGCACGGCTTCGTTGTCTTTCTCTTCCGCCTTCAACACAAACTGATAGGCCTCAACAGATCTCTATTAGATCATACTAAACTCATCTTGAATCATCTAACATACCTTGAGATCTTTTTGCATCATCTACCACATGACCCACTCTAATAGTGAGCCGATAAAACTCCTTTGTGTACTTCTTCACTCTTAGTTCCTTCGACACAAGTTTTGCAATGATCTGAACAAATGAGATTGGCAATCCACGGGCATGAACTAGGCCTTCAACTTTGTCACCAACCTATCCCAACTCTTGATTGTCTTTGCCTCTACCTACTCTTTCGGTTTGCACATCTTCCCACCACAAATACATGATTGTTCAGCTTAGTACAGGCAAATATTACCTTCTTGGGATCTTCCACAGACTTCATACTCAAAGTATTTCTCCATTTTTGCAATTCAATTGTTGAGTTCTTCTAGATATAAGCACCGGAATAAATTGGAACTTCTATCTTCAGCTTACTACCAATCCTCGTGATCGCAATCAAGAATCTCTCTTAGCTCATCAACATGCTCGCTTTAGCATCTTGATCCTCATGTGCTCTTTCTATGTTCTCATCATCGCTTACATCATCATCCACCATTACTCCTTTACGTTGTGCGGTTTCCATAGCTTCTAAACGGACTTGTACTCCTTTCATCATCTCAATCAAGTTTGTAGGTCTTGGCACTCTATTTGCTTTGGCGGCCATTCTATATGCCATCACGATTTTCCTCAAAATTACTCACTCAACAAGTCTATGTGATCTACACCTACCAACAACCCAAAGTTGGAAGATGCATGCAACTACTTTCTACCGCACACAAAGTAGTATGGAGAGCAACAAATCTAAAGATTGCTCAAAGAGACTGATGTTATCCCACACAAACACATCGGACTCTACAACAAGACTTAAAATCTTTACTCAGCAATGCAGTTGATACGATCGTGATTAGGGGTCCTAATGAAGGGATACCTTAGATCATGTAACCCATGAATCTAGAATTAGATACTACCAGAAGCAAGATCTTAGACACAACTTTAACAAGAAACAACAAAAGCTTATTCTATTAATATGAGGAAAAGATTACAACTGAGGCACAATGGCATTACACTCCAATGACAGCCTTAAGACAAGACTTTGCAAGATTTCTCTAAGAATTTCAATCCTATGACCTATCCTAAGCTTGTAGACTCTGCAAAGCTTCTACAAAACCAAACTCAACTCAATTTAGCAACTTCACAACAAATGCCTACAAATGGGTGATCTCCAAGATCAATGATGTCTCATAATGGATGACAGGTAGATGTCGTAGATGCTCGTGCTCCCTTCTATTTATAGAATTTGTAAATATCGTACCTTCCAAAGTAGGGTGTCGTACTTCCGGCATAATCTTTCAACTAGGGTTTTAGAGAAAATTCAGTTTTCATGCTTTCTATGCAGTTTTAGGTTAGGGTTTGATGTAATAAATTCATATTCAGCATATTTGAATAAATATTGCAGTTGGGTATTTTCAATTTTGCATATTTTAGTGATTTATTATTATTTAGGGTTTATATCAGCATTGATACTCAAAAAAATTACAAAAAAATCAGAATATTGAAAAACTTTATAAAAGGGATATTCTGATGGTATCGAGCCAATTTTTTTGCCAACTTGCGGGTATTAAAAATTTCAGAGTCAACTTCATGCACAAAAGTGACAAGGAATTTAGATATTACTAGAGAGAGAGGAGAAAGGGCCCAGATCAACCAAAGGACAAGTTAGGGCAGCAAGTTCTTGAAGTTGCAGAAAAGAAAAAGAAGCTATGGGTAACGATATAAGGATCCAGATGAGGCCCGTATTGATAGGCTTGTGCAAGGCCAAGAACGGTTAGCTGACATGATGGCTCAGTTAGTCCACACCATGCAAAACACAAATATGCAAAGAGCTCACAATGGTGAAGGGAGTTTGTTGGCTAGATTTTTGCATAGCTGAAAACCTAGGCAATCATGAGATAAATCTCCCTCATTTACCGGTGAGGCTCCGTGTCGATTTGTCAATAAAATATGCTAATATCTATATGTGGGTTTTACTTTAACCATGCGGCTCATGAACCACCATTTGTATAGTTTTCATGCAAATAAAGCATTTGTTTAAAGAAAGGAAAATTTAAAGAAGGGAATAATAAAACACGGGGAAGAAATATGGAAGATGTGCAACCCAATCAATAGATAACATAGTTGATTGCATGCACATAGACGGAACCAATAGATATCAACACACGAGAATTATAAGCAAAGACAACTCCAGATCTAGATCTAAAATAACACAAAGTTTATTAGAAGATCTAAGATAGAAAGCTAGAAACAAAATGCACCGTGACACAAAGTTCTCCGGAAATCTGCTCCTTTATATTCCTTTGCTTCAAGTGGCTATCAGGGGTTTCAGCACAAAGTCTGGAACACAAGAATCTTTCAACTTACAAATTCGATCCTTAACCCGAAGGTTCTTCCTCTACTTATAGCATGTAGAGGGGAAATTACAAATAGGAAGCTTTTAGTTGAACTGGCACATGTGGAAGTCGAAAAGGAAACAACTAGCAATCTCCCTCCTGGAATTCCTCTTTGCATGACATGCATGATTTGCAACTGAAGATAGAACCTTCTATTTTGCACGTTTGCCACCTATCTCCAAGTAGTTGACTTCTTCAAGTAATGGCTTTTAAACCAATCACTTAAGTTGTATAATTTAATTGATCACTCAATTACTTTGTCAAAGGAAATAAGAGAAAGAAGAAGAAAGAGGAAAGCTGCAGTCTTGTCCTTTTTCATATTATGCATGTAGTTGATTCTTTTGCCTTTGATTCTCACCAAACTAAATCCAGCAATTGAATCGAAAGCGGCCGGATCTGAAAGCCGATGCTGATCGTGATTTGCTCCAAAGTACATGCATCAATGCGATGTTTGCCGTAAATAACTCATCATTTTTAATTACATATGAGCAATTAAAAATTCTGGAAAGCACTCCGGGTGAATGCAAATTCAATGAAGGCTTCAAATGGAAGATTGGGAGCACATGCACAAGATCCTGGAAGAAATTTTCCATGCGACCGACTTCTACACGAGCTGCATTAGAAACAAGAGGATGAAGCCTTCGCGAATTACGAGATCGGATCTAGATCTAGATCTCGTGCCTCGATGTCGCAAATCTAGAAGTAATGCTTGATTCCGCTGAGCTTTCTCGTTCATCCCGCTTTGCCATGGCTAGAGCAATCTTTATCAGGCAATTCTTTTGCCATGGTTGGAGCAATCTTTATGCAGGCAATTCTTTTGCCATGGTCGAGCAATCTTTATGCAGGCAATTCTTTTTCCTTTTATTTCAGGGAATTCTTTACAACCGGTGCAAATGGATAATTCTTCAGATTCGGAGGATATGTTCAATGTATTGGACATTGATTTAAGCTCCCTTCTCTTATAAAAGCACCTGTAATGAATTCCTGCAATTAATTCAGACAAAGATGGCAACCGGAACATGAACAGTGGATTTTAATCATAAAAATCTGCATATATCAAGTCTGCTGCCCCAAAATTTGATGTTTTATTTGCATGCAAAGCAAGCATGAATTTTACCAACTTCACCTAAGCACCTGTATCACTTATGCAGACAATTATTCAGACACAAAGCAAGCTCCTTCAAACCTAGGCGCCAAATTTGGAAGCTTCCAGCATTAATTACACCTTCTGAGCAAAATTCCTCTTCAAATGGGGCGCACTTTTTGTCTGGGCTGCACTTCTTTGCTGTTGAATTAATTAATTCATCCTTATGGCAACCTTTGTTTATATAACCCTCATAATTCTATAATTAATTAATGCCTCTCCTATTCCTGGCAATTAATTAATTAATAAGCTTTCCTCTTCAAATGGGGTGCCTATTTTGTGCATGTTCATGGCTGCCATTAAATAAATTAAATTTATTTAATTTTAGCTCTCTACTTCCAATTAACTTAAGCCTCACAGTATGCTTTGACCTCAGCCACTGAAAATAGGAATTAATTAAATCAATTAATACTTAAAAAAGTATTATTCCTCTCCCAAATGGGGTGCACTTTTTGGCATGAGCAATTTCTATTTTTAAAAGTCAATTGACAATGGGATTATTTACCCTGCAAGGCAGCTCCGAAAATCCCATGATCCACTTAAGTTGTTTGACTTTCATAATAAGATTATTTACCTGCAAGGCAGGTAATAAAATTTTATCAATGCCTCAAGTGATTTTTCTTTTATTCCACAATGGGAATTTTTACCTATGAGGCCGGTAAGAAATTCCCGCCTGCCTACTGCCTCTAATTTTCCCATTGTGACTTAAGTGGCATTGCTTCCATGGAAAAAAGTACCTGCTTTGGCAGTGCAAAATTTCCACACCTGCTTGCTTCCAAAATCTCATGATTCACTTCAAACCCTCTTTTTCCAAAAATGCGGCCAGCCCAGAAGAAGCTTTTTGGTGCACGACTTCGTCTTTTTCGAGAGAACCAGACCTCCGATGGCGAATTCCTTCTAGCACAACGTGCATAGGTGATCTCCAGATACTCCGGGCAAGAATCAAGCCAAATCGGAAAAGGAATTGATCCAGAGAAATTTCACAGAAAACGAAACGAGAAAACAACAAAAACACAAAACATTGCCAGAAGTCACAAATAAAGCCCGTGGATTCATTCCTAGTTAAAACCCTCTTGGTATATGGGAATGATATGTACGATCACTGTGAGAGTTAAACCGGAGCACAAATTGCCTCAAACGGGGCTCAAAATAATTAAATACAAATTTCCACGGGTAAACCCCAACGACAGAATAAAACAATTTTGGGCATCTGGGTATTTGTCGAAAATGGCTTATATGGCTCCTTGGGAATATCTTGACACATTACAGAATTATGAAGGAATTCCCAAATATGTCTTTATTATTTAATAAATGATTTAAGGCATGTTAGAGAAGAAATATGGGTTGGCCAAGGCAAATAATTAATTATAAGGGGTCGGCAAAGGCATAGTAAATGAAAGGTCATGACTTTTCATATTTTGGCGCCAAGGAAGAAATAGTATAAATAGGAGTGTGGGGCATTCATTATGCATATAACTTGTTATTTGTAATTTCGAATATTGAGAGAGTCTCTCATATTTCTTACCATTTGGGACGGAAACCCCAAGTGAGGTCTTTTGGAAGGACGAAAACCCTTTCCAATTGACTTTAAACATACATATTTGCAGATTGATAATATATTGAAGATCTTTATTGTGCAAATTCTGATTTTCCAGTTTATTCTACCAAATCGACTTGTTATGATTAAATTCTTAATTGTTTGGTGCAATAAACATCAAATAGATTGGATAATTCAAGTCACCATTCAGTTTTAAGCCTAATTCTGTGTTTGCATGCAAATCAAGGCACATTTAAGGTGAAATTTAACCATTATATAGCTGCTGCGATTTCCAGATTGCACAGATAATTAGCAGCAGTTCTACTTTGCCAAAATCAATTCGAGTTGGCTCTAAAATTCATCGAATTAATAAAAATCAATTAATAAATATTTGTGGATGATCTTGGGCACTTATTTCGAGGAAATTAATCCGCTATAATAAATTTTCAGTCTGCTACAATGAAAAATCAGAATTCTAGAAATTTGTCTTAAAACCCTCAAAAGGGACATTACAGTGGTATCAAAGCTTTATCCTCTAAAGGCCTGGGGAAATTCAGTGGATGATATCATGGCGGGACAAGAGAATTTCATGGAGGCTATGGACCTACTTGCAGTATCTATCCGAAATCTAGATAATCTGAAGCAATCTTTGAGAGCAGCCCGAGAAATGAGTTGGAAGCCCACCTTCGTATCAAAAGAAGAAGCCATTCCGGAAGAAGCAAGCCATAGGGAATATATGGCTTTGCCGAAAGAATCCGTGAAGCAATGTCATTCACGGAGTTCATGGATGTGAATGGTGGAAGATCTAGGCCTAAGCCTAGGCATGCTCAACCACGAAGGAAGACAGAGGAGAACTTCCAAGTTCCATTGGAAGAAAAAGAAGAAGAACGAACCGAGAAGAATGATTCAGCCCCTACCCCGTTATTTCTTCAGAAGGAAGTGTCGATCATTGCCAGATTAATGATGACATTGTTGCATGTGATGTATTTAAGGAAAGAATGGATGGTAAACAAGAAGCAGATGAATATGATAAAAGGCAGCCCGCTGGTCCGTTTGTAACAGCAGACAATAAAGAGCCCGAAGACGAAGAATTGAACGTGGGAAAGAACCAACAAGATATTCCAGAAACATGTGAACGAGGTGTGATCAAAGAAGGTGATGAAAAAGAAGATGAAAGTCTTGTTAAAGGTCTCGAGGATCTAGTGTCACTCAGATTTCACCCTGAAATCTGTGACTACCCAATCCGAAAAAATTTCGTACTTTTAAAATAGTGGGTCGTTTGTTGTTTTTATTGCCTGAAAGTTCCTGTATTGCGTCAAAATAATCCTAAAGAGCCATATTAGCCTTTTTCGCCAAATACCCAGATGCCCAAAATTGTTTTATTCTGTCGTCGGGATTTGTCTGCGGGAAATTTGTATTTAATTATTTTGAGCCCCGTATGAGGCTATTTGCGCTCTGTTTTAACTCCATTATAAGCGAATATGTTATTATTCCTATGTACCAGAAGGATTTTAACTTATTTTAAGTTTTGGGCTTTATTTGTAACTTTTGGCAATTTTTCGTGTTTTTGTGGTGTCCCGTTCTGTTTTCTGTAAAATTTCTCTGGAACAACTCCTTTGCCGGGTAAGCCCGATTTTTGGCCTGGAGCGGCTAGAAAACATATACGCACATTGTGCCCGGAGGAAGTCGCCATCGGAGGTCTGGATCACTGGGAAAAAGTGAAGTCGCAGACAAAAAAAAAAGCCCCTGTGGGATGGGCGCATTTTGGAAAACAAAGGATTTAAGTCGATGGGAAAAATATAAGCCGCAGGGTGGTGGGTAAAAATTTTTATATAAATGAAAGTGACTTAAGTGGTACATTTTTCCCGTGTTATAAAAATCACTTAAGTGGATCACGGGGTTTTGGTGCCTGCCTGGCAGGGTAAAGCATCCCGTTATCAAAAAATTCTTAAAAATAGAATTACATGTGCAAAAAAGTGCGCCCCCTTTGGTGAGAGATTAAAAGAATTAAAATTGATTATTTTTATTAATCTTTCTTCTCAAAAAGTGCGCCCAAGCTTGGAGGAGGTCAACAAGTCAAAGGTGGAATAAAAGAAAGGAATTAAATTAATTAAATTTAATTTATTTAGTGGCTGCCCCCTTCCTCTCAAAAAGTGCGCCCCATTTGGGCATTATTTAATGTTTTTTGAAGCATTAAAACATTAAATTAATTTCTATTTTCAGTGGCTATGGTCAAAGCACACTGTGGGGCTTGAGTGAAGTGCTGTGTGAAGGATTAAATTGGATTAATTTAATTTATTGGATGGTTGTCCTTAAACATGCTATTTTTAAAAGAGAAAAACATGATTTTTAATTAATTAATTGCCTTTAATTGTTAGGGCAATTATTAATTATAGAATTGTGAAGGTTATATAAGCATGGGCAGCCATATGAGTGAATAATTTAATTCACAGGTAAAGAATTGCAGCCAGGAGGAAAAGTGCACCCCCATTAGAGGAAGGATTTTGTTCAGACAAAGTGCTAACAAGGCTAAAAGCTTCCAGATTTGGCGCATGCTTTGGAGAAGGTTGATCTTCGTCTGCATAGTTGTTTTCACAGGTGTTACAGGAGCTCAGGTGTTGATTGAAAGGATTCATGCTCTCTTTATGTGCATGGATGTATGCTTTCATGGGGCACCTTGAAATCAACAAGGTTGATTTATAATCAATTAAATTCGGAAATTATTCATGAAGAACATCGGTGAGCAACTCCGAATAAAATGCGAGAAGCTCTTTACAGTGCTTTATAGATGAAAAGGAGTTGGTATATGTCGCAGCCTTCATTGTGGTGTCTTTTCCAATGGATAGATGTGGTGTTCTTTCCAAGGATCCCATTTTCGAAAGTGCTAAGAAATCGTACTGCGCAAGTTAGAGAAGGACTTAAAGTGATCAACGAGACTTCTTCAAAGCCATGGCGAAAGGAGAAAGAAGAAGACTCACGATGGTCATGCAAGGAACGTGGGAAGCACATGGAGACAGATCTAGGCGAGTTTATTCATCCGATTTGATTGATAGATCCAGATTTCACATACCTCATGGTTACGGGCTTTTCTCGGAGAACCTATAAAGATGCCTAGGTATCCAAATGATAGAGTGATCGTGATGGAGTGTGCTAGAACTCGTCAGAGTTCACACGACCTTCGGTGATTGATGTTGCGGGACAAGTCTACGGGCTTCTTCCCAATCACTTTGGGATATTACAGTTGCAATGAGGTGGGAAAAGCATTCACAGAGCTCGAGGATGGAAGCGCAAATGTTATCCAGTATGAGCAAGAGTTCTTCCTGCACGGCTTAACTTCGATCCATTTGGAGTAGCCGGAAGACAATCTCCCAGAGTACGCACATGTGCCTTCGTTAGAAGATTCCACGATGAAGTGCGAAGTGAGTACGAGGTTAGAAAGAAAGATTTCAATTCAGCTATGAATGGTGAAGCAAGTGTTCGACTTTGGACTGGCGGATACTGCGGATCTTAAAGATGATGGGAACGTGGGTTGACACTTATCATCGATGGGAGGAGATAAAGCTATATCGCGTGAGATAACATTGGAGCGTACTTGCCATTCAATTGAAGAGAGATCCGGAGCTTTGTTGGTGAATCTTTCCAAGTGCTATAGAAAGGGATCTTACCTTGATGAAGTATTGATGAATCAAATCACGGGCATACTCGGCAGGAGATTCCCTCAAACGAAAGCATGAAGGAGATTTCATAGCGACAAAGACTTGAAGACTCACGGGTAAGCAAGGAAAGGTCCGAGAAGTTGAAAGTACAGAAGATCTCAAGAGAAAGAAAAGACCACTTCTACGACGATAGCTTTGACTCCGACTTCTCGGTACCTTAAGATCACCAACTATCGACCGCATAGCTTAGGATGCTTCCATGCCTTCATTGAAACCGGCGACATTCGTTTTCTCTCCGCAGCCACTTCGTTCAGCACCCGTTCCAGAGGAGATGTTGAAGCTGCAGATGACGGAGTTCGAAAGAGCTTTGTCCTTGGATGTTTCAGAAGATGGCAGCCATGACACTGTGGCACTTTCTGACGGAGAGGATGCAGAGCGGGAGATGGTAGTGCACTCAGTGACTTCTTACTCCCCGAGAAATAACTTCTCGGGATGGTTAATTTGATCCATTTGGTTCCGGAAGCAAGAGTAGAGATGAACTTAGAGGAGCATGACTTGCGAAGCCTACTACGAGGATCTCGAAAGCAAAAGAGACAGAAGGCCTAAAGTTGCTAAAAGATGGGACTTCTAGGTTGATCATCAAAGATTCGGGAGAAAAGTTTCTTTGAGATATCAATTCCGGCGGAAGGAAAGATAGAAGAGGAGCTCATGGCGAGAAGATGTGACGGTGAAAAATACCACTCGGTCAAGCTACCCTTGATGAAGGATTGAAGCGGGACACGCAAGCGTTGCTGGATGCTTTGCCTTAGGCTTGAAGTGAAAAGGAGAAGGAGAAAGAAGAGGCTGAAAGCAAATATCTCAATTATGTGAGATCATAGCCAAGGTTGCTAAACCTTCCATTGACCCATTTCGGAGCGGTGAGTGATCATCTTATGCAGAAATGGAAGAGGATGCAATCAAGTAAAGGCTATTGGACGAATGGAAGGATCGATTATTCGTCAAAAGCTCGCTCATCACTTAAGGAAGTGCCAGGCTTTAAAGGTTATGAAAGATGCAAAGAAATCAACTAAAGCAATCTGATGGAAAGCATATAAGGCATGAATACGATTGGAGAGAGTAACGGGAGTATTTTGGCCGAGATCAACAACTCTGCGGGAGATGTATTGGTTGCGAGAACAAATTAGCTTTGCAGGATGGATCGCAAGAGTCGAGAAACTTAGAGGAATATAGAGTTTGCAGTATCTTCCGTTTGGAGATCTCGCAGAAGCCTTTCTTTGAAAAGGATCGAGTGATTAAGAGTAGAACATCAGATTTACCAGACAGTATCATTTCTTTCACTGAGGAAAGAGTGGATGGAGGTGTTACTTCATACGTGCGGATTGTTTCTAACGAGGTGCATGATTCCCTGGAAGGTTCTCTTCTGATGGTGCAAAAGAGAATTGATAAAGCTACCAAGCCTTTCACGATGAATTCTATCAGTAGATTGGTGGCGCTGCAGGCAGACATTGCGAGGTTCGGGCCGAGTTTGGAAGAGGTGGAAGCATGCAGCAAAGTGTTGAATGAAGGGTTGCTGCAGTTCAGGACAGAGAAGGAAGCAGTGGCTAAAACAGATGGAAGGATGCTGAATTATATGTTCGACAAGTATATCAGATATCAGAACAAGAAGAAGATGTAAACATTACAGCTGGCATGACTTCTTCTATTCTTTCTTCTTCTATTTTCTATGTTCCCGGATGAAATTGTAAAACTTCTAAGTTATTGGTTTTGCAACCATTACTTGAAGTCATGTGGAACCTTTCTATTAGTTAAGTGATACATGTGTCACTTAAGAAGAAGTTAGTTGAGGATGATTGCAAATGTCATCTTTACTTGTTCATACTTTAGTTCGAGTTTGAGTCTTCTATTTGTACTTTCCCTCCTACATTCTATAGTAGGAGAAGAACCTCCGGGTTAATCATCGATCCAGAATTTGTAAGAAGCAATCTTGTGTTCTAGACTTTGTGTTGAACCCCTGAGAGCCACTTGTTGCAGAGGAATACAAAGAAGCAGGTTTCCGGAGAACTTTGTGTCACGGCGTACTGTGTTTCTTGCTTTTAAATCTTTAGATCTTTTAAGTAAACTTTGTGTTATTTTAGATCTGGATCTAGAGCTGCCTTTGCTTTATAATTCTGTGTGTTCAAATCTATTAAGTTTCTTCTATGTGCATGCAATTAGCTCTGCTATCTACTAATTGGGATGCACATCTTCCTCATTTCTTCTCTGTAATTCCTTTACTTTCTTCTTCTATAATTTTCCTTTCTTAAACAGCTGCTTACTTGCTGCAGAACTTCTTAGTTATGGTTCATGAACTAAGTGGTTAAAGTAAAACCCCCGATAGATAATAACACATTTATATTGACAAATCTGACACGGGAGCCTCACCGGTTAAATGAGGGAGATTTATCTCATGACTGCCTAGGTTTGATGCTATGCAGAAAATCTAGCCACAAGATCGAATACACCTCAGATTTGTTACTTCTAAATTTACAGTCACAGGGAGTTGAGATGAAAGATAAACTTCCCTTCAAAAATCATGGTATGTACTCCTCTCTTAATTTGGTTGGCCATTCTTTTGATATGCTTATGTTGAGAAGATTACCTTGGGGTTGTGTTGAAAATAATCCTATGAGGGTATGGGAAAGAGAGAAATCTTCTCATAAAGAACAATATGAAAGGGCTGAACCATACCAATCATGCAAGCTAGCTGTGGAAGGGCACATGTGGAAACAAAACAAAAATGAATACTATTCATTTGATCCGGGCATAAGGGTAAATTTATGGTGTCCTAAGCTTATCATTACAGGCTTTTTTGCTGCTGGTTGGGAACAGCAGTCATACCACACAATTCAGATCCCTTTATGGTTAATCCAGGGTAAGAGCATTTCTTTGCATCAAAGATTGCAACAGCAGTTGCTTCCGGAGCCATGTCAAGGAAGAATTCCTCTCCCACCATGGGCAATGAAGGTTTCCATTCAAGGTATGAACTCTCTGATATTTGATAATGAGTTGTTGATATCTAACGGTGGCATACATAATGGTAAAAGGAAAACAATGGTGAAGAAATCGAAAGGAGCAACGATGGAGCTCCAAAAGTATGAAGAAAACTTTATGGTTAGAGCCACTCATCCGCTGTCCGAAGGAGGGAAGGAATGTAAGAAAAAAAGTATCTCATCCGGCAAAGGAAACATGTCAACAAGGAAAGCAGATTTAAACTCAGAAATTCTGAGTATTGAGGGCAACCTAAGGTATGTTGTATCTCACTTATTTTCTAGCCTCAGCGAGTGGGACTATGAGCAGCTGGTCAAGAGAAGTAACTTGTTTAAAAGGTGATTCTTACATCCAGTTTTGTGAAATCAAATGGGGATACTAAATTTTTTATGATAAGCACAAGTATGGGCAAACATAATTTGGCTTTAGGAGACCTCTCAAGGAATGAAAGTGCAAATAGCAAGCTCGCTGACCTGTACATCACAGCTGTGCATTTGAAGCCAAAAAATGAGTTTGCGTCTCAAAAATGAGCCCCATGAAAGCCTCATGTCACTACAAATCAAGGGAAAATGATTTCAAGATAAAGGATACTTTGTTGAAGGAGAATTGCAAAAAGAAGAAGTCTGATTTCAAATCAGAAATCCTGAGGCCAAGGGAGTTTATGGGCAGCATGTGCAAATCATGTAGAGGTAAAGCACATGACATCATTCCAAGGTATGTAAGGTTGCACCTCTTTTTATCTCTTCCTTACAAGATATACATGATAATGAATCAAGGGGAGGTATGCGTTATCCCGTAAAATCGGCAAGGGGCAATTTTACAGATAACCATACCGAAATTTTGTTCCGATCCTCAAAAGGGATCCTGTATAGTCATCGAGCGTTGCAAAATCCCTTCCGGGAAACTAGGTTTTCGAACTTAGTCGATTTTTGGTCTTTTTGGCCGGGCGCATAGAATGACTATGCAACATCAACTTTTGATGCGCCCCCTTTAAAGCCTTTGGCGCATCCTTTCTTGTGTCAGCAGTCATTTTGATGCGCCTCTCTATGTTGAGGCTTCCCTGCGTGCGCCAAGGCGCATGCGCCTTCCTGTCGACAGAACTTTTGTTGCGCCTCTTTTTGGTGCGCCAAAGGCGCACATATTACTCTGTTAACACCACTTCCGGTGCGCCATAGGCGCACATATCTTTATGTTGACAAGTCTTTCGGTGCGCCAAAGGGCGCATGTTTTCTCATGTCGACACTGCTTTTCATGCGCCACTTAAAAGGTTGGTGGCGCATTTATTGCTGCCTCGCCTATAAATAGGCGCGTCTGCGCTGTCATTGTCACCGATGCAAAACACGTGATTTTTCTCTGAGCTTGTCAGCGCACCTGCCCCGTCGCTTTCGAATTGATTTGTGGACCCGTTCTCACGCTTTTTCATCGTTTATATCGGGTAAGTGGCCTTCTGCCCTTCGTGCGTTTTGTTTTGTGGTTTTTGGCTGTTTGTGGGTGTGTTTTGGATTGAAAAGAAAGATAAAATTCATCAATTTGCTTCCTTCCCCCCTGTTGTCTTTCCACATTTCCTCCTCTTTCCAGATCTGCTGGTAGAGGAAGCTCTGTCCTAAAAAATAATAGCTTGGAACCCCTTTTGGTATAGCACCTCTTCATATCCCACAATGAAACTTGCAAAGAGAGCTTAGCCATATGTGGAAACCCCTCTGAGAAAAATCTGAACCTAAAAGAGAAAGGAAAACTGTATTTTCCTTTGGCGCATTGGCACTCCATGCAGCATCAAAAACAGTCGCGCCCTTGGCGCATCTGTCGCCCATGTTACACAAAGAGCAGCCGCGCCAATGGCGCGCATTCCCTGCCTGCTACATCATAAAAAGATGCCCTCATGGCGCACTTCCCTCACATGCTGCAAATGCTTTACATGCGCCACTTGGCGCATCAAACTTGGATGCAACATAAAGATTTCTGCGCCCTTTTGGCGCACCTGCATCCATGTATGTGAGTCTCTTTCTACGCGCCAAATGCAAAGCTATACAAGGCGCAGCGCGTCCTCATCGCAGCAACATGTGTCACGGACCCTCCATGCGCCGCGCGCTAGTTCCCTTAAGCGCGCAAAATGCACATGTTACATAAACCCTATATGCGCCCTTTGGCGCAGCATGGATGTTCCGCAACATGAAAAACACATGCGCGGCGCATGTGTTTTCATGCGCACTGAATATCGGTCAAAGGGCGCATATAGGGTTTATAACACAAAGCATCCTGTTCCCGTGCAACACAAAGATTTCATGCGCCTTTACAAAATACATCCATATGGCGCGGGCGCACTTGTCCTTACAGAACACAAAATGCATCCTGCAGTGTCTATGCGCCATGCGCCCTTTGGCGCTGATTTAACCCTTGCAACAGTCTTTTCCTGTGCGCCTTACCTATTTAGCTCTGCAAACTGCGATATCCATGCGCCATGCGCCCCGAGGCCTTTAAATTGCTAACTCTTTCTTCTGTCAGCATTTCAATGGAAAATCAAGCAGCTGACACGGCTTTCTCCGATTGGGTTTCACGTCTTATTCTTGCAGATCAACAGCTCAGCTCAGAAGAACATATGTCAACATCAAGCAAGAGACCTGCCAAATCCAAAGGCAAGGCCAAGCTCACAGAGGAAGAAATGAAATATAAATATCAGAGGGTCAGAATGCCCGACTCCCAGGCCGAGTGTGACCTGGACATCAGAGATTCAGAATTGGGGCATATTGATATGGAGGAATTCTGGGTCAGGACTCAGAAGGTTACAAGAAGTCCATGGATGGACAAGCTGATAGGCAGTGCCCTGCACTTCGCTGGAGGAATCCCAGTCAGCGCCGTGAATAATGAATTCATGATGGTGGTTGCCGGTGCTATAATAAAGACACAAGGTGTGTCGTAAATGAGAAGGGCGAGGTCGTAATCAACCTCACTGCCCGCCACTTTGAGATAATACTCGGCATTCCTCATCACCGGCACTTTGTGGCCGTCAGCCAAGAGATTGCATCAAGGCATGGGACGACAATGAAGATCAGTGCATGCAGCTGATGAACGAGGTCTATCTGAAGAATAAAAAGGTAGTAACCCGTTGGCCACAAATCATTCACCGCAGCGATTTTTCAGAGGAGCTCAGCGACACTATCACGTTCCTGAGCAGAGTCTTTGGGCTTCCTGACGCCCACTTTTTCCATAAATGGATGTTGCGGTACTTAGAGACTATGAACAAGAATGTGCCCGATCAACGCTTTTGCTGGGCAGAAATAATAAGCAGCACGATCTCTGAGCAGCTACAACAATTTACCACAACTGGGAGATTCTACATGAATTCCTATGTTGTTTACGCTGCAGCTTCAGAAAGGGACTACCCAGCCCTGATGCGGAGTGGGGTTTGGCCCCAGGTCAAAATTTATGAATACTATCCAGAATTGAAGCTGGAAAATAGCATCCCCCAATTTACAAAGATTAACGATGCATTTTTCTACCTCATCATCCGACCTGTTGAGGCCAAATATGACCTACGGTCGCACCACCAAGAGTATAGTGACAGCCACTGAGAAATGGGGGGCCCTGTTCACCCAATTCCCCACGTTCACTTATCTGAGGGCAGCTAACTTCTTGGGAGAGCCAACTAGACTGCCAAGGTATGCTGGACCCAAGTTGATTCTGCTAGAGCTGTCAAGACAGCTAGTCACCTACCATGAAAAGTGCCAAAAAAGAAAGAAGGGTGGAACTCCTTTCCCCCTCACAGTGGGTAGATATACGTGTCTAACTCACCACAAGGCAAAAGACATGTTCGCAGAGCTGGAGCTGCTCAATCTGAAACATGACTTCCCAGCAAGGCCTACCTTCGACCCGAGAAATTGTCTTCCTAGGGCCAAGCTCGATCCAATCCATATCCCTCAGATAGAGGATATTTACATTGACCTATATCATGAGGTGGAGCTTAGGAGGAAGGACCATTCTCGGTTGGCCTTGGCAGAAATCATCCAGTATGGGGTAGCCATTGTCCCCAAAGGCTACCAAACTACCGAGGAGGAAGTAGATCAAGTATATCTTGACACAGGTGGGGACGATTGGCCTTTTGCGGCAATTGATAGAAACAAAGCTCCTCAGACAATTGAGGAAAGGGTCAAGGAAACTCTGCGCAGAACAGAGCATTGGTGCCGAATGAACGGGCTCATCTACCTCGGAGTCGATTTCACAACCTCTCCGTTGGGTAACGCACCTCCTAGATCAAAACAGCAGCCTAAAGGCAAGGGTAAAAGCAAAGAGGGTGAATCCAGCACCACTCAGGAAGAAGCTCCTGAAAGTCCTCCTTCCGCTGCACCAGAACAAGGTTGAAACTCTGGCTTCTCCAGAGAAAGAAGCAGAAGAGGATGTTCCAATAGGCCCATCCACTCAAGATGTCGGCACTGCTACAACAATTGAGGTCCCTTCTGTCCCTTCTTCTCCTCCTCCTCCCCTCCTCGAGTGACTCAAGCGACCATTCCTTTGGTCGTGTCCTCTCCCCCTTCTTCTACTGTTCCTCCCGCTTCTTCATCCATCTTCTCTTCTCTTACGGATCTGTCCCCCTCCATTTCTTCCCTCATCTCTGAGCTCCCTTCCCTTCCTATGTCTTCCTCTCCTGCAGTATCTCTTCCTCCCGTGAGCACTTCTTCGGCCTCCCTCTCGATGCCGCCTCCAAGTGTCTCCACTTTTTTCCCTTCTACTACTGCAGCTGTCCCCTTCTCTGTTTCTGGCCCTTCTCCCATAAGTCCAGCCTGGATCTCCCAGCACTTAAGTCAGCAGAAAAGGAAAGTTCCCATCGCTCCGATGGACTTTTCCGTAATCCCGTCCAAAGGGGCAAAGAGACAGAAGCCTGTCACACGCTTCTCTCAGAGTGCTTCGGGAGAAAGGGTGATGGAGATCGCATACCCTAATCCCCTCAAGGATAAAAAGGATCTGTCTCCGACAGATTATACAGTGACTCAAGTCACAATGGGTACATCTTCTGAGAGCCTTCAAGGAGAAGCCTTATCTGCAGTTGACGCCCTCTGCAAGAAGCTTCAAGAAGCTAAAGAAGAGAAAAGGCTATTGAAAGAGCAAAACAAACATCTGCTCCAAGCCTTACAGAAGATGGGCAGTGCACCTCCCACAACTGCCGCCGAGACTCCTGAGCCTCTGAGCCAGGATAAAATTAATGAATATGCAAAGATCGGCGAGCAGGGCATGGCAGTTTCCGCTTGGAGGAGCCAGATCCTCAAAGACAGTGAAAAAGTGATCACCGAGTTCTCTGGTTTGTATTTGAACATCAACAAGGTGAATAAAGAGCTCCAAGCACTAGCAGGACCCATATCAGAAGAGCTGGACCATGCTAGGCTGCAGCATGAGACCTTTCAACAAATGTTCGACTGTTCAGTCGAAGATCTGGTCAAGTTCGGTGTCTTCGGTCATCCCAGAGCCCTCAACAAAGTCATTTCCACCTGGACTACCGGATGGATCAACTGGAGTTTGTCCTTGAAAAGATCGATAAGGTAAAGGAGGAAGCCCTGGACGCGATGCACCAAATGGAACAAATCGTTCTCAACATGTCTCCAGGGTTGCTTACTCCTTCCTTTCGCCTTAAGGAAAGTTGATGAAACCATCCAGATCTTTAAAGAGATCGTGTCACGAGGGCTGGGGCCAGAGGTCTCTTTTGACGCAGAGTCCATTAATAACCTGCTGGCCTGTCGGGATTTCATCGGGTTCCTCATAGAAGCTGAAAAAGAATATTCCAAACTCCCAGAGAAGCTCATAGACGAGCGGGAGACTTGCGAGGCGATCAGTGAGCGACACAAAGATCCTTCCCAGGATCAACTAGGGCCCATGATCAGCAAGTTCATGGAATACCGCGCTCAATTTCACATCTCGTCACCTGAGCAGCAGCAAAAGCAGGCTACCCCCTTTCGGCCGCAGGATGACGATGATGAATAGCTTCTCTTTCTTCTTCTTCTCTCTCTTCTTCGACTTTCTTTTTGTAAATATCTGGAGTATGTTGGCACAAATGATGACATCATCCATGTTGCACCATGGGATGATGTCATCCATCAAGTTGTCAAAAGTCAACATGACTTTAAGATATTTTGTATCTCCTTGTAGATATTTTGTAAATATCTTTGTAAATAGGTGGTTGGCTCCTTTTTGCCTTCTTTTCTTTCCTTCTTCTATAAATACCCCAATGCTTGTTGTATTGGGCATGAGTGAATATCTTTCAGATGAAAAATAGAAGTGAGGAGAAAAGACTTTGAGCTTTTTGTAACAGAAATAATTATTAATACAATATTTAGACTTTGTGCTGAATACATGTGTTATTTGCATTAGATCTTTCTTATGTCAGATCTATGTGTTTATTCTGTTAAATCTGCTTCTGTTTTATTGTCATTTATTCATCAGTATTGCTTTGCTCGTTTATGCAAGTAGGTTTGGCTCTGTTTACTACCAATCCCAAAACATAAACCTTCTGACCTTTCTGCTTTGGAATTCATTTCTTTTCTTCCTTCGGACCTGCTCTTTCTTCATCTTCTCTTTCATTCCTTTCTTTTCGCAGTCGGAAACACCCTACTGGGATGAGATCCCAAACCCCCGAAGGCAGAATTTGTGAGACTTGCACAGATTCCTGCTGGTAGAATAGCAATAAACCGATTTCGCCACTTTGACTCAAAGAGGGCTATGCCCTGCACACTGTTGGCTCGTTTATCCATAGATCTGCCCAAGCGACAGATTTTCGGACCAACAAGGTACAAGGGCAAATTTTTGGGCAGCATATAGGGATGAATGAGCATGTGCATATTATGGCATCATATGGATCACCATGCTGCAATTCTGAACCGCGAGAGGCAGCCTTTGTTTGGCTATATGAAGGTAATATGCATAAGGAAAATAAGGGAAATGCCATCTTGTTGACCAAAGCATGAAAGGTCAGATTGATATTGGAAACTTGATGAGGAATGAAGAAAAATATGGAAATGTGCTGCTGATTAGTGCTGCTGTGTCTTCTATTTCCAGTATGTCATCTCTTTGGGTTGTTGCCCAACATGATAAGATGGATGATTATGAGTCTATTACAGCCTTCAAATTGTTCTTCCTTTATGATGGTATACTAATTTTGAAGCATAACAACTGCTGCCATATTATCTCATTTGTTTCCAGCTCTTTGACTCCCTCCATAGATGAGTTCTTTGTCTTTCGGTTGATGGATTCATGGCACAGGGTTGTTGTATGTTGCATAATTGATTTGGGAATGGCAGCCACTACCTCATGGAAGGAAAAGTACAGCAGTAAATGGGACAGCATAGCGATTTTTTGGGGCAGCCCATACATTCGGACGAAGACTTATGAATACATCTTTGAGTGGGCAGCCATGAAGCTTAGCAAAACCCATTCCTTAGATGACTCCCAATACCATGATAAAAACGCCGTCTTTTGGAGTGTATGTTACGGAGCTAATGTTCCATCTTTTTGAAATGAAGTTTCTACAAAGGAGCAACTGAAGATTGTTTGGGATCAAGCATTAGCGATTGCTTGAGGACAAGCAATCTTGGCGAGGAGGACTGTTGGCGAGGAGGACTGTCGTGTCCCTTTTTCCCCTTTTGAAGACAATTATGGAATTTCCAGCCATTTCTATCCTTGGATGAGTTGAAGAAATTATGAAGGAAATACCAAATATGTCTTTATTATTTAATAAATGATTTAAGGCATGTTAAATGAAAGGTCCCATAAAGGCATAGTAAATGAAAGGTCGTGACTTTTCATATTTTGGTGCCAAGGAAGAAATAGTATAAATATGAGTGTGGGGCATTCATTATGCATATAACTTGTCATTTGTAATTTTGAATATTGAGAGAGTCTCTCATATTTCTTACCATTTGGGACGGAAACCCCTAGTGAGGTCTTTTGGAAGGACAAAACCCTTTCCAATTGACTTTAAACATACATATTCACGAGATACATAATATGTTGAAGATCTTTATTGTGCAAATTCTGATTTTCCAGTTTATTCTACCAAATCGACTTGTATATGATTAAATTCTTAATTGTTTAGTGCAATAAACATCAAATCGATTGGATAATTCAAGTCGCCATTCAGTTTTAAGCCTAATTCTGTGTTTGCACGCAAATCAAGGCACATTTAAGGTGAAATCGAACCATTATATAGCTGCTGCAATTTCCAGATTGCACAGCTAATTAGCAGCAGTTCGACTTTGCCAAAATCAATTCGAGTTGGCTCTAAAATTCATCAAATTAATAAAGAATCAATTAATAAATATTTGTGGATGATCTTTGGCACTTATTTCAAGGAAATTAATCCGCTGTAATAAATTTTCAGTCTGCTGCAATTAAAAATCAGAATTCTGGAAATTTGTCTTAAAACCCTCAAAACGGACATTACAAAGCCTATGCAACAAAGGCAAGCCTTCATGGCTTAGGTAGGCTTTGTGGCGTGAACGGGAAATAGACAATGCTCCAAGTTCCATGCAACATGCTCAAGCGTGGCATGGCATTGCATAAGACTTTATTCAACTAACTCTAAATGTTTTTGGGTGATACAAGATTGCAAGTGAACCGGATGCTCTGCATCAATCTATTCTCAGATCTCCAAGCCTGCAATCTCTCACCATCATGGCTCTACTCCCCTCGTCGGTGTGGCTCTACCCCTTTCCAACAACATGGATCTACCACTTACCAGTTGCCCCCAAACCACATGGGGAAACTAATATTACAAGCTTCTTTTCTACTACAAGAGTTACACCGGCCTTGGATGTTAGGAGTGATTCTAGAGGAAGTGTCTTGCTTCCTCCTAGGATCCCCAAACCTAGCTCCTCCGACCTTGTATACTCACCAGAAAACATTTTTAGATCACTCACATATCACATATCAACGGACAATATAATTTATTTTTAATTTCTTTGCTACCCCTTCTACATAACTTGCACATATCAACCAGTAATACCTTAAGACTGAAAGTTCACACATACAATTACAAAATGAAACTCACAATTCACTAGTTCTACTCATTATAAAATGCATAAAATTTGATGTGTAAATGCCATTGCTTGCATTAAATCAGTACTTAACCTTTTGTAATGTCCCCTTTTCCAAGCTAGTCACTATGAAGGCCTTGGGCCCATTCCACCTTCCGTGGGCTTCGAGGAAGGAAAGCAAGGGAGGTGAACATTGCCATAATTGTAAGTGATTGTATTTTCCTTATTTATTTAATTACTAATTATGGCTTGGAGTGATTCGACTAGGTGATGGGTGAATGACAAAGCAAAAGGAATTTCTATCTTCTCCACATGAGGTCGGTCTTCTTGGAGGACCAAGTGAAGATTAAAAGTACACTTCCCCTTCATTAAGAGGTCGGCCATGGGAATTAGTCTTCTAATTCATCCTTGGCGCCAAAGAGGGGTACTTAAGGAGGTTTGAATGGTGGAGGAGCATATCATTATTATTCATCATTTGACATTTACTTGGATTTGGAGCTAGTGTAGCTTCTCTTCTTGCCATTGAAGGACGAAAACCCTTCCTTGGTCACCTATTGAGGACAAAAACCTTCAATAGGATCACACTTGGGGACAAAAACCCTCTTGTGTGCATTGGTGGCTTCATTCGGGAGTCACAAGTGGACTTCATTGGCAGATTTCTGGAACAGCAAGGTGTTTATCCGTGCATAGGGCACTTCTACTCCAGCTAGGGCACTTTCAAGGGTGTTGGCACCCTTCCTCCACTTGATCTACCCACCTGGGAAGTTTGGGATCACTTTTGGAGGGGTTTCCGTGGTTGGAAAATTGTGATTTCACTTTTATTTGATAGCTGGTCTCTCCGAGATCATTTTGAGCATTTGTTTGTGTTGAAACTCCAAGTATTGATGGAGTTATGAATTTTCAAAGTTTCAGCTGTGTTTGCACTTGAATTAAATTTATAAAATATATATTTGCTCCAGATTTCATCTTGCTAGACTTATGAAGTGTTTGGGATATTTCTATATTGATTTTCAGTCTATATTGCATGAGAATATTGTCTTGAAGAGCCCATACAGTTCGCTGCCCTAGGAAATAGAAAATCAGATTCATTGCTAGGGCTAAGTGGTGATATTGTTGGCTGTCATATGAATTCCTTTGTTGTCATAAATATTCAGATCTCTCTTGTTGCTAATGGCATTTTCAGTTTGCAGGTGGCTGTAATAAAAATCAGAAGTTGTGATTGGGGTTTGAGTCCAAACCCTTGTTTTCTGTTTGATGCCCTAGAAGGAGATTACCCCTTTGCACTTAAAGTTGCTAAAACCTTTGATTCAACTGTTACATGCATGTTCTAATTAATGGGAATTTTAACATGATGTGCAAGTCATTGTCTCTATCTATCAACAATGCTTATAAGGATAAAATGTGATGGCATTATTAAAGTTGTTTGATTATATCCCTGAAGACAGTCTATATACTCTAAGCTTAATCATCTGAATCCGCTGAGGACAGTGGTGGTCCGGTGCATAGAGGCTTAGGTGTTCACTTGTTGCATGAGTAGGGGTGGGAGAGATTTGTTAGTACGGTAGAATAGTAGTAAATACCCATCACCAGGGCACTGTTTTAACATCATGTGGAAGTCATTGTTGTAATGAACTTTGCCACAAATTACACTGCATATATAACCACAGCATCAAATGGTTGGTGAACGGTTGCTCTCAATACTTGTATATGTTATACAACCTCCAAGTCTAAAGGAAGGGCCACACTTAAACCTGAAGTCGTAACCACAAGAAGAATTGTCACAAAGGACTCATAATAATGGGAGTCTCATACATCATTTTGGGGACCACATTGTATGAATCAAATGTGATGGCATCATTGAATTTATTTGATTATATCCCTTGAGACAATCTATATACTCTAAGCTTAATCATCTGAATCCACTGAATAGGACAGTGGTGGTCCAGTGGATGGTGCTTATGTGTTCACTTGTTGCGTGAGTAGGAGTGGGGAAAATTTGTTAGTATATGGTAGAACGGTACTAAATACCCAACAACAGGGCACTGCTTCAAGCCAGAGTAATAAAGGGCTGTTACATTACATCAAAACCTTACTAGAAACCTAATATAACCTTCATAACTATGATGCCATTTCTAAAGAAAAAATAAGCAAGGCCATTTCTGAAGGGGACCCAGGAAATTCATTAGGGATTTATCCATTACCATTCAACAAGTACCAACAACGAGGTAAAAGTCTTGGTACTTCCTGAGGGTCATACATTGGTCATGGACATTATTTTGTTTCTTAGCTATTGAATTTGATTCACAAATCATAATTTGGGAACTTAAGAAAGGGCAAACACCCAACTGGAGGTTGAATACCCTCATGAATGAAGCTAGTGCATTGCTTGCACACTTCAAGTCTTCTCAATTTTCCATCGCCATAGAGAGGCCAATTCAATTATGTACTTCTAGCTAATGAATTTGTATTACAAGATGACCTGGGATCTAAAGTTAGCACCCCTAAGAAGACTTGGTGTAATCTGTGTGTGAGTCCTAGGAAAGGAGGGCAACCAAAGGCTTAGCACCTCTAAGAAAACGTGGTGAAATATGTGTGTGTAAGTCCTAGGGGAGAAGGGTGGCCAAAGGCATCCACCTTTTCGCTTAGGTAACAGTCATATGTTTTAATTTTTAAATATCCAAGATCTTTCGCTTGTCTCACATAGACACGTGAGAGCACTTTGATTGATGATTTCCCACAATTATTAATTGAGAATGCCCAAAGCTTAGAAATGGCACCACATAAACTTGCCATACATAAATTGATAATGATTAGCGTATCAAGGCATAGCCATCATGTGTACCATTTGCACCATCTACCTTTGATTTCTTTGAATTTTCTTTCATCTCTACAACTACAATAATTACATTCTAGCCATGGCGCCATTGCTCAAGAAGAAGAATTTGTCACAATTGGGACAGGGAGGAGAAGTCACGAAGCATCCTACGGTCCACTATCAATGTGCCCAACAAAAAAACCATGAAAGTTATCGAAGACATATTGAGCATAGATGGTCTAAAGGAGGACTGTTTTAAAAGGAATATAATTTCTATTTGGGATGAATTTGAGTGGAAGCTACAAATTGAAGCTAAAAATAAGAAATTGAGTTTGCATATTCTGAGCGACGTGACCCCATTTCTCAAACACAAGCTCCAATCTCGATGGCCAAAGCATAATTAATAGAGCTCAGAAAATTAATTGGATGCAGCAGAGTCGAGGAGATGCATAAAGAAATTGTCAAGAGCTATGCAAAAATATGGGAAGGGTTGAGATTCAAAAAGTGGGTGGCCACATGAAATCAGAGAATGATGCAATGCTACCAGTCATGCTATAGGATTGTTATTAAAACTAGGTGCCCATTGCCAAACTCTCCTATTCCTTCAGTCTTCATTACAAAGGAAGCCCCAATAGCTATCAAGGGCCCGAGAGGTCACCGACCAAAGATGACACAAGCAGAAAATACGGAGAAAAATTTGGTGTCATGGGTCCAGCTTTGTTGACTCTTACAAAATATCACACCAACGCGCACAAAAGAAGGAATTTTGAAGGATACAAGTAGTCGAGAACCCAGCAACCAGCGATTGGTCTCATTCATGGCTCTAAAAGCCTTCCTCATAGGGAGACCTATGTTCACATGAGGTTCCTATTCTTTTACTGACATTGATTTGCACCACGGGGCCCAAGATGTTAGTGAGGAAGACAACCCTATACTTGGAGGCAAGGCTATGGGTTATAGAATGTGCAAAAGAAAACTTGTACAGCAGTATACCAAAACACATTTGAATGTAGAATAAATTTGCAGAATGATAAAGAATAGGGGAAAGTAGAATGGAGTACAATGTTCGGTATGGTTGAGTGTGAGAACTATCGTGATCATAGAAGAGGAGGCACATCCTAACTGATTCGCCTTGACGGGAATGTGATTACACATGCATATACTCAAGGGATGCTAGTATTCACTACTATCCAAGTGTCTATTAGAAGATGTAAACAAAGAAAGAATGAAGAGAAACCGGAATGCACACTTTGGAGTTTGTGTCCATTTTATTATGCTGGAAGTAGTTACAATATAGTTGAGGAGGTTACAACCGAACATTAGTTAGTAGATAACTAATAGTTCGTTAAGTATTAACTAATACACTAATTCATATTAAAAAATACCTTAATGACTTAACCGGAGACAACATGTTTGTCCCGAAATTTTACAAATACAATAAAACCAAGAAGTTTAATCACTAAATCTACATACTACTTCTTATATATTTATCATGTCCCTTTTTAGAGATTAGCGGAATTGAAGACCTTGACCCATTCTCCTCCCGTGGGTTTAAGGAAAGAAGCAAGGGAAAGACTTGGATGACATTTTCTAAATAGATATTTTCATTATTATCATGTATTCCTATTGGGAAGCCAAGTGCTCTAATAGATGTACTCATTTAATTAGAATACAAAATATTTTGAGCATGTAGGCTCCAAATACAAATTAGATAATTAAAAGGTACTTATTATAACGTCGGCCATAAGTTTTTTTTTTTAAGAAAAAAAAGTTGCCCATTATATTGAAATAAATTTTGAATTACATACTCTACCATGCCAAGCATGGAAGCTATTAGCCATATCTCTAGCACTATAAACAAAGATAACAATATGAATATTCATTGATAAGAGTCAAAGTTTGTGATTTTCCTGATTTCTTCTTGAATCTTTGTTGACCACCATAGAGGAGGTGACCCGTAGCAAAAGATATCCTTGTTGTCAAGAGCCCAATTTACCAATCCATCAGCAACCTTGTTATTCTCGTCTGGGGATGTGGGTGAACTGAATTTCTTGAACCTTTTGCTGAAGATTTCTTATTTCACAAACCTCCTTAGCAATTCTCCACTGCGGAGGATGACCATTACTAGAATCACTCAATAAGTTCATCATGATTCTGGAATCCGATTGGATTTTGATCTTTTGCCATCCAATTTTAATAGCTTCTTGTATTCCTCTACGGATAGCTTTGATTTCAGCCATATTATTGGTAGAGGTTCCCAAATTTTCAGCAAATAGGAAATGAACTTCTCCATCTCTGTTACGGCCAATCCCTCCCATGGCTGCTCTGCCAGGATTACCCCTAGAAGCTCCATCTGTATTTATCACCCCATCATAAGTCATCCCATCTTGCACTTGAGTAGCATTTGTTACCATCTTTTTCTTTTCTTGTGATAGCATGGCATGGTGGCTTCCTTGGGATCCAAAGATAGTTGTTGGAAGATATGCTCCCAGTCTTGAAAGGGTTGATCTGGTAGAGCAACCCAAGTTGCTTTTTATTTTTCCCAAACATATATAACTTCTCTACTAGTTTGGCGAAATATTCTATAATTCCTCTCTTGCTCCAAAGAAGTAAAGAAATATCACTCCACACAGTTGGGAACAAATTTTGTCCTATGGGAACTACTTTCTTCCAAGTATCATTAATCTGTGCAAGGGATCCCAAACTATTCCATTGAAGTTTAAACAAGCCCCGAGTCAAATGTGTCCACAATATAGAAACCCATGGGCATTGAAAGAAAAGATGATCCAATGTTTCCTCGTCTTGAGTGCAAAGTACACATCTAAAAGTTCCTCTCGAAACCTCTTTTTTGGAGTCTATCTCCAATTAAAAGCCTTCTGTATGAATGATAAGCCAAAGGAAGAAACTTACCTTAGGCCATATCTCAGTGCTGCCATAAATTATGATGTGGCACCCTTATTGTTATAAAAGGAGGTTGCTTGGCCATTTGATCAGTGTGAATTCTATTATTTCGGAAAGATTGCTTGTGAAGCATCTCTCTCCCTCTCCTAAGGACAAAAACCCTTGGAGAGCCTTGTGTGAGGACAAAACCCTTCACCAAGACCAGGGAAGACTTCAACACGGGAGTCTCCACCCCTTGAGGGATTTCTTTTGTTGTTATTTAATTTCAGCCTTAGGAGTTGCCCTTTAGCTCTTTGGGTCAAATATTGAAGATATTGCTTTCCTTTTGTTATTGATGCAAAATTGGCTTCCTTTAAAAGTGGAGTGACTCATTTGTGGAGTGATTTGGTACATTATTTGGCTGTTCTAAAAGGTGACCAGCATTGAATGGTGTTTTGAAGTATTCAAGGGTTTTCTATATATTTGGATTACATCATCTCATTGCATATAATTTATAAAGGTGAAATCTGGTTTACATTGAAATTTGGAGGGTTTTGGCATGCATAATCAGATCTGAAAATATTTATTTATTTCTGCAGCAACTAGGGTTTGAAAGAAATTCATTCCAACATTCTTAGGCTTCCAAAAATTATAATTCCTTCACCAATTGATTGTTGAGCTTGAATAATAATTTCATAATATATTTAGAGTGATCTTGCATGGTTTTTAGGGCATTTCAAAAGGGGCGAATTGCTTGAAAGGCAGGTTTGGCATGTTTTGGTGGATGTTTGGGCAAGCTGATTTGATATTTGCATTCGTCATATTTTTAAACCCCAAGATCCCAAGTTTCATGAATTTTGGAGCTTCCTAGGTAAAGTTATGAATTTTAAAGTAACTCTTGCAGACAAGGGTTTATAGAAAATTCATATCTTCATTTTTGGGGCACTAAAAATCAGTTTTCTTGCATCTAACAATTGTTGGTTATTTCTCATAAATTTTGAGCATATTTCCTAAAGGTTTGAGTGAGATTTGTGCCTAGGAAAGTGTGTTTGACTTCTCCTAAGAGGTTGTTGCCCTAGGAAGGGCATAATTTGCAGGTTGCAGGGCTGATATCAGTCATCTACAGCAGCTTACTAATCTGATTTTTAAGTTACATCTCAGCTCTTTGGTCATTTCCCGAGTCCCCCTAAAAAGGGACATTACAGTGGTATCAAAGCATCATCCTCCCAGCCTGTGAAGCATGGAAAACAAGTTAGAAAGGATCGTGAGAACACAAGGAAGGATAACAGATGCACTGGATAGGCTTACCCTAGCCATCCAAAATATGTAGGGTGGTGGTTCGCTCAAGGAGAAAAGGGTTTCAAGGGTTGACAAATTGACAAAAGAATACCAAGCCCTTCCAAAAAAGTTGTGTGATGCCCTTCCTTTGAGGAATTCGTGGAATTAGAGAACAAGAGAGTGGGCATTGGCACAAGGTCTAAGAACCGAACCACACCAAGGAGCCACTCGACCCTAGAAGGGAAAAACCCTTCCCTCATGAAGAAACAGGTAAAGGAGCATGTGGTGGATCAGCTACATGATGGAGAGGATGGTCATCCTTCTAAGGCAAAGAAGGAAGAAAAATCAGCTTTGCAAGGTGTTGAAGAAGCTCAATTACCAAAGGGTAAGGAGACAAGACTACAACAATTTCTCATGATGACCACCAAAAGTTATTTTGTGATCATTAGTGAGAGTCTATTCTTTCATCATATTTCATACACTCATGGGCAATTTTTGAATATCATGACAGTTATTCTAATAATGGTGTGAAGATGAAGGGTACCAAGGGGAAGAGAAAGAGCTTGAATTGGGAGGTGAAATTAATAACATTCAGCTTGCTGGACTGTTCCTAACAGCAGTCAATAACAAGCAAATTAATGACATTTTCAGCTTGGGAGAGGAGCCCAAAGATGTTCCCTACAAGAGTGTTGTACCTAACTTGGAATTTCTAAGTTACAAGATGGTTGGAAGCAACCCAAGGCATGTAAGTATCTCAGATTTGCTGCTTACCACTTTGTCATTTCAGATATGGGGGAGTGATCATAATTCATGTTTGTTGTGTCCTATGAGACCGCTAATGGGATATCATTATGCACAACATATGTCAAGGGATGATGAGGTAAGAAGTACCTCTTGTGGCAAAGAACATATGGATGTTTGGATTCAATCTCAAGATTGTTTTCACGTAGGAAATATAAGTGTTGTGTTGAACCCTACAAAAAGAGGGATTGTTGATTTCAAAATCAGTATGGGGAACAATTCTATCATGGTATGTTTTGGGCATCAAGGACATGATGAAAATTCTGATTATCCTTTCCAAAGATTGCTAACCCATGGTTCCATGGAAGGACTGGAGAGAAGAGGGAAAAGAGGAGCCATCATGATGGAATTGCAGCTGTACATATTTCAGACATAGGGAAATTGATGGTCCATGCACAAAGAAGATATTCCAAATGCTTATTCTCATAGAAGGTATGACTTTGAAGGTTGCAAAAATTGATTTTTGGGATTTTGAACTTGTTGTTATCAACTATTTCAGTTTTCCCTACAATATGTTTGTTGTCATCAATAAGAGGACAGCCATGAGAGGAAATAATTCCAAATTCCAAAGCATTTTCAGCCATTGGGGATTGGTCCCTTCTCACCTCATTCATCATTGCAAGGGCAACAAGGTGTTTGATATGGGAAGATGGTAAGCATGACAAAAATCATTTGGTTGTTGATCATAACATTGTTGTCATACGCACTTCCAGCTTGCACAATGACATATTTGTAAGCATACAAGTGGATTCAATCATGGGAAGTGTTGGTTTTCAGCTCATAGCATTGTTGGCAATCAATATAGGATCATTTCCAGCTCCTATATCACTTTGGTATGGGTATCATCATGCATCTCATACTACAAAGAAAGATGAGGTAAGAAGCACATCTTTGATTCAATTTCAAGTTTGTTTCGTATGTGGGATATGGATGTTTTTGCGAGGCTTGCAAAAGGAGAAACTTCTGATTTCAAGATCAGTACTACTGATGATTTTATCATTATGAGTGTCAGGATGAGGAAAGAACAAATAAATCTTATGGGGAACACAAGCAATATGATCATCTTCATATAGGAGGTTGTTTGCACCATTTTTATGCCATGCAATTGATGTGTTTGGGTCATCAAGGTAAGGATTGTAATTCTGATTTTTCAATCTATGGTTCCTTGAAAGAACCAAAGGGAATGTGGGATGATAAATACTTTGACCCAAGGGTCAATTTGAGGGCTGTCCAACAGAGGAGGCCTGCTGTTTGGTGCATTTTCAGTTTGTTCTTCTCAAGATTTTGGAGCATAAAGGGACATCTTAATAGTTGGGAGTTGTATTCACTACACACTAACATGCTTGGACTATTCTATGCAAGTAAAAGTGGAATTCCAGCCACCTTCATTCTGATTTTTGAAGGGAAAAACAAGATTACATTGGTGTTTGGGACAGCATGAGGGAAATTGGGAACAACCAATGTTTGGATGGTAATTATGAGGCCTTGGCAAGCATAGAAGAAGAGTTGGTCATCATACCCACAAAGCAAGAATGGATGAAGAAGGGGACACATTTTTTCTTTAATGAGTTTGCTTCATGTGCAGGTATATTGTCATATGTTTTAAAATTAAGTTGAAAACATCAACTTTTGAGATTTCACCCTTTTGCCTTTTAAAAAATCATTTTTTTTAAAGTAACGGATCATTTTGTATTTGTTTTCTACAATTGTTTGTATTGCCTAAGGTATCCCCAGAGTCATAAAAGCCAAATTCGACAAATACCCACATGCCAAAGCTCACTCAATTCCTTCGCCAGACCTTGTCTGCAAGCGTTTTATTTATTTATTTATTAAATAAATAAAGTTCTTTTAAAAATAGATTGAGCTAAAATTGGAGGATTTAGGTTATATAAAGCACTTCACCCCATCATTATTACCACAGAACATTCACTCGGGGGGAAGAATTTTTACAGATCAACTAATTGGAGAAATTTTTGAGCAATTGCCCGTAGCTTCTTTTGTTTTGTTTTATTTCTTTTTGTCTGTGTTTTGGTTTGTTTTCTCCAACAATTCCCGTAGCCTATTCATTCTTCCTATCCAGACCTTTCCCGGGCCTAGGGTTTTGAAAAGTTATCCAAGTATTTTTAATTACTAATCATGTCTAAAGGTGATCAGAGCTCATGATTCTTTCAGGAGATTGCAAGAAGTTGCTTGGTCCAAAAAGGTGCAAAAATGGATTTTATGAAAATAAGAAAATATTGCCATCAATGCGTAGAGCTCGAGAAAATATGCACTTTTAGAGAAAACAACACCTAAAACGGAGCCATGGAGTGAAAGTTATGGCACTTGCAAGTTTTTGTTACTACATCTTCGGACCCTTTCCAAAAATGGAAAAATTTATTCTATACTTGTTTTCTTCACTGAAAATCCAAAAATGGAAATAAAATGTTGTTGATGAGTTTTCATGCAACTTTAAAAGTAGAAGTCATGCAAGTCACACTTTTTGGGAAGAGCAATTTCTTAATGCAAGTCGCACTTTTTGGGAAGAAGTTTTCTTCATACAAGTCGCATTTTTTGGAAGGAGAGTTTTAAGTGCCAATGGGAATTTTGGTGGTGGAAGGAAGGTGGGAATTTGGAGCCTTCCTGGAAGGTTATTTTTTCCCATCATTAAAGTTAAATCACTTAAGTGCCAATGGGAATTTTGGTGGTGGAAGGAAGGTGGGAATTTGGAGCCTTCCTGGAAGGTTGTTTTTTCCCATCATTAAAGTTAAATCACTTAAGTGAAAGATGGGAATTTTGGAGCTGCCTGGAAGGGTAAAAATTCCCACTTCCTTGCCTTCTTATTTTTAACATGACTTCTAGCCAAAAAGTGTGACCCATTCTGGCATAGCTAAATGCCTAAAAGCTGACTTTTTTAATTGTCAGGAAGCATCCAGTTTTGGTGCCTAGGGTTGGAAAGGCTTCCTTTTTATTATTCTAGCTATCTGCATGTTGATGTGAGTGCACAGGTGAATAAAATAATATTTTTAACTATTTGGCATGCAAGCAAAGTCTAAAAATAGAGGCAGCAGAGCTTTTATAATCAGATCTCGGTGAAGAAATTAGATATTCATGCTATGGACTACATACTTGTCTGAATTATTTGCAGGAATACTTCACTGGTGCTCATATTGGTGAAAAGAAGATGAAGTCAATGTCTGATACATTGAATATATCTTCAGAATCAGAGGAAGAAATAGATCCAACTCTCATAATTGCAAAGGCTTCCGAGAAAAATTCATCCTCTTGTTTCTAATGCAGCCCAAGTGGAATTCATTGCATGGAAAATTACTTCCAAGAGCTTGTGCATGTGCTCCCAATCTTCTAGTTGAAGCCTTCATTGAATTTAGTTGTATTTGCCTTCACCCGGAGTACTTTCCAGAATTTAAAATTGCTCATATGCAATTAAAAATAAATGATGGTGAGTTTTTGTCGAATTGTTTACAACAAACATTATACCGGTGCATGTATGTCTTGGAGAAGAACTACAAAAGCTTCGAGGATAAGAGGAAGACAAAGTCGAGGCAACACTGCAAGCAAAATCACAGTCAGTTACTTCTAAATCCAATTTGGTGAGAATCAAAGGAAATGATTCAACAACATATGGGAGAAAAAGGCATCTCAAATTCAAGGCAGAGATATCATTCAAATCATTCATTGCTAAAGTGAATGAAGCAGAAGTGCAATACAGGTTGGATCAGCATGCAGAGTATGGAAGAAGAACAAGACTGAGAGTGTTGCAGCTTTCTTCTAATTTCTTCTCCTCTTTCTTCTTCTTTCTCTTATTTTCTCCGACAAAACAATTGAGCAATCAATTAAAATTGTAAAACTTAGGTAATTGGCTATAAAAGCCATTACTTCAAGTTACTGGAAGAAGTCAATTACTTGGAAATAGGTGGCAGACATGCAAAATAGAAGGTTCTATTTTCAGTTATAAATCATGCATGTCATGCAAAGAGGAATTCCAGGAGGAAGATTGCCAATTGCTTCCCTTTTTCATAGCTTCCACATGTGGCAATTCATTAAAAAAGCTTCCTATTTGTAATTGCCCTCTATACACTATAAATAGAGGAAGAGCCTACGGGTTAAAGAATCACAATTTGTTAATCAGCATTCTTGAGTTCCAGACTTTGTGTTACAACCCTTGATGTCATTTTTGTGAAAGTTGAGGAATTGAATAAAGGCATATTTTTGGAGAACTTTGTGTCCACAGTGCATTTGCTTCTTACTTCTGTGTGGATCTTTAGATAAACTTTGTGTTATCTAAGATTTAGATTAGAAGTTTTTCTTTTCCTTTACTTCTAAATATTGTGAGATCTACTTGTTTATTTAATCTATATGTATGAGACCAACTCTGTAAACTATTGGTTGAATTACATATCTTCCTTTCTTCTTTCCTAATTTCCATTATTTTCCCCTTCTGCAAATACTTCATAAACAGTTGCTTACTTGCTGCAAAATTGCTTAGTTATGGTTCATGGGCTTTGTGATTAAAGTAAAACCCCACAAATAGTTATTAGGATTCATACCCACAAAATTGATAAACATCTTACATGGGAGCCTCACCGGTAAATGAGGGAGATTTATCTCATGATGCTAGGTTTTTAGCCGTGTGTAGAAAGTCTACCCAACACAATTGTACCCCAATGTAAAAAATTTGCTCAAAGCCCCTCCTGAGTCATCATTTGTATCATCCTACCTTTTGTGTCATGACCCCTCCGTCCTTGAAAAGCTTCATAGTGTGATGTACATCCTTCCCAAGTGTCTAAAATGTGTTCATGAATTAAGAGTCCATTCACCGTAATGTTGTCAAAAGAGGAAATTTGTACTAAGCCTAGAAAGGCTATTCCCTAGCCTATCTGGGGCAGGTGTGCATCCCTGGGGTTGATCAAGAAGCCTAAAGTCGTCTGAAGATGTTATGGAAGAGTTTGAAAGGCATTGGAACAGGTTTAGGAGATTTGGGGAAGTTTCAGAGGTTTTGGAGCAAGAACAGTGAAAGCGGGTTTTGGAGGCTTGAGGAGCTTGTAGTGTAAAAAAAAGTACTTGAACTTCAACAAAAGACTCGAGAGCTTCGAGATGATTCAAGAGGCAAACAAGATAACGTCGTTAAAGCTAAAGGATCCTCTACATGATGGAGTTTTCACATCTTTTACAATACCTAAGCGTTTCTCTATGCAAACCAATCTTGCAAACTCATTGTGCGGTTCGAATAAAAAAATAGTATTTTTGGAGGAGGCAGAATCAAGTCTTGAAAACCCTCCCATTGATCTTAAAATGGTCGTGGGAATCAAATTGATATTAAAATTTGCCCAAAACAACCTCCAACTCGGGAAACTTGGTTTCATGATTTCAAGAGTTAGTCAAATTCACAGTTGGAAGGTGGCGAATTTTGTGTGTTCCAACTATCCTGATCGGGACAGTGGGTGCAGTGGAGATAGTAGGGACAACAAAAGGCGCCCCACCCCCAATTATAGCCATTGGACACTCATGTGACCCTGTTCCTTCCCAACTAGGTGTTAAGTGTTCATGTGTGCGAATTTGTCTAAGTCCTAGCCTCTTAACCCTTGGGTGCATTTTTACGCCCCAACCTGCCCATGCAGGGACAGTTGGGACAACAAAATGCGCCCCACCCCTATCCATTGCACAAGTTCTCCATGTGACCTCAAATTTCGTCTCCCAGGTGCTATAATCTTTCTCTCTCATCCTCCATGCTCACCACTCGTTTCGCCACTTGTCAAGCCTAGGGAAGGGGGCACATTTTCTTGCCCCAACTATCCCCACTATCCTCCATGTGACCTCAAATTTCGTCTCTAGGTGCTATATAATCTCTCTCTCATCCTCCATGCTCACCACTCACTTCCCACCACTTGTCAAGCCTAGGGAAGGGGGCGCATTTCTTGCCCCAATTGTCCTAACTATCCTGGGACGAGTTGGGACAATAAAATGCACCCCACCCCCTTTGCTTTCAAAACCAAGATTTAAAGTGTGCTTTCAAGAGTTAAAAATAACACTGTTTTTAACTTTTAAAGAGCTCTACATACCTTTTTCACTCCATTCCTTCACCAAGTCGACCCAGGCAACCATTGTTGACACCTTAAAGCTCAAGAACACCTGCAAATTTACAGATATATCTACAATTTCATCCAAGGCAGCCACGAATGCCAAACGAAGAAATTCTCATATCTTTCAAACCAATGATCCGATCCGGATGAAAATTTTCTCAGTTGTTCTACAATCCAAGCACCTTCAAGAACACATTAACAATAAACCCTCTCATGCTCTGGTTTATTTACAGCAGCAAACCCTCATTTCATGCCCCGGTTCACGCTTTTTTATTTCCAAGCATTACGGTGGGCGGATTGCGACGAAATTTTGAGCACGCGATCCAACGGCAGGCCTATTCCAGTGAAGTTGTTTTCGTGGCCAACCGACAAGGGGAAGTGCTATTTCTATTTTTAGTAAGTATCGGGCTTTATACTTCCTATAAATAGAAACATTCGAAAAAAGCAAACTATTCAAATCGGTGCATTCGAGAGATCAATGAGTAGAGAAGACAAACTAGGCAAATTTGGTCAAAAAAGCAAAAAAGCACTTTCTAGGAAAAGTTTATTCGTTCACCCGGCCCTCCTCTCCCTCTCATGGGGGCCACCTTTGTTCACCCTCTAGCTCTAGATCGTTGGGGGTCCACTGGTGGCCCTATCTAACTATATGGGGCATTCAATTCCACACTAAACCGGGAGAAATATTACTATCACAAATCATCAAAAGGCCATCAATGAATGTGTATATGGTATATTAGGAGTTTTGCGACATTGAAAAAGTAAAAAAAGGCAAAAAAGCAAAAAAATAGCCCCTACCTCCTACTTACTAAAAATAGAAAGTGTTTGTTTTAGGTGCAGAAAGTTGTTGTCTTCCTCATTTTTTCTCACCTAGCGGATTTTTGCCATCATGAAGTTCAAATTTGTTGGTTTAGAGCCCGTTTCAACCTCTTGCATCAGAGTATCCGGATGTGGGAGATAAGCGATGTCGCTCACATGGACTTGGAAGATCTGAAAAACTAGATGTTTGGTGGACCCAGGGAACCTGTGGAAGATAGGATATACACAAGTGGTTTGTTTGCAGCGTAGTGGCCACCCACTATCCGTCCAAAGCACAAAATTGGTGATGACTTGTGCTCAACACTATGAACTAGACACGAGAATCATATGGGCGAGATGACAGTTCAATCTTGGCAGTGCTCACCCCCAAAGGGATATCACAAAGTATGCAGATTCCAACTTGGAGCAACATGGTAGTCATCCCAAAGATTTTGCATCAGGGGAATGGTCAAAGATAGATTCATACCTTCAAGGCCTTGCATTGGGGTCTTGGTTGAAGCAGGTGAGAAAGCCCTCCCGCGTGCCAAAGTCTTGGTCTAGACATGAGTTTCACAAAGGATTTTCAGATGCTTTATAATTCTTTCTTGAAAGCAAAGTGATGGGAGAGGAAAACACCAAGGAGTTCCATGATTAGATGACATTGTTCATCCTCACCATCATCGAAGGCAAGCAAATGATTGACTGGGGTCAAATCATCAGTGACAACCTCCATTTTCAGTTGCTCCAACTTCCAGTCACAAGAAAGTTTTCCATGACATCATACTTAGTGTATGTTATTACGAGATCTTTCAAGGGTTTGACTCTCACACCGAACATCTCCCAAAAGCTCCCGCCTACGAGAGATATCCACAGCTGATCCTTGAAAGAGAGTAATCACCACTTTGCCGGGTGAATGATGCATTCACCATGTATGTTGTGAGATTGCTCGAAGGAAACCCCGGAGTTGAGATTGTCCTCGCATCTGCCGCATTGATTCAAAGATATGGATCCTTCTTCACACAATTCTCGACTTTCTCATACATCGAGTATCTGGATTTGACCTCACTCACGAAAACTTCCAAGATACCTAAGTGATAAGATTGTCATGTTTGAGCTTTAGACAACTAGCTCATGTCAACGGAAAACTCAAGAGCAAGAAGAAGAAAGGTGTGTCTTTCCCCATCTCCTTGGGAATATTTTCTTGCAAATATCTCATTGATGCATCAAATTTGGAAGCCTCTTTCTCTCAAATGAATCTCTTTTCCTACACTTGAGGGCTAACTTTGATATCCGGAGCACTCCTGATATGTTCCATATCCCTGACTTGCACCATGTGCCGCATATTGAGGACTATTGGGTGAACTATGTTGATGATCTTGAAGTTAGGAGAAGAGATCACATGAGGATGACAATAGAGCAAATGAGGAAGTTTGATTTCGATTGGTTTGAGGAGGGCATTGATGATGATGGAACAAAGTTGTATGATCCCAGAGTATCCCGGTGTGAAAGTTTTGCCTCTCCCTCAAATTTCTTGGAGCATCGGGAATCGGGGATATCAACAAAAGGATTGAGACGGTGATTCAAAGATCAAGAGAGTGGTTCAAAAGAAGAGGGCAGCATTCATCGAGTCAAGAGGTCTCCACGCTCTCAAAAAATAGGCATCTCCTCTCTCCGCCGGGGTAGTTGAGAAAGCTTCAAGTTCAGCCCATTCTAAAAGGCTTCAAAAGAGAAAGTCCATGGAATTCGAGCCGACTCACTACAGGAGGACCCACAAGAAAGCAAAAGCAGCTCAAGAGCTAGCAGAGGGTATGGAATAAGGTGAGATTGATCCAGCTCAACCACCTATCATTCAAAGAACTCAGAGCATTTCTTCTTCCGCATTGTACCTATTAAACCGGCCCGAGATCGCCTTCTCAACCAAAGCAAGAAACTACCATCATGCCCAACACTGAGCTCGAAGCAAATGAAACATTCTCATGGGTACAGGATATGATTGGGGAGAGACACACACGAGCCAACAAGTGGTGATCCCAGACTTCCATGCCATATCTACAATGGTGAAGGTAAAGAAAGGGAAGAAAGCACAAATTACCTCCCACTTTTTCAGTGGCACTTCAGGAACCAATATGTGGAGGTAGCTCGGCCCAAAGTCATCAAGCCTATCAAGTGAGATGGCCCCATCGGATTATGAGATCAACACCATTCCCCTTGGACCAGCGACACATGAGGGAGATGCTCATCTGTTCCAAGAGTCTTCCACTCGCCTTCTGTGAGAAACCAAGAGTACAAAGAGAAACTTGATCAAGCGAGAAGACCATATAAGGACCCTCACTTCATACATGCAAACATTCTTGGACCCGAATGCTGCCACTTCTCTCCGACCGAGGAAGTTACTCCCATCAGTAGCTTTGACCCTGAGTCTATCAAAAGAACACAAGGTTTCACCATGCAAGGCAAAGCAAATGATAAATGGGTGAACAAGATTCTAGAAAAGGGTAAGGTGTTGCTTCGAGATCATGTACTTCGAGTCTATCAAAAGGACACAAGGTTTCACCATACAAGGCAAAGCAAACGATAAATGGGTGAACAAGATTCTAGAAAAGGGTAGAGTGTTGCTTCCCAAGATCATTTCCTTGTTCAAGCACATGAATGCAATGGGACGAAGGTAGGAATGACAAGGGATGAGATTGAGAAAGAAAAGGAGCATTGGGACCAAGTGTATCCACTAGTCATTGAGATGGGCAAGGTAAATTCATCCCTCCGGTAAACAAGGAAGTATTCAATTCTGCATCTAAGGACTTGTCTCAAGTCTAGGGCAAGGACTCTAGTTTCTCATTATGAAATGATAAATCGTGCTCTGGGTGAATTGGATTCATACGAGGAACACATTGCAAAGATGCAAGGGGATGTCAATGTTGAGGTACAAAAGCTTGGAGTGCAGTGATGAGCGAAGACACTTCGGCGGATGATCTTGTCAAGAAAGAGGTTGGAGATCCTTTTTCCTTCAACAAAGACACATTGGAGTCTTTGGCTAAGATAAGGACTATCATATCAAACACTGCGAAAGATCATCAATCTTGGTTCATTGAATGCAAGAACATCAACGCTCTCTCTAAAAATTAGATCAAGTCCTTGAGTTTTGTCCACATCCCGCAAGCTGAGAAAGTTACACTGTGGGGCATGATACATGATACAATAAGCAATTCAAAGGCATCGAGATCTCTCCTAAAGAACTTTCCAAAAGTCCATCGGCAAGCAGGTCTCCATCGGCAAAAGCATCTTCTTCAAATTGAGTAGTTATCTTCTTTCTCTCTTCACTCCCCTTTCCTCTCTTCTTTCATGTTCTAATTCTTCATTAGGAGGTTGCACTTTTCATTTTCATCTTATTCACTTTCATCTTATTCATTAATGTGACTATAGTCAAAAATTGTAATAAGTTTCCCTCAATTAATAAAAAGGGACTTAATTTCTTTCCTAGGAATATCAAGAGTCACAAGTTGTAAAAGACAAGTGAAAAGACATGTGGGGGTAGGTGAAGAGTATTTTTGAAATCTATATATTGTAATGACTTCCTCATTCCAAGAGGTTGTCAATTTTGTGAATTCAAGAGTAGATAGCTACCAAGAATAAGCAAAAAGATAGCATTTTTCTTCTATTTTCCTTCCTACATGTTCCTCTCTCTCTCATGTCACAACTTTGTAAAAATGTCAATCAAGAAGGGTGTTTCAGCTTTTTTGGATGAGTGAATAAATGAAATTTTATGTTCATGGTTTCATCTTGTCTTGATATAATTAGCAAAGTTGTTGTTCTTTCTAATTGTGTGTGTTGATATTTTTATTAATAATTGTAAGAATCTGAGTAATCCTACTTGCAATATTAATCCCTCTCCTAATTTCCCACTCCTACTTTCCACCTTTTCTTGGAAATTTTTCCCTTGCACAAAATTACAAGCTTTTGCCGCAAGTGCGATGGAGTGTGCCTATTGGCTCCCGACCTCCTAGCCAACCGCGGATATTTGTTTTAGTTTACACACATAATGCTGACTTCCCACTCAAGCAAAGGGACCTAGTCCCAGAGTGTTGGTGAAAATCAACTAATTTCTCCTAGCAACAAATTATTTTGCCAACAAGGTACATCAAAGAAAGAGCAGCTAAGAATTATTTGGGATCCGGGTACTTGTAATTGCTTGCGGACAAACAATCTTGGGAAGGGGGGACTGCCATGTCCCTTTTTGAAGATTAGCGGAATTGAAGACCTTAACCCATTCTCCTCCCCGTGGGTTTAAGGAAAGAAGAAGGGGAAGACTTGGATGACATTTTCTAAATAGATATTTTCATTATTATCATGTATTCCTATTGGGAAAACAAACACTCCAATATATGAACTCATTTAATTAGAATATAAAGTATTTTAGGCATGTAGGCTCCAAATACAAATTAGATAATTAAAAGGTACTCATTATAAGGTGGGCCATAAGTTATGATGTAGCACCCCTTATTTTTATATAAAGAGGTTGCTTGGCCATTTGATCGGGTGTGAATTCTATTATCTCTTGGAAAGATTGCTTGTGAAGCATCTCTCTACCTCTCCTAAGGACGAAAAACCCTTGGAGAGTCTTGTGTGAGGACGAAACCCTTCACCAAGTCTAGGGAAGACTTCAACACGGGAGTCTCCACCCCCTTGAGGGATTTCTTTGTTGTTATCTTAATTTCAGCCTTAGGCGAGTTTCCCTAAGGAGCTCTTTGGGTCAAATATTGAAGATATTGTTTTCCTTTTGTTATTGATGCAAAATTGGCTTCCTTCAAAGTGGAGCGACTCATTTGTGGAGTGATTTGGTACATTATTTGGCTGTTCTAAAAGGCGACCAGCATTGAATGGTGTTTTGAAGTATTCAAGGGTCTTCTATGTGTTTGGATTACATCATCTCATTGCATATAATTTATAAGGGTGAAATCTGGTTTTACATTGAAATTTGGAGGGTTTTGGCATGCATAATCAGATCTGAAAATATTTATTTATTTCTGCAACTAGGGTTTGAAGGAAATTCATTCCAGCATTCCTAGGCTTCCAAAAATTATAATTCCTTCACCAATTGATTGTTGAGCTTGAATAATAATTTCAGAATATATTTGGAGTGATCTTGCATGGTTTTTAGGGCATTTCCAAGAGGGGCGAATTGCTTGAAAGGCAGGTTTGGCATGTTTTGGTGGATGTTTGGGCAAGTTGATTTGATATTTGCATTCGTCATATTTTTAAACCCCAAGATCCCAAGTTTCATGAATTTTGGAGCTTCCTAGGTAAAGTTATGAATTTTTAAAGTAACTCTACAGAAGGGTTTATAGAAAATTCATATCTTCATTTCTAGGGCACTAAAAATCAATTTTCTTGCATCTAACAATTGCTGGTTATTTCTCATAAATTCTGAGCATATTTCCTAAAGGTTTGAGTGAGATTTGTGCCTAGGAAAGTGTGTTTAACTTTTCCAAGGAGGTCGTTGCCCTAGGAAGGGCATAATTTGCAGGTTGCAAGGTTGATATCAGTCATCTACAGCAGCTTACTAATCTGATTTTTAAGTTACATCTCAACTCTTTGGTCATTTCTGAGTCCCCCTAAAAAGGGACATTACATTATTACGCTAAAAGTTGTAGTCCTCTAATGTTTTGTTGTTGTCCAATGTAGGAGCTTTGGAGTAAACAAAGACCGAAAAAGACAACTAGCAAAGCAAAGATCTTGTCGTGTGAACATAAGATATAGTATGTTGTCCACCAAGCATTCATTGAGTGACTCATCGACCAGTGATGAATCATCATTTGCTAAAAGCGTTCAGTCCAATCTCCGAGTTCTGAAATCATATTCTTGGAGATGTTGATTGAATAGAGTGTACCAAGCTTGTAGAGTCGGCTTGAGTCCATGTAGAGACTCGATAAATCTGCAATCTAGATGATCGCGTTCATGCACCTGAAAACCTTCACACATCACCATATAGACCTCATCCAAAACTCCGTTCAGAAAGCATTGTAAGATACCTTCTTACCAAACTGAACTTCCATGGAAAGAAGCATTTGAGTGACCATCTTTACATTAGGAGTAACAATCAACTCCGCAATAGGAGAAATAACCATCTTTGTAGTGGCACGAGCAAGATCAAAATCCTTATCTATTTCATCTAGTTGCTCATCTATTCCCTCATGTTGGGAAAATTCTTTAACAATAAGATGAGAAAACTAACTATGCTCTATTGTCCTTCAAGCTAGTGCTTGTGGTTGTGTGACGTGCCTTGCCATCTCACCATGCACCTCTTGTGCATCCTGGACAGTGAAGTCTCCTTCCAAAATTAATTGTGCATCATAGTGAGGAAGTCCATCCTCCCAAGGCATTTCAGCCTCCTGCACATTCTGTATTGAGTGAGGAATTCCATCCTCTCGAGAAATAACATCCTCCTACACATTTTGTGTAATGGATATTCCCTCCACAACAAGTACACATAAGTTGACTAAAGCAAAAAGTCAGCTAGTCTATCTAGCCACCTCGCCCGATGCCTAGGGCAATCACCCATCCCTATTTCACATTTGACACAAGACACTTCTCCCCAAAGAAATTTACAACAATATTGGGATTCTCTGTTAATTGACAAATAGATAAGAGATTTTTATGCAAGCTAGGAACATACCTAACATTCCTTACTAATAGTTTTTAGCATTATTCATCACAATGTGTACATCTCCTATCCCCTCTACTACAAGTGACTCTCTATCTACTAATAAAATTAAATCAAAAATTGCAATAAATGTTACATACCAGTCGATTCGAAATAAAAAATGTTTGGATGCGTCAGATTTAATGATCCAATGACCGATAGCACTGTCATTCGAGCATAATGCCATTCGAGCATAAAGAGAACACTCTTCTTCATAATCCCTTTCCTTTGTGACTGTTGCCACATTTGCCTCATCCGTGGCTTTTTGTTGTGTTGAGAAAGATCATATTGTCGCTTCCGGCAATCCTTTTGAGATGCCCAACCTTATGATAATAATGGCATTTTACCTAGTATTTGGAAGATTCACCAGTGTCGTTTCCACTTCCCCTTCGACTAAGTAGTCAATGCACTCTCTAATTGTCCAAAACTGGACTCAATTGCTTGTGTTTGTCTGTGTTCCTTCTGCAGCAAATAGGAACTCACCTGATCAAATGTCAGGGTTTGGCTTTCCACCATCAAATGTAGAGCCTCCACAAATGACTCATATGAGGACAGCAAATTGTTCGAAACCAGCACCAACAAGTCATTGTCATCCACCTTTTGATTAATGGAAGTGAATTGGTCTCAAAAATCTTTTATCCGAAGTAGGTGTTCTGACAGGGAGTCATCCTCTTGCATCTTTTCTGAAAACAGAAAATTCTTCAGTTATAACACCCAAATCTTCTCGGAAGTCATATATTTATTCTCTAAATCGATCCAAAGCACACTAGCCTCAGTGGCACTCCAGACCTTGAGTATCAAATCATCTAATACCTACATCTTCAACAGTAATAAGGCCTCCTTACAACACTTGTTATGATCCGCTAAGTTAAGAATAGGCCACCAAGGATGATTTTATTGCAATCCAAAAATTATGCAATCATCAGATTGTGACTCCAGACACTATAATTCTGACCTGTCAGCTTCTGCACCTCTGGCAAAATAAGATTCTGAATGTTTTCCATTTTTCCCTCACTATTTGGTTTTTGACTGACAAGTTAATGCAACAAGGAAATGTGAAGTTCTAACCTGGAAAAAGATGCAGCAAAAGAAAGTAAATTCTAAATATGAATACTTGAATTTTGACCCATAAATCGATGCAAGAAATGACAATAGAAACCATATTCTCACTCCTGCCTTCTGATTTCTCACCCACAACTTAAAATATCATAACAGAAATTCAAAAAGCATTCAGAAAAGCTTATGTTTTACGTTATTGTCCTTCACAGCTTCTGTTTCGCTTCTACAGACACTGTGTCCTAACAACAGAGCAAATTTGTGACTGTTAAAATGACTGAAAACTGCCAGCGAATGACCCTCAAAAAATCATGAATTTGGAACTAGCTTAATCATTACATGGATTTAGACATTGTCATTATTCGGCTTTAGCACTTTACACATTCTACTCCCTTATGCACTTGTTGCTTATAGTATACATGCAACACTTGAAAGTACACGTAGTCCATGGATACTCATACACATGTTTTGCAGCTTCTTACGCCCTACACCCAAACAGCAGCCTTCCACATTAGGGGCATGCTTACACCAGGGGCATCTTACATACAAAGCTTATTTTAGATTATAGCTTTTACACTAGTCCGTTGGTGATACAGAGCTTCTATTGCTTAGCTTGCACTGTCTTACATCTTATGACATGTATCGTATTGTGCTTCATTCAACAACTACACTAGTTACTTATATATATATATATTGATTTTATATGCTCCATGCTTACTCGGTGATCATGATGCATTTACATATTGCTTTATTACTCGTTCATTGCATGCTTCTATGCTTGCTTGAATATTATTTGTTCTGGGCTCCTAGTTATAGTGTGGCACACACATTGTCCGATTCGGTACTTGCTTTACACACGCATTGTTTGCTACCTTACTTGCATTGCACACAGATTATCTAATTCATTACTTGCTTTACACACACATTGTTTGCTACCTTTCTTACATTGCACACACATTGTCTGATTCATTTCTTGTTTTACACAAACATTGTTTGCTACCTTACTTGCATATATAAGTTAGCTGGCATGATGGTTGAGGGTGCTTACAAGCACATTTTCTGGACTCCATGTTGTGTTCATGCGTTGAACAACACATTGAAAGACATTGGAAAGATAGATTGGGTGAAGACAGTGGTGGCAGAGGCTAGACACATACAAATGTTCATTTGCAACCATCACACCTCACTTGCTCTATTCAGGTCTTTTTCAAGGAAGGAATTCCTCAAGCCCGTGGACACTAGATATGCCAGCTATTTCATTTTGTTAGAGAGGATGCTTGAGGTGCAGGAGGCTTTGCAATTAATGATGGTTAATCAGGAGTGGGGTAGATGGCCAGAGGCAAACACTTCTAAAGGAAAAGGTGTGAAAACAAAATATCCTCGACGATGATTGGTAAGCCACAGTGAGGTAAGCTATTGCTGATTTTATATATGTAAGTTCAGTTTTTAATTTTTAAATATTTTTATCCATGTTTATAACTTGTAAATTAGTTTAGTCTTTCATTCTTGAATCTTAATGTTTTCTAATTTTGTTTGTAAATTGTTTGCGAGATATGTTTGCTCCTTCATCTCACTTGTAGTGGGGGTCATAAGATATGTTGATACAGACTCTCCTAGTCTTGGAGAGATTTATGAGACATTTGACAGCATGTTTGGACAGATGAAGCAAGCCATTCATAGCAAGGATCCTACTTTGGGATTTTATGAGGAGCATATTAGGCCCATTGTGACACGGCGGAACACAATGAACACCCCGCTTCATATGGTAACCTATGCTCTAAATCCCAAATGGTATGCAGCACGACTTGGGAGAGTGTCTCCGTGTGATGATGAAGAGGTGAAAGAAGGGTTCATGAAGGCTTTTCGAAAGATGTACACTGATGAGGAGTTCACTTTATTGCAGACCCAATGGCTATCCTTTGCCAATTAGCATGGACCAACATTTAACAAGCCAAACACGAGGACAGATGGAGCTACATTAGCTCAAGTAGACCCTATTGGATGGTGGACATGGCATGGCAAGGATGCACCAGACTTGAGGATTCTTGCCACTCGCCTCCTTTCACAGGTTGTTAGTTCCTCTACTGCAAAGAGGAATTGGTCCACATATGGCCTCATCCACACAGTTAAGAGGAACCAGCTTACCTCTCGACGAGCAGAGAAGTTAGTAGTCGTGCATAGTGCCTTGAGACTTCGGGGTCAATAGACTCACTGGTATCGTCGGACTCAACCGCACGTTGGGATGTTGATCCCGAAGATGTTGCATGATTGATGAAGAGGAGGCACAGGTGGGATTGGTTGGGGTTCCATTGGATGAGGCAGCCCCTCATAGTTCCAGTGACTCAAACTTAGAGTCTGATTTTGATGCCACTTTAGCGGAGTTTGATTAGGGGCAGCTATATATTTTCATTTTTATTTTTATGTTTGAGATATTTTGTGGCTCTTGGGCATTTCATTATAATTGAAACTTGAATCTTATGTGAAATCTCAATTGAGCTCCAGATTTATGTATTAAAGTGATCTTACATGTGTGTGGATCTCTACATTTTTCGTATGCACTAGTACATGTGTGTGTCAATACATTGGTGTATCACCATGCAACTTTACATTTCTCGCACTCTCCCTTTTCCTTGTCAATTTTTAGTTTTTCAAGTGATTCACAAAGGAACCAGCCCACTCTAAAGTTCACCTCGATTATAGGTTCCCACAACCTTGAGGTGTTCCAATTTTGTCAATGAAGAGAGTGCACATCATTCTCTAATCAGGGTGCACTTCTGGGTGACAACAATTTTTGCACGCCTGGTGGGACAAATTATTCAAAGAATTGATGTTGGTTCAGCATCTGGCGACTCCGAAGGTTTCTACAGACATACTGGTTGCAGACTAGTAAAAGCTAATGCCAAAGGTGACCACCAGGTCAAAAGCTAAAGGTATACCATTTGAATTTATTCAGTTACCTTTATATTCTCTTGCAGAAGAAGCAGATTTCATAGATCTAATCCATATTGTTACAGATCTGATAAGCCAAAGCCATTGCCTAAACCCCAAAGTTTTCCATCCTAGATTTCCTAATGGTTGTTCCTAGGAATGAAGCTTTTGTGACCTTTAATGATGGCAGTCCTTTGAATCTTACCGTATACAATGATATCCTCTACACTAAAGAGTTTACCATTCTTTACTGGTTTAACTCAAACCACTCCCATAGAGCACATCAGAGATGTTGCAAATCTTTGCTCTATCTATAATATTACCCAAGCAAATGTAGCTATGAGACTTCTTGCAGCTTCTTTCAAAGATAAAGCCTTGCAATGGTACCGAAATCTGGCTGTCAATTCTATAGTACTTGGGATGAATTAGGGAAAGCCTTTTGTAACCAATTTGAGGATAAATCTGACCATCTTTCCTGATTGAGCAATTGAGCACAATCAAAAGAGCCCCTCAAGAGTTTATGTCTGATTTTAATTTGAGATTCCAAAGAACTTGGGAAAGAATTCCCGTACCATCAAGCCTTCAACAAAGCATGTTTTCTTGTATTATTTGAGATCTTTGAACAGTGATATCGTTGTCCTAGTTCAATCCATGGGGGTGATTCAATTCCTGGTGCTTTTGATCTAGCTATTAGAGCTGAAAATAACCTCATACAAGCTGGAAAACTAGCACCTAGGCCTCCTATGCCTATCTTTCCAACTATTCAGCCACCAACTTCAGATACACCCTCAATTCCAACAAAGTAGCTAGCCCAACAGTTGCTAATCCAAATCAGCCTTCAGAGTGGAGTGAAATAAAAGGGATCTTGCAAGCTTTTGGGAATAAGTTTGTATCTATTGAGAGACAACTTGCTCAACCTCAGAGGCCATATCAGGCTCCTTTTCAGTCTGCTAGACCTTCCTATCCAACATATCCTACAAGCAGACTTCCAGCCATTAAAGTTGATCCTAATACTTCTTCTACATCTATGGCTCTTGTTCCAGTACAGACTAATCTTATTCAAGAACCCTTTTGGTGTGCTCCATGCAATCATTCGCATGATCCTTCTTCTTGTGTTGATGGAATGTTACATCAAGTTTTGATGGCACACAGTATAATGCCACAACTTATGGCAGTTGAGGCTCCTCCTCAAGAGGATTCTACTACAGAAGTACCAAAGCCACCAGAGGCAAATTTGGTAAATTGGCAACAAGAGGATCAACATACAAGGGTATATAAAAGAAGAGCAGTAGAAGAGCCCAAGGAGGTAAATAGTTTGCATGGTTCATCTCCTTTATTTTCTAATAATGCTAACAAGTTTACTGCTGCCCCTAATGTGGAAAAAGTACAGAAAAATCAGATTCATAAGGGCAGCTTAGAAACACAAAAAGTTCAAGAGAAAGAGGCTGAAAGTGTGCAAAAAGGACAAGCAAAAGGGGCAGCCCTTCTCTCAATATTGTAGATCAGATGAAGAAGGCTCACGTAAACATATCCATGTGGGATACGTTGACTATTCCGGGTCAAAAGGGCATGTTACAAGATGAGTTGTCTAAGTTATCACTTTCAGAGGGTCATTTTGATAGATCTAATGCAGTGCTTGCCAATACGGATCAACCTTCCAAGGCTGATTTTCAGGTTAAAAGAATTGGTAAACCCCCTCCTTTTTACCTTTCTTTGATTATTGATGAATATTTGGTTCATAATTGCATGGTTGACAGTGGTGCTAGCAGTACAGTTATGCCTAAGCAGATTGCAGATAAGTTGGGACTCAAATATGAGCCGCATGCCGAAGGGGTATTACAGTTAGATGGCACAACCACCTAAAACAGTTGGTATTATCAGAGATCAGAAGTTGGGCTTGCATGCATGTCCAAGTCTTCCAATCTTTCAGATATTGTGGTTGTAGATCTGCCTCCATACTTTGCTTTGTGTTTATCTAGAGATTTTACTGCTAAGATTGGAGGTTATTTATCATCAGATTGGTCTTATTTGTTTTTAGAACAAGATATGGTACAAAGGTAACAATCAATTTTGAGCCTCTTGCTAAATTTCATATTGAGCCTTTTGTACCTAATGCATGCAATGTGAATTGTATTGTTTTTGATCAAGGAGATCATCCAGATGATCATGATTCAGATCCCCACTATGAGAGTTTGCCAGATCTACAATTGGATGAGTGGGGAACTGATCATCATGGCTTTGATCCTTATAAGCATGCAGAAGAAACATATATCAGAGAGGCTGGTTTAGGAGTTTATTGCATGCATCAGAAAGATATTTTTTTACCATTGTTAGTCAAAGATGATGAGGTTGATGCAGGATTATGGAGTTTGTACTTTGATGGCTCTAGAAGCAAGAATGGATCAGGTGGAGGTAATGTTTTGGTTTCACCAAAAGGTCAAAAGTATTTCTCTTCTATTCGTTTTCAGTTTAGTTGTTCATGCAATGCAGCTGAGTATGAAGCACTAATCCATGGTTTACAGTGGGCTAAGAAGAAGAGAATTAAGTATCTAAAGGTATTTGGTGACAGTGAGTTGGTTGTAAATCAGGTGAGAAATCTAAACATTGCAAAGAATCCTTCAATGAAGTCATATAAGCATAGAGTATGGGATTTTGTAGAAGATTTTGATGCTTTCAATATTCAGTCAATTCCTAGATCTGAGAATAAACAAGCTGATAGATTGGCAGCTATAGGGGCTGATTTTGACATTCCTAATGAGATGAAAAGAAAGAATAATCAGCAGCATATTAAGGTGGTAGTAAGACCTTCAATTCCTGATAATGATACTAATTGGCAAGTGTTTGAGAATGATGAACAGATTGTACGTTTTATTCAGGAAGAGGCTGAGTTTTCATTAAAAAATCAGTCTAAATTGCAGCAGCAGTATGGTGATCAGATCTTGCAATTAAAGACAAACAGGCTGCCCCAAGGATTGGTAACCCTTGAGAGTATTTTTAACAGTGATGATCAGCTGAAGGGAGACAAAATCAGGATGTCTACCAAGCAAGAAAACTATGGAGACATAGAAATCAGCGAAGGGAAGTTTTTAAAGCATGGTAAATTGTGTGATTTAAAAGAAAAGCAAGCTTTTGTTCAATTATGCAATGAATTCATTGATGTTTTTGCTTGGAAGTATGAAGATCTGAAAGGGTTTGATCCAAAATTAGCTCAACATACCATTGAGCTAGAGCCTAACTCCAAACCGGTAAGGCAAAAGCAAAGACCTGTTAATCCTAAGATTGAAATTTTGATGAAGAATGAACTAACAAAGCTTATTGATTCTTGTATCATTTTTCCTATTAAGCATTCCTCATGGGTTGCAAATCTTGTACCTGTGAGGAAGAAGAATGGAGAAATAAGGTTGTGTGTTGATTTCAGGGATCTTAACAGGGCTTCACTAAAGGATCATTATCCTTTACCATCCATGGATCAAATTCTAAGAACTGTATCAGGTGCAGAAAGGTTCTCTCTTCTAGATGGCTACAGTGGTTACAACCAGATATTGGTGAAAGAAGAGGATAGATACAAGACAACCTTCACTACTAAGTGGGGAACATATGCTTACAAAAGGATGCCTTTTGGGTTATCTAATGCCGGAGCCACTTTTCAGAGAGCCATGGACATGGCTTTCCAAGGTTTGATCAATGTCAATGTTTTGATTTATCTAGATGACATTATTGTATTTTCTAAGTGTGCTAATGATCATTTGGGCCATCTGAGGCAAGTTTTTGAAAGGTGCAGACAAGTATGGGGTTTCACTAAACCCAAAGAAGTGCATATTTTCAGTGCATGAGGGCAAACTTTTGGGCCACATGGTCTCAAAAGAAGGTTTGACCATAGATCCGGAAAGAGTAAGCTCAATTTTAGCTTTGTCCTTGCCTCAACACAAGAAAGCACTTCAAAGCTTTCTGGGTAAAATCAATTTTGTAAGAAGGTTTATCGCTGATTTTGCTAATATGTCTAAGCCTCTAACTGCTATGTTGAAGAAGAATATGGGTTTCAGATGGACAGAAGAAGGAAAAATCAGTTTTGAGGCCATTAAAGAGGCTATTGCTCAAGCTCCAACACTTGCAAATCCAGATTTCTCAAAGGATTTCATATTGTATGCATTTGCAGGAGTTGAAACTATTTCCGCTATCTTAATTCAGTTAAATCAGGATGATTTGGAACAACCTATTGCTTTCTTTAGCAAAGGATTACATGACTATGAGGTGAGGTATACTTTCGTGGAAAAGCAAGTTCTTTTCTATTATTAGAGGGTTGAAAAACTTCAGATATATGCTCTCTAATAATAGAATACATGTTTTGGTTACTCACCCAAGTGTGAAAGAATTTTTGTTAAGCAAGGATCTGAACGAAAAGAGGGCTGGTTGGATCACCAAAGTCATGGAATATGACGTGGACTTCAAAGTGACAAAGTTGATACGTGGAAAGGGGTTATGTGAGCATCTGGTTTCAGATCTGGAAGAAAAGAAAGCTGCTGGTTTTGCACTTATAAATCAGCCACATGCAGCTGAAATACCCTCTTCTGTGAGTTGGACTCATGACATGTTTCAGTACTTGCATGCGGGTATTATACCCCAAGGTTTGGATAAAACTAAAAGGAGGTATTTTCGGTTACAAGCTATTCCTTATGCACTCATTGATGGTATTTTATTTAAGAGGGATATTAATGGTGTTCTTCTCGAGATGTGTAGAGCCTACACAAGTTGACAGATTGTTGCAAGAATTTCATGAAGGTTTATCAGGTGGTCACTTTTCTCCAAGGACTACTGCTCTCAAAATCATGAAAGCAAGTTATTATTGGCCAAGTATTTTCAAAGATTGTTATGCATGGGTCAAAAGATGTCAGAAGTGTGCTTTCTTCGTGGGTAAGGAAAAGCTTGCAGCCCTTCCTCTTCATCCTATTTCAGTAGATCAGCCTTTTATGCAGTGGGGTTTGGACTTCATTGGTATGATCAATCCACCATCAAGTTTGGGACACAAGTGGATTCTTACAACTACTGATTATTTTACAAGATGGACAAAAGCAGTTGTGTTAAAAGAAGCAAATGAGACTAGTGTGCTTGACTTCTATGAAGGTATTGTTACTAGATTTGGAGTTCCTACTACTATTATTTCAGATAATGCTCTTGCTTTTGTTGGTGCTAAAATTATAGAGTGGGCTGTCCGGAATGGTGTTTATTTGAGTACTTCATCAAATTATTACCCACAAGGTAATGGGCTTGCAGAATCTACAAACAAGAATTTGTTGAAGATTATCAGAAGGCTTTTGGATGAGAATCAGAGGTCATGGCACACTAAACTCAAATCAGCTTTATGGGCTGACAGAATTACTCCAAAAAGGTCTATTGGTAACTCTCCATACATGTTGGTTTATGGTAAGGAAGCTAGACTTCCAATTTCTCTTGAGTTACCCGCTTTAGATCTTATTCATCAGATGGAATTCATGGAATCAGGACCTATGGAGGTAAGATATGCAGATCTTATGCAGTTAGAAGAATCAAGGCATGAAGCCATGCTCACCATGGAAGCTCATCAAGCACAGGTAAAGAGGGCTTTTGACAAGAAAGCAGTTGCAAGGGTTTTCAAGAGGGTGATCTTGTTCTTAAGTGGGATGCAAACAGAGCAAAACCGGGAAATCACACCAAATTTGATGCTATTTGGAGTGGTCCTTATGTTATTTCAGCGTGTAAGCCTCACAATGCTTTTCAGTTATCACGTTTGGATGGAGAAGAACTACCAATCCCGGTTAATGGGATTTTCCTCAAAGCTTGCTTTTGAGGATTTAGCATCATTAGAGTAGGATTTCAATTCAATAAGTGCTTGCATGCACATTGTTTTTCCAGTTTTCTTAGTTAGTTTCCTTTCCAAGAAGTGCTTGCATGCACATGTTTTCTTTTTTGGAGAAGGTAATTTGGTTCTTTTGTTCTAAAGATAAAGGAGAGGATGCAAGTTATTAACATGGAGATAAAAGTATGTGACTCCATAGCCCAATGGATAAAGAAAAGAGCAACTGTTGTTTTAAAGTCTGCGCCAAAGGGATTAGAAAAAGACAGCCAAAAGCAAGGAAAAAATAAATAAAGAAAAGCATGTAGCAGTCCATTTTTGGAAGTTGGCGCTAAGAGGATAATAGAATAAATTTAATAAATAAACTGATGTTGACTTCAGTTTTGGCGCCATAAGGAAAAGGAATGGATTTATTTATTAAAGTAAAACATGTTGTTGCCCAGATCATTTTTGGCGCTGTTAGCATATGGATTTGCACACATGCAAATGACATGCAACAATGTGGGAACGAAGTCCCTCCTCAATGAAGGTGAGGCTGCCTTTATTGAAAACCAAAACTGTATTTACATCTATACATTCAAAATTGTATGTGGGGGGTGTTTTGGAACATCAATGGAAAGAAAAGTGAATGAGGAGATGGAATGGAATGAAGGAAAGGAGTGAAATGGAATGAATGAAAGAACATGCAAGAGTTAGGTAAACACAGAGCCTAATATTGCACGAAGAAGAAAGATGAATAACTAACACAAATAAAACGGAGTTTGAGTTAGCCAAACAAGAACATGTAAAAGGGAACACACATGAGCAAGTAGATAATCAGAGCTTGATCACTGTGAACTAGAACAACCGATTAATAATGTTGACAATAAGATCAAAGATAATATTTGCATGCAAGATTCAAACACCTAACATCTAATGAACATAAGAACATCAAATGTTACAAGAGACAATGAATGAGACACAAAGTTCGTATTTCATTAACTCCAAAATGTTTTTCACAAAAGAACACAAAGTTTCTTCCTGAAACAAAGCTTGCACACAAAAGTATTTTCTTCTCCTCTCTCAAAGTCACCCTTTACAAATGAGCCCCTCACTTCCTTTTATAACCCAAAAGTTGGTTACAAAGTAGTTAGGGTTTTACATGATCATTAAATAAGGCACTTAAGTGACCTTTGACTTTTTCAACAACTTTATTAAAGACAACTCAAAAATAGAAATTACTTAAAATATCCATAGTTTCCCAAAACAAATAACAACACCTTTTAAAATATACAATAATAACCAGTGCCTTATCCATTGAAATGGGGTCCGCCTATCTCAAGCGTATGAGAAATGGACTCTCCCACTTCGTTAGATACCAAGAAAATCAACTCCCTGAACCGCCGGTGAAATTAGGATCTGCCGCTTTTGCCAGTTGAAAGGATCTAAACCTTCCCAAAGTTTCAAACATCTTTTTTTTTCGGAGGTTCACTTGGTCGAAGAATAGCCTCACAAAATACCTGCAATTCAAGAATTCTACTTGGCATATCATTTAAATTAACAATTTTGGATTGAGCATTCTCAAATAAGTTCTTTAATTTGATGCACCGCTCCATCAAACGACGAGAAAATTGGCGGGAGTGTACATGTCCTTAAACAATTGTGAAAATTGCTCTTCCACCTGCTCCGATGAACACCTTTGATTATGCTCATTTACGAGGTTACAAGGAATCTCAGCCATGAATTCTTGAATCAAGGAGAGTGAAGTGAAGGCTTCATTGCACATGCTTTCATAATGGATCATAGAATCCTCGAGAAGCGTTTTTCTTGATTTGAGATGCAGACACCAAAGAAAACGTGTCCCTCGATGTTCAAATTCGAGAATTCCTTCAATAGCTAAAACTGAAGATTCCATACTTGTCATCTCTTGTAAACTGGGCAATATCTCATCCAAATTTGATATAGTAGAAACAAAAGTTTCTTTGAAAGAAAGAATTGGATCAAGATACGCACTGACATCTTCATGAAGCTTAACCGCGGTCTTGATCGTCCCCTAGCCTAAAACGAGAATCTCTGAAAGCCAAGTTTTAGTGACATGGCCCAATGTGTTTATTTCCTTTGACAAATTGAGAGTATCTTCATCTGGGGCAGCCACTGCATCAGGTACTGGGAAGGTGGATGATATGGGATTTATCAAATGTTGAACATATTCCACCAATTGATTCTTTTCGGCCTTGAGCTGAGAGTTTTGAGACTTGTATTTCTCAAGTCTCTTTAGCACGATATCAATTGAATCTCGAGCCATCGCCATGTCACTTTCTAATGTAGATCTTCCAAGTCCCAGTCTGGAAACTTCATAGTCGGCGGCAAGTGTCATAAAGATCACGCTCTTTATCAACTTGTGGAATGGCAAGGTCTGCAAATTTGTTTCCATCATTATCCACCATTATTCGAGAAAGCACCTTAGGCTTCTTAGGAATGGCATCATTCGAAAGTTTGAAAAGGGCATCAAAATCAATGTCAATTGGCTTGACAACTCTCTCTTCTTTTTTTCTTACTTCGAATCAACCCAGGAAGGAGTATCATTCACTATTTCAGCATACAAAATCCTAGAGCTCGAATCAATATTCTCATTATTCTCGACATCATGAGATCCTGCTTGAATCCTATCTACGACCTCGATTTGAGGAGAAACAACCTCAATATCCACTTCCTGATTATTCGAGAGATTTTGGGAAATCCCTTCATGAACTACATGCTCCGAAGTGTTTGATATTTGAATTACCTGCACCTGAGTGGATGCTTGTTTGAAGCATGGCTGAGGATCATTTGCTACTAGCTTCTGAGCACTATTAACGATGTGGGTAGAAGAATCTCTACTCGAGGTAGAAAATCCGGACACACGCTCTCTTCCTTCTTCGAGGTTAGGATCTTTAGATCTTTCTCCTCGTGACACGTTACTTGGCGAAGTGGATTTTGGCAACCACTCCTTTCTTGCTTGTTGTGTATGATTGGATGGTAATGAGGTTGATCGAGAAGAGACTTTGGTCGAATGGAGGCCCCCTCGTATTGGCAATTTTTGTGATCCCGAAACATGATCTGGAATTGATTGCAATTTGGCAAGTTCTCTGTCATACCAAGATATGCTTCTTTCAATAATTGGTTGATTCTTGCTATCAAGAGAAAATTCATCTCTTTTGGTCCAGTCGATTCGAGGCAATGGGGTAAAAGCAACTGCATCATATGAGGGATCAATGACATCCTCATCATCATTTATGAATGAATCGGGAGGGCTCTTGATGCGGAAGGCCTTGATCTGAGCAAGTGTTAAGTGAGAGTACTCCCATCTTCTTACCTCATGTTCATCCGAACAAGCAGCCCAGTAAATCTTCCATGGTAGGATTATGTTGGTACTTTGCTCCCAGAATCTTTTGCATATATCCATTGATATCAAACTGGGCTCTCTTCACATATGGATGGATGGTTATGAGAGCGAACTCTTTTTCCATGAGTTGTGCACTAAAAAGATTTGGACATTGGTATTCCCCGATTTGATTGGGAAATGAATTCCTGAACGGTGCTTGTCACTAAGAAGGCAGTGAACTTGGAATAATTGTCGCGCCAGCTCCATTAATGCCCATCTGTCACTGACGTACTTAGGAAGTTTCCACGGGGTACCAGCAAAGCCACTCACGCGAATGTAGGAAAAGATGAAAATTGAATAAACCAGTTCCCATGGGAAATGACACTCATGGCTTCTTTAGAAAACCTTTCCTCGATTCGATTCAGTTCCGGATCACGGAAGGTGAATGCATCGTTGACTCTTCTAAAATGGTGAGAACTATTTTTGAAAGCGAGTTGAGGGTAATAATGAAAACACTGTTTCGACGGCCCCATGACTCCTCTCGTTTCAAGTCCCGAAAATAGCTTTTCTTTTGCTACCGCATAAGTCGATACGATGTCATGTAGAAGCATCCATCATCTTAACTTCTATCAATTGTTTTGTGAAGGGTGTTATCGATGATGGTGGCCCAATCCACAAACTCTTTTCTTGGCTAGGATGATATAGATAAACCGATACATCCATGGGTGGAAAATCCTAGCAGAAGGTAGACCGAAAACTCGACTTAGGAGAGTAATCATATCCCCGATTTCTTCCACGAACTCAACGCGTACAGTTCTTTGGGAAGCCTGTCAATTCGAGGTCTCTTGGTTACTAACCAGTTGTTATTAACCATCTTGCTCCATCTCAGGGGTTCTTCATCCCAAAATTCTTGTGTTGACTGGCGAGTGATATCCGCATTCTCGGGAAAGTCGGGTATGCCGAGCAATTCCTCAATGTGCTCTGGTGTGATTAAGAGGAAAGGCTCGCGATTATCTTTAAAAATTCCTCGTCTCTCAGGATCATAATGCTCCATGCAAGCAATAACCAATTCCGGACACTGCACCGAGACAGGAAATGTTGTTGCTTGGGGTAGACCACTATGGTAAAGTCTATCTGAGAAAATGGTTTTGCCTTTCGCCCGCGCAGTTAATCTTGCACATTGATGTGACCCAGATTTGTATCAGTGATGTTGTCATATGCTGACTTAATGGAACTGGGAGGGATAATTCCTTGAAATTCATACTTGAGCATGGATTTGTTTGATTTCTCCACTGGCTTCCTCGATCTCCCGCAGATTTGTTAGATTTTTCGGCCATGATGAATTTCACAGAAAAATGACTCAGGCACGCAAAACAACGCAAGCGGGGTCGGGTCTCCATCTCCGAAACCCCGTCGATGCAAGAAAATATGTTTCGTTTTTTATTATTATTATTATTATTTTAAAACAATAATAATAATAAATAATAATCCCGTAATTACAATTTTCTTTAAAAATGCCTATACAAAAATATCGAGACTAAGCTCGAGTTCCAAATCGTGCATTAACAATTATATTTTTTTTAAAAAAATAAAATCACCCGATTTTAATCCCGATTTTTATTAAATTTAATTTTCTCTTGACAATGTGAATTGAATTTCCATGCAATGCGATTCTTTGTATTAGCTTCGCAAAGATTCACTTCTTGCATGCGTGGAGATTTCTCTATACTTTCCTTCGAAATGAAAGTGTGTGGTAAAATTATTGTTTCACTAGTTTCTATCTTTTCTGCGTGAATGTGGATCAAGTGCGTGGAATTCCTCAAAATGAGTGGAAACTTTGTTTTGTTAACTTTTTTTTTAATCTATTCTAATGGATGCATTGAAAACTTGGATTTTCTAGCTTTTGCTGCATGAAGGCTGCGTGGTGAGAGAGACTGGAGAATGCGTGGAACAGAATTTCTTAGAGACTGAGTTTTTTTCTTGCTTTGTGAAATCCTCCTTTTCCTTCCTTCCTTTGTTGCAGAGATTAGCTTGGATGAGTGCGTGGAACTTCTAGTTGCTTTGAAATACTTCTGCAATATTCTTTTATCTCCCTTGGGCTGCGTGGGAAAAGTTCTTTTTCCTTTCAATGATTCCCTTTCCTCATGCATGGGCATGCAATCTTTTCTGTGTTCTCAAAGATTTACTTTGACTATTTTATCTTCTTTTTCTATTTTGCTTTTCTTGGTCCTTTTTTCTGGGCTGGGTGTTGAAAATTTTTCCCTCTCCTCGAATGCGGCTTCTGCTGGGTTTTGGCTGTGTGTGAAAGCTTCTTGGATGGGTGCTGTGGAATTTTGGACAGCTCCAACTCACTCTCTGCTCAGCACGTGGAAACCCTCCTCCTTGCGCGGCTTCTTTTTGGCTTTTTCTTTTCTGGACTTGTTTTCCTTTTGCCAATGCATTGGAAAGAATTTTTTTGTCTTCTTGCTGTCTTTTTCTCCCCCAAGGCGTGGACTCTCCTTTGGATTGGCGTGGGACCTTTGACAACAAGTGCGTGAGATTTTTTTGCTTGTCCAACTCGTGTTGAAAAGTTGTTCTTTGCCCATGCATGGGAATGCCAAGATGAATGCATGGAGACTTAAACTTTATTGCACAAATCTTTATGTTCTTGGACTGTCCTCTCCCTCTCCTCACGCATGGATTCCTCCTTCAAGCTGCGTGGACAGATCTGGTGGGTGCATGGAGATTTCCTGCAAAAAAAAAAAACAGATTTTAGAGCAAAATGCATGAAATTTAATCCATGCGTGGGAGCTTCTTTGTTGTTTTCAATTTTTGGACTGTTCCACCTCTTATATGGATTTCTTTGCAAATCATAATTCTCTTCTTCTTCTTGCTTCACAATGGCGTTCGCAATATTGTGGGATGTGATAAAATATTATGTTCTTAGAAGAAGAAGTGAGAAGCTTCGCACGACTCTTTCCAACGAGTTCGACGGAGGAATTTATGAAGATTAAACCAACTTCCTCTCTTCCCGGTAGTGGAATTAATTGCTGAGGGGAAATGGGGAAAGCAACGGCCAATTGCCAATGGGAATGGCAAAGTGGGCTGGCAATCTCCATTCAATTTCCCCATGTGGGAAATTGGGAGATTTCTTGCCCGTTAGCCAATCCATGATTTGGCAATTGGTGGAGAAAATCCCACAAGTGGGAAATTAAAAGAAGATTGCCAGGAAAGGGGAAATCCGGGTTCGGGAAGCCAAATTGGCATTCCTCCCGGCAATGAAAATTGAAGCATAAGCTTACTTCCCCGAGGCAATCTAATAAAAATTTGTCGAATGAATTTTTCAATTAATATTTATTTAATTAAATACTCCCAAGTTATTTAAAAATTAATTTTATCAAACAAAGAGCAATTAATTAATTAATTTTAATGTATTTTAATGCAATTTAAAGCCCAATGGAGGAGTTCTCACCCGAAAAGGACGAAACGAAGACCGAAACGATCACAAAAAGGAGACGATCGTCATGAGGGTGATAAACCATGCAAAGTAACACTTTTGAAAATTTCAAATTTCCATTTTTATTTTTTGAATAGAAAAGCTCCATTTTTGCCTTCTACATCGCTGGTTTTCTGAGTATTCCTTGTGTTTGTTAGGGTATTGTGTTGCCTTGTTGTGGAATTTATTCCCTACACTGCTGCCCCTTGCCTAAACCTTTGAATTATTTATGCAAATTAGTCTGAAGTTGTGCATGTGTGTGGATCTCTATATTTTATGTATGCAATAGTACATGTGTGTGTCAATTCATTGGTGTATCACCGCAACTTTACATTTCCCGCACTCCTCCCTTTTCCTTGTCAATTTTTAGTTTTTCAGGTGATTCACAGGGGAACCAGCGCACTCTGGAGGTTCACCTCAGTTATAGGTTCCCACAACCTTGAGGTGTTCCAATTTTGTCAACGGAAGGGAGAGTGCACATCATTCTCTAATCGTGGTGCATTGGGTGACAACAAGTAATTAGATCTGATTTTCTCCTTCACATGTTGGGAGAATGTTTGCTTTGATACCGACTGTAATGTCCCCGATGGACATTTTTCTAACCCCAAACGGATTATCCCAAATTCGATCTATAGTGAGCAAGTTCTAAAAGATATACAAAAATAATAAAATGCAGATCTGAATATTACTCAAAAATGTGACTTGCCTAGAGATGGAAGTCACTCAAAACTGAAGTAAAATCAATGAAATCTTTCACCAAACAAATCAGCAATTTTTATTTAGTTGAGAACATCAGAAAAATACCAGATTGGATCAAATGAAGGGATGGAATTTATTATAAAAATTCACAGATGGGCAACTCTCGAGACAAGACTAAAAACAGGGTTCTCTCAAAAAAATATACAACTTAGCTGATTTTGGCCTCTAAAAATATGACAAAGATGTTGGTGATGAGATCCGGGACAGGCATGCCCTAGAATGTATCAAACTCCACCCACAAGGGTGTAGATAACCCTAGATTTGGTTGAATCTGAAGGTAGAAATCTGCCCAAACACTTGTCTTCAAACCCTAGCTAGAAACAATATAAATATGCAACTTTGCCCTTCGACAATTGCTAGAAATCGGAAATATAGCTCGAAAATCAATGAAAGCTCCTAAATAGAACCTCCTCACATAAGGGAAGAGGAGTTTTCATTCTTCTTCCAATGCTAGAGAGGGTTTTCGTTCTCTAAAGCCAACTTCAAATGGTTTTCGTCCTTTGGAGTGAAAATGGAAAGCATACAAGCTTAGACCAAATGTCAAAAAATATAAGATGTCCTCTCCTATGCATGGCGACCTCCTTTTATAAGTTGTCTTAGCCTTTTTGCCACCCAAAACAACCAATCAGCTTCTTTTGCCTCATTTAATGTTTTTCACGGCTTTATTTTTCCTCTAGGGACAAATAAAACATAAAGTTACTTTTTCTTTTTCTTTTTCTATTTTGTCATTAATAAATTAACTTAAGTGCTTATAATAATATTTTATGATGCACTTTATAATTAATTTATTATGACTTAGTTTCCTTTTTCTCATCCCTTAGCCATCAAGAAACAATGAATGGGCTAAGGGTCTTCTAAGAAGGGGATATTACAAAGCATTTGTCAATACTAGATTAAAGGGGCGCAATAGTAGTACCCAAAATTTGGTCCTCTACACTGACAATATCACTTTGACATTATTTCCAACACAATTCCATTTACTTATTTATCGACCAGCTTAAAGGCTCCTATTTTGTCCCATACCCAAACTCCACTAGGTCATAGCTTTCTCCCGCCCTCCTCTTTGGCTCCATCCATCTGCACTATTCTGGTCACGGTGGCCTTTGCTTCTCCTTCTTCTTTCCTCTCTCTTATTCTCTCTTCTTTTATTGTTTGGATGGCCCCTTCAGTCTCCTGTATGTTGGCACCTATTACATCATCTTGCATAACTGATCCCATTGACTTCTATTGTGGTCATTCGTTGGACATTAATAAAATTATTTTATCTTATCTTATCTTATCTAGCTTAGCACTTGGGAATCACTACACTCTTATCTTCTCGTCTCAAAACAAGTTTCAGCTTTGGCTTAGACTAGTTCATGGGCCCCAGATAGGTTCGGCGGGCAAACTTATTCGCACACTATGACCCCGTCCCTTGCATTTGCATCGGTCATCTTTTGAAATGCACAAGTTAGCTTGGTCGGTCTAGGTGTTACATTCGGGTCGGTTGAGCGGGAAAACGTTCAAATTGTCACCTATATAAACATATCCATCTTGACTTATTAGGGGTATCAAGGGATCCCATATCCGGCACACTCTAATAAGGACAATAAAGAAAGCATTAAAGCACCTTTTCCTTAGGGAAAAGCTACTCAAACTTTGAATACATCTCTATTGTTGTCCTAGGTCACAAACACATGCACCTGCGACTACGCCAAATGTCAAATGCCAAGTGTGAGGGCCAAATCGAGGGCTTCATCTTGTTTACATTCTCTTAATACTCTCCATCTCATCATATGATTGGGAGAACTACATGCGGTTTGATCTGCTTGGAGAGGGGAGAATTAGTACATAGTGCAGCGCTCATCACATCAATGGGGGTGTGGTGAGGTCAATCCAACACAAATGATGTCTAACTCCTTTTTTGGTCAATGAGCAAGAAGAAGCAATATCTAGTCACAACATTGTCATCGCATTGATCTAGATACAAGAAACAATTCTAAAGAACCAGATTTTAGCTCAGAAGAGAACACATTTGTAGCCTCTCAGACAGGTTCAGCCACTTAGCTGTCCTTCTGCAAACAAACCTGTCCTGCACACACTTTCAAGTCCCCAGATTTGACAGCCACCTTGACAACACTCTACACAACTTTTGTACTCAGTTTCAACTCACTGTCCCTCAGTCTTAGCCTTGTGCGTGGTGACGTCTCTCTAACCCTAATCGCACTTTCATTGCTAAATCTATGGCATATCTTGTGGCATGATTTCAATACATAATTCAGATTTGTTAGGATTATTATCTTGCTTATTTGAATTGTATGTACAACTCATAATTAATAGTTAGGAACATAAACCAGAAATTTCATATTACAGTATGGAGTTGCACATATGTAGTGTGCAAGAGAAAAGAGGTAATAAGGGAGCCCCACATAGAAGCAAGAATAAGGTTCAAACAGACTCGTGTATAAGAGAAAGACAAAGAAGAACCACGCAGAGATGACAGGTGGAAGACAATCAAACAAGGAAGCTAGGGGATCATTAGGGATCGATTCAATCAAGACATATATGGGGTGATCAAAGGGATCTTCTAGAACCTTCTAGAAGATCGACGTGTGGATCCAGCTACACAACAGCCGGCAGGCAAGGGATGTCCAATAACACTATAAATAATCCCTTGACCTTGAGATTTAGACGCTTACAGAGATCGACCGAACAAGACAAAGATTTGCAGGTACATATTGCGGGAAGGAGGAGAAGAGCTCAAAAAGCTTCTAGTTTATAGGTTTGAGAGCTTGCCATGATGTTAGTGGCAGATTGTTGTAACCTGGATGTAATTTATAATTTTATGAATGATGAGTAAATGAAATACTTAAGTGTATATTGAGTCTTTAACGTACATGAATGGTTCTTTGTTTTATATGGTTCATTATGCATAGTCCATGATAAATGTTAGGGTTTAAGGTGAAGTTCAAATGCAAGTTGTATCTTCCTATGAATTTTCATCATAACGGGATTCAAAGTGATCTCGAGGTGTGCCTCCGGTGAGCACTTGAGCTTTTGCTTAAGTGATATGCCAATGCATGAGTATTCTATCTCATTCATAAAAAAGTGTCACAAAAGTGTGTGTCGACTAGGAATTAGATGACAAACAAGCCCAACATAAAGGAGTGATGCCATGCAGTCCCTAATCCCCATTGTCGGGTAGTCTCACATCTAAAGTGATCACCACTTCTAACATCAAGTAATCATTCATCCACAAAGAGAAACAAAAGGGGACCTTCAAGTAACCACGCATGTACTAGTCTTATTTAATATTTAGTATTGAACAGATACAGGATACCGCAGTGTGAAAAATGAAATGAATGTTCCTTGAAGTTAGGTTGAATACATTGACTACCCGAATACATCATTGGAGGCTTTCCTCTCTGGTGTCCCAGATTTCATCCTAAAATCTATGACTACCCTATCCGAAAAAAATTTCGTACTTTTAAAATAATGGGTCATTTTGTGTTTTTATTGCCTGAAAGTTCTTGTATTGCATCAAGATATTCCCAAAGAGCCATATTAGCCTTTTTCGCCAAATACCCAGATGCCCAAAATTGTTATATTCTGTCGTCGGGATTTGTCTGCGAAAAATTTGTATTTAATTATTTTGAGCCCCATATGAGGCTATTTGTGCTCCATTTTAACTTTGTTATGATCGAACATGTCATTATTCCTATGTACCAAAAGGGTTTTAACAAAGAATAAGTTTTGGGCTTTATTTGTAACTTTTGGCAATTTTTGTGTTTTTGTGTTTTCCCGTTTCGTTTTCTGTGAAATTTCTCTAGAACAATTCCTTTGCCGGGTAAGCCCGATTTTGGCCTGGAGCAGCTGGAGAACATATACGCACGTTATGCCCGAAGGAAGTCACCATCGGAGGTCTGGTTCACTGGGAAATGGCGAAGTCGTGCACTAAAAAGCCCCTGCGGGGTTGGGCACATTTTTGGAAAACAAAGGATTTAAGCTGCAGTGGGAAAAATAGAAGCAGCAGGCAGGTGGGATTTTATTGCCTACCTTGCAGGGTACTTTTTCCCATGATGGATAAGTCACTTAAGCTGCAAAGTGGGAAAATTAGAGGCAACAGTGCAGCGGGAAAAGTTATTGCACACTTGCAGGCAAAAATTCCCATGGTAAAATAAAAGAAAAGTGACTTAAGTGAAATCATGGGATTTTATTGCCTGCCTTGCAGGGTAAATAATCCCATTGTCAAAGTCAAATCACTTAAGTGGATCATGGGATTTCTGGGGCTGCCTTGCAGGGTAAAGAATCCCATTGTCATAAATTCTTAAAAATAGAATTCTATTATGCAAAAAAGTGCGCCCCCTTTGGTGAGAAGATGGCAGCCTTAAAGTGGATTAAATTAATTAATTTTTCTTCTAAAAAGGGCGCCCAAGCATGGAAGAAAGTCAACAAAGTAAAGGGGAATAAATTAATTGAAAATAGATTGATTAAATTAATTAAATTTAATCTATTTAAAGGCTGCCCCCTTCATGAAGAAAAGTGCGCCCCTTTTGGGAAAGATATAATGCTTTTTAAAGCATTAAATGATTAAATTAAATTCTATTTTCAGTGGCTATGGTCAAAGCACACTGTGAAGCTTAAGTGAAGTGAAGTGAAGAGTGGATGATTAAATTGAATTAATTTAATTTATTGGATGGTTGTCCTTAAACATGCTATTTTTAAAGAGAAAAGCATGATTTTTAATTAATTAATTGCCAGGAATAGGAAGGGCAATTATTAATTATAGAATTGTGAGGGTTATATAAGCATGGGCTGCCATAAGGGTGAATTATTTAATTCACAGGTAAAGAATTGCAGCTAGGAGGAAAAGTGCGCCCCATTTGAAGAAGGATTTTGCTCAGACAAAGGTGAAACCAAGGCTAAAAGCTTCCAATTTTGGCGCATGCATTGAAGGAGGTTGATTTTTGTCTGCATAATTGTTTGCATAAGTGTTACAGGTGCTCAGGTGAAGTTGGAAAGATTCATGCTCTCTTTGCATGCAAATTAAACATCAATTTTTGGGGCAGCAGGCTTGAAAAGTGCATATTTTTACAATTAAAATTCACTATTCATGCTCCGGTGGCCATTTTTGTCTGAATTAATTGCAGGAATTCATTACAGGTGCTTTACAAAAGAAAAGGAGCTCTAATCAATGTCCAATACATTGAATATATCCTCCGAATCTGAAGAATTATCCAGATCTGCACCAGTATTGAAGAAATTCGACCAAGTAAGAAGAAAAAGAATTATTCAGACAAAGATAGACAAAGCCATGGCAAAGAGAGATGAAAAATAAAGCACGACGGAGTCATGCATCACTTCTAAACTTGCGGAGACATAGGAGACACGAGATCTAGGTCGGAACCTCTTTCCGAATTGATTGATAGATCCAAAGCTGGAAAGACTTCACTCATGCGTGCGGTTAAAAGCAATGGAATCATCCGAGCTGCAGCCTTTCCATACACAGCCCAGTTGCCAGAGTTTGTTATGGAGTGCGCTAGATCTTACCATCCTTCATCCATGTCAGTGCATGATGCTATGGGAAAGACAATAATTCGTTTGGACGCAGAGTTCATCAATTATTGTTTGAAGATTTCAGTGCGAAAGGTGGTGACTTCCATTAGCATTCATAATGTCGGCAGCAAGTGGGAGAAGCATAGAGCTGATTGCGTGAGCATAATGAATAGCAGATACATGAAGAAACCTAGATCTCCTTCTAAGTTCCCAAGAATTCTTCCACGATCCCATTTGGTGCAGGAGGTAGATGATGTTGTCAAATTCTTTATGCGGGATTAATGGCGAGGTGAATGCTTACACTTTCCGTACATGGATGTATGCTTTCATCATGACCATTGAAGTCAACAAGGTTGATTCCATAATCAATTGGTCGGAAATTATTAGTGACAACATTGGTGAGCAACTCCGGAACGTGAAGCGTACTTTCAGCTTCAAAATGACTTCCTACTTGGTGTATGTTGCAGCTTCACAAGGCGGGCGTCTTTTCCAAACTGAATAGATGTGGCGTTCTTTCTAAGGACCTCATTTTCAAGTGCTACCCACAGCTTACTGTACCTGCATGCGAGAAAGATTTCAAATTGGTCAATGATGAATTCTTCTACGAATTCATTTGTAGGCTAGACAAGGACCTAAAGGCCAACAGGGTAAGCAAGGAAGCGTGGGAAGTTGTGTCCAAGGTTGGCAATCTATTCATTCAGTTTGCAGATTTCACATACCTCAGGGTTACTGACTTTTCTGGTGAACCGGTTAAGCTACCCAGATATCCGAATGATAGATTGATCACCATAGAGTAAGAGAGCAACTTGTGGAGTTACACGACCTTCAGTCGAAGCGGCACAAGTCTACGAGCTTCTTCCTAATCACTGTGGGACATTACAGCTGCTATAGCATTCATAGAGCTCGAGGGATGGAGACGCAGATGTTATCCGAGTATGAGCAAGAGTTCTTCCCTACACGGTTGAACTTCGATCCATTTGGAGTAGCCAGGAAGACGATCTCCCAGGAGTACACACATGTACCTTCATTAGAAGATTTCTGGATGAAGTGCAAAAGTGAGTACGAGGTTAGAAAGAGGGATTTCAGCAGGCTATCAACAAAGCAAGTGTTCGACTTTGGACTAGCGTGGATACTTGCGGATCTTAAAGATGATGGGAATGTGGTACTTGACACTTACCATCAAATGGGAGGAGATAAAGCCGTACTTCAGGATAACGTAGAAAGTTGCCATACAATTGAAGAAAGGTCTGGCACTGTTTTGGTGAATACTTGGACAGTTTGCTGACGAAAGGATATTGCCTTGATGAAGCATTGATGAATCAAGTCACGGGCAACTTCGGGGAGATTCCCTCAAGAGAAAGCACGGAGGAGAAAGCAACAGAAAGGCCGAGAAGTTGAAAGTACATAGAAGATCTCAATCAAAGGAGAAAATCACTTCCCTGTACCATGACTTTAGTTCCCGCTTCTCAAAGCATCAATACTTCACCAACTATGCACCTCAAAGCAAAGAAGACACTTCCATGCCTCCACTGAATCCGGCGACATTCATCTTCTCTCCTCGGCCCTCTGTTCAGCACCCCTTCCAGAAGAGACGTTGAAGCTACAGATGGCGGAGTTCGAAAGAGCTTTGTCCTTGGATGATTCGGAAGATGGCAGCCATAACACTGTGGCACTTTCTGATGGAGAGGATGCCGAGCGGGAGATGGTAGTGCACTCAACAACTTCCCATTCTTCGAGAAGTAACTTCTCGGAATGGTTGGCTTCGTAGTTGGTTCCAGAAGCGAGAGTGGAGATGAACTTGGAAGAACACGACTTGCAGCTACTCCAAAGTCTGGGCGGAAAAGACAGAAGGCCTAAAGTTGCTAAGGTAACTTCAAGGTTGATCATCGAGGATTCGGGGCAGAAGTTTGCTGAGATGTCAATTCCGGTGGAAGGAAAGAAGGAGGATGAGCTCACGGCAGAAGATGTGACAGTAACCAAAGTACCCCTCGGTCAAGCCACCACAGAAGGATTGAAGCAAGACACGCAGACATTGATAGATGCTCTATTCCTTAGGCTTGACAGTGAAAAGACGGAGAAAGAAGAACTTCAGAAGTAGGTATCTCAGTTGTGTGAAATCATAGTCAAGGTTGTTAAGCCTTCCATTCAGCCCCATTTTGAGCAGGTGAGTGATCATCTTATGCAGGAAATGGAGGATGCAAGCAATCAAGTAAAAGCTATTGACGAATGGAAGGATTTGATTATTCGTCAAGTTCTTTGTACAACTTGGAGAGGTGTCAACCCGCCTAAAGGTTATGAATGATGTAGCAAATCAGTGCAAAGAAGAATCGGTGACGAGCATAGTGGACATGAACATAGTTCTTTGACAATAACCTGAGTATTTTGGCCAAGATCAACAAGTTGTCGGGAGATGTATTGGTTGCGAGAGCAAATCATGTACGGATTGATCGGTTGAGAAGGGAAGCGGTGGAGTTTGCGGTATCTTTCCATTTAGAGATCTGCAGAGTTTTGCTGAAGAGGATGCAGGCACTTGAGAGTAGGACATCATCCTTACCAGATAGTATCATTTATTTCACTAAGGAGGACGTGGTCGGAGGTGTTACTTCATACATGCGGATCGTTCCTAGTAAGGTGCCTAATTCCCTGGAAGGGTCTCTTCTGATGGTACAAAAGAGAATTGATAAAGCTACTAAGTCTTTCACGATGAACTCTATTAGTAGACTGGTGGCATTGCGCAGCAGATATTGCGAGGTTTGGGCCGAGCTTGAAAGATGTGGAAGCGTGCATCAAAGTGTTGAATGAAGGATTGCTGCAGTTTAGGATAAAGAAGGAAGCAGTGGCTAAAACAGATGGGAATATCTTTGAATCACATGTTCGACAAGTATATCCGATATCAGAACAAAAAGAAGACATAAATATTACAACTAATTGGCATGACTTCTTCTTCTATTCCTTCTTCTATTTTCTATGTTCCCAGATAAAATTGTAAGACTTCAAAGTTATTGGTTTTCAACCATTACTTAAAACCATGTGGAACAATTCTATTAGTTAAGTGATACATGTGTCACTTAAGGAGAAGTTAGTTGAAGATAATTGTCAAATGTCATCTTTACTTGTTGTTTGTGTTTCAATTCAGTTAGATTTTCCATTTGTACTTTCCCTCCTACATTCTATAAGTAGGAGAAGAACCTCCGGGTTAAGGATCGAGAATTTATGTAAGTGAGAACCTTATGTTTAGACTTTGTCTTTGAAACTCTTGAGAGCCACTTGAAGCAAAGGATATACAAGAGCAGATTTCAGGAGAACTTTGTGTCACGGTGTATTGTGTTTCTTGCTTTTTATCTTAGATCTTTTAATAGACTTTGTGTTATTTCAAATCTAGATCTAGAGCTACCTTTGCTTAGAATTTTGTGTTTATATCTATTGGTTTCTTCTATGTGCATGCAATCAACTCTGCTATCTATTGATTAGAATGCACATCTTCCCCATTTCTTCTCTCGTGATTACATAATTTCCTTCTTTTATAAATACTTTTTCCTTAAACAGTTGCTTACTTGCTGCAGAATTGTTCAGTTATGGTTCATGAACTGAGTAGTTAAAGTAAAACCCCATTTAGATATTAGCATACTTTAATTGACAAATCTGACACGGGAGCCTCACCGGTAAATGAGGGAGATTTATCTCATGACTGCCTAGGTTTTGTGCTATGCAGAAAATCTAGCCAACACTCTCAAACCTTAGATCAAGAGAGTATTAAGATAACCCTGCATGGAAATTCATGATGCAACAATTTTTTTGCTCTACCTTTTGCAGATTTCTCTATTCAGTGGCAAGCACTCCGATTAATCAGACTCAATATAGTTTGCAATAGTTCATTTGTCGGTATGTTCATAGGAAAATGCGGCATAAATCAAAGAGCCTGTGCAGCAGAAATCTTTCAGTGCATTAGTAGGATTATAATTGAATTTGGGAAGATCGAAGTTTCATATATTGAACAAATTCATTGAAAATTATTATTAGCGGTAGATTTCGAAGAGAAAGGCGAAAGTGTACCTTGCCCAAGAGCAGCTCTCCGGACGGAAGAGACACAACTAAAGGTGGGGCAATCCTGCCGCAGGGAAACACCTCAAAAAAGGCACCACTTACAGTATTCATTATAACATATTCACGCCTGATACCCAAACAAAGACTTTCTCCACACCATGCCATCGACTTTACTACATCTGGTACAGATAAGTCTTTCACTTCAACGAACTCCCGGCTTCCTGAAATGACATGAATGAAATGATTTTATAGCATCCACAAGATGAATGCAGTCTATGTGTGGACAAAGCCGTGGCTGTGATTTTATGTAGAGTTGGAGAACCCAAGAACCAAAAGAGCTAATCAAGGGCAGTGAGGTCAAATTTATAGTCCGTTCTGAAGGTAGGCATTCTATTATTATTTTTGATAAATAATATCCTTCTTTTTGTGAGTCTTGTCTTTTCAGAGAGGGGAAGCGTTGAATAAATTCCCGAGATGGTGAACTACAGTTCACAATTTGTTCTCATTTTCTCATCTAAGGCTTTTGATTGTTCACGATTAATGCATTTAGGGATAAAGACGTGCCTTACTTACCATCGTAGCGATAGATGAGCAATTTCTTCTGTTTGTTTACGCAAAGGAAGCCGCGTTTGTCATCCCAAGCGTAGCAAGAGGAACCCTTGGTTTTTCCGATGTATACTACTATCTCAAGGCGCGGTAATCTATGAAGTGTTATGGCATCTGAGAGTGAGAGTAGCAGGTTTCGCGACTGTAGCACATCCATGCATATGATCGCCTTCTTACAAAATCCAATCAAAGTACGTTCCAGAACGTAAGGTTCGGCTTCGATGATGCCATTGCCGCCATCAGAGGAGTTTGGTCTGCTACTAGAACTATTATTAACAGTGATCGATAATGACTTAGGCGCGTATATCCTGAGAGAACCGTCCATGCATCCAACCAGTACTCGACATCCCCATAATCCCACGCTTTCTATTTTGGTAGGGCAGCCCTTCACCAGTTGAAATGAATCATACGCATTGTGCACCATTTTCGTCTTCTATCAGCTATTTCCTTTGATTTAGAAAGAATTCGTGAGATGCTCGTCTATACCAGTAGTCATATAAACCTCGATTACCCTGATCTCAGTAAAATTCCACAAATGTTCTCGGGGCCACTTAATGCCAGGGGAATATAAACAGTCTGCGAATGTGCCCAATTTAAGCTTTGGGATCGAACCGGCATTGTAAAATATTCCTACTTAGCTTCTTTTTTTTTTTTAAATCGAACTTTATTTCAGTGAAAATAAAAGCCGAATACTCCAGCACGATCTGTCCGAGCTTCCTCATGAAAGTATTGATCTCTTGGGCCCAATGACTCCTTGATGTAAGATGTTATGGACAACGAAATTTCTCTTTAAAAAGGTGACACTCTTATATGGAAATGAAATGAAATGAAATGGTTTTAATTATGTTTTGTGAAAAGAGATCTAAAGTTTAGGTTTAGTGGTATTTTTAGAAGGTTGCTTGTCTTCTTACTGAATTGAGTTAGCATCTCCCCCAACCCTTTTATTTTGCTTTTCTCCAATAATTCTATTATGGAATCAACTCTTAAAATTTTCTCATACTTAACTCTAATGTTTGTGCACCTTGGGCATACAAGGATGAAACACTCATCCATTTCAATTGCCCTTATATGCATAGAACATGAGTCCCCTTTTTCCACGATTGCTTAGGCATTGTCCATCTTATTGTCTCGCATTTGAGCCTGTGGGAGCTAGTCTTTAGTTGAGCAACAACGATCTATTACCTCCATTTAATTTCACCACTTACGGGGTTTTTCACAATGCTCATATGTTGAACTTTGTAATATAGTGTTGGCACTTCCTACTTGTTTTCTTCCTCCACATCCCCATTCTAAACTTTTCATTCACATAGTTTTTATGTCTTTGTTAAGATTTGGGCATTCATTTAGGTTGATATCCCATTTGTTCATCCATTTTTGTTTTCTTTCATCCACATGATATTTCGTTTTGTGCGGTTCTTCGCATTTTACATCCTTAGGCCACTGTCAACCATGGGTTTGTTGTTTTTGTTAAGTAACATATAACCCTAGTCATATAGATTATTTCTAGAGGAAGGCCCCTTTTGGCCAGGATGGTTTCATAGGAGACTATAATCTTGATTTTGAAATTGTTTGTTATTAGTCACTTTTGGATCCTTTCTATTTGTCTCTATTTTGAACTTGTCATTCCACTAGCCCATACCTCACAACTATACAACACCACCGGCATGACGAATAACCCAAAAAAAAATCTTGGTAGTCTTCCAATCCCATAGCTCAACATTCCTGCACCTATTTTGGAGCACATAAAGAGCTCTCCATCCTCTTTGTATTCTCTTCATCCTACAAGTATCCCAATTGAGCTTGTTGTGAAAATTGAGGCCAAGATATTTGTATTCTAACACCACTTCAAGAGACTCTCCAACAAACTAAAAGTCAAGATGTTGCTTCTTCCTTTTCACTGAGAAAATCATAATTTTTATTTAGCAAATGCTTATGTCTATCCCCACTTATATATAGAATAGCCCTAAAGAATAAAGGTGGTCTCTTAAATATGGGATTGTCTTTGTCATTAAAACTAGGTCAAATCGTATATAGTAGGAGTTTCACCACATATTTTTCCAAGTAGACCTTTTACCCTCCAAAGTTGTTTGTCTATTCCTCTAACTTGCCAATGTATAGCCCAAATAACTTATAAATTGATAACATGTGAAATGAAAAAAATTTTAATTGCATCTACAGGATCGAATGGTTTATAGGACCACAAAAACTCCAAGTTTTTAAATATTTGAGCTCTTAGTGGTATCTTTTATAAGGTTGTTCCTCCTCTTAACGATTTGAGTTAAATTCTCTCCAAACCTTTTGTTTTGCTTTCCTCGAATAGGTCTATCATAGAACAAACTCGTAAAATTTCCTCATATTTAGTTTGTGTACCTTGGACATTCAAGGATGAAATGCTCCTCTATTTCAACTACCCTTGTATTGCATAAAACACAAGTCCTCTCTTCCCACGGTTCCTTAGGTGTTATCCATCTTTATGTCTCACATTTAAGCTTGTGGGAGTTATTCCTTAGCTAAGTAATGATGATCTTTTCCCTCCATTTAATTTCAGCCCATATATATGCTTTTTCACAATGTTCATACATCGGGTTGAACTTTGTAATATAGTGTTGACGCTTCCTACTTGTTTTCTTCCTCCACATCATCATTCTAAATTTTTCGTTCATGTAGTTTTTTTATGTTTTGTTAAGATTTGGGCATTCATCTAGGTTGATATCCCATCTACTCATCCATTTGTGGTTTTGCTTCATCCACATGTTCTTTTGTCTGTGCAACTCTTCGCCTCTTGCAGCCCTAGGCCACCTGTCAGTCTTCATGTTTTCTATTTTTTAAGTAACATATAAGCCTAGTCATAGTGGTTGCCTCTAAAGGGAAGGTACTATAAAAAGGATTTATGAAGGGTTTTTATTTAAAGCATAGTTAGATGCCCTTTCATATTAGGAGTACAAGGTAGTCTCATATGTTATAAGTTATTTATAGACATGTTATAAGTTATTTATAGTTAGATTTATGAAGGTACCTATAAAAGGATTTATGAAGGGCCTTTATTTAAATCATAACTAGATGCCCTTTCATATTAGGAGTACGACGAGGTAGTCTCATATGTTATAAGTTATTTATAGACATGTTATAAGTTATTTATATATCTCAATTAAGATATTTATCATTGTAGATTATAGAAGGGCATTCCTTTTCCTTTTCCTTGATGTTAAAAGCGAAGGAGAGGTGCACATCCTCATTTTCTATGTTGGAAGAGAGTGTTCTCCTGTCACCTTAGATTCACTCTCCTTTTTTCTAGGTTGGTGTCAAATTTCAACTCCACCCATCACCCCTACCCTACCATAGAGGGCCCTTCTACAAGCAACTCAACGTCATTTATAATCACACCTTGTACCAATATATAGGGGTGATGGACAATGGACTATGACAATGGTAAAGAGACTCTAGGGGCTTTTATCATGTAAATGATAAAAAGTATAAGAAATAATTGGGAAAGAAATATTTTTGGTCAACAAGCTTCTTAAGTAAATAAGGGGAAAATGTGGTTGACATTTGGGAACTTTGTTGTGATGATGTGTTAATGTGATTTTATGTTATGATTCTTTAAAATTTTGAACACATTTTATATTTTGATTATTTATAAGTGAGGGCCTGATGCAAGAGCATCACTACAAAAATATTTAGATTTCATACAAATTTGGGTTGTTTATGGTCTTGATAGACATTCTAAGTGTTTTAGCAAGCTTTCCCACCTTCTTAGGTTCCTCCATGAGCAAAAAGGGATCAATTTGAGTTTTCCCTCCAAAACACCCTCTTTTGAATATTTGAATTTTTAGTTCTAAATTGAGAGATTTAAATTAAAGCGTGAAAGTATATAATTATGTAAAATTTAATTAAGGGCCTCATATGATGTATATAAGGTGTTTTCACCCCTTAATCAAGGGTCATTGTGTTTTGGTTAGTCTCCACCATGGTTAGGTTTGAAAAATAGTTATCTCTTTATTTGTTCCAAATGGTATAAAGATGTGTGCCATAGGGTTCCTATCCACATGAAAACATGCACCATAATTTTATGATATTCCCTTGACCATATGTTATTTCCTCATTACATCAAGTGAGCACCTAGCATTGGAAAAGGTACCAAAATTCTTTTAAACATGTTCCTTAAGTTCTTGATGGTTGGTGGTGATGCACTTGACATGTTATTTGGTTCATTTTGACCTTAGTACATATGCATATGTTGGGAGGAAATTGTCGTGTGTTTAAATGTTATACTAATGTCCATAAAGAATCCCCACATGGAGGGAAAATATGTTAAAAGGTTTACATTGGTGTGAAATGATGTGCTTGGGGAATGTTACTTTTTAAAATATGTTATCTTCCAATCAAATTACGAGACATTAAAACATGTGCGAGGAGATATTTAAATAGTTATTTAAAATAATTTCAAATCAAAACTACATTTCCCCCCACACACAACTTTATGTTCCCTTGCTCCTCCCGCACTTCCATGAGGATAAATATGCTCATAACTCATGTTTTTCCTAATCAAATCTTTTGAAATTTTGGCCATCACTTCCTCTTTTCGGACACCTTCAAAGAGACTATAATATTTCTTTATTTCATGGTCTATTTTATTTAATTGACTCTCTTAGGGTTTTGAAGAAGTTTGCACTTAAAACTATTTGAATTTGTTGTTGACACATTTTCATGGCCTCATAAACCTTCTAGATCAATTTATACACTCATTTTGGTAATTCATGTCTTGCAACAATACAAATTGTACAACACTTTTACACTAGCCCACACTCGCTCAATTTGACTAATTATGTTATCCCTAACTATATCTCACTCATTCTTTCTTACACACACAACCTATTTGTTTGCATAACAGTCATATTAATTCATCAAATTAGGTTATACCCTCGTATATGACAAACCTAAATTTTAAATTACTTGCACATGTATTTGGGACCATAGCATCTAAAAAGGGCCATAACATCCATATGTTATGGGTCGACTAGACACTTTCATCCCTTTCCATCCAATGAAAATTTTCTCAATTTGAACCTCTTTGTTACAATCCTAGTCAAATTTACCTAAGTTTTCCAAATCCAAAACGCATATATAAGAAAGTTATTCATCTCTTATTAAGGAGGGATTAATATCTACTTGGCACCTAACATTCTAATGAGAAAATACCGAGAGCCATCATAAGTAGGGATACTCCAAGACTTCATAGAGATTTCATATAATTTTCTTATTCATTAAGGGTAATTCTCTACTCATATTTGTAAGCACCAAGAAATCATCATCTCAAGTCAAGATAGGGAAAAGGTCAAGTAAATCTGATCATTGTTGCAAGCTCATGTTTATCGATTTGGTTACATTATAGATATCACATGCTAGGTGATAAGGCCAAAATATGTCTCATTAATGCGCAATAAATGATCTTATTTTACTCTCCTTTTTATCAAGTTTGACTGCATTTTGTGACTTTGTTTGATCTAATGTAAGTTAGGATGTAATTGTCCATATTTTGTTGAATTTAGTTCTAAAGTTTAAAAGCTCGTAATTCCTAACAAAGTGTGTGGAAATTTAGTTTTTGTAATAAAACAGGTCATAATCATTCATAGAATGAAGTATGAAGCAATCAACATGTTTTTGGGAGCCTTGGCTTCAATACGGCTTAGTTCGGAACCTTCAAACTTAGTTCGGAACTCTATCACACAATTTATGAGCTCTATCACTTAGTTCCATAACTTTCAAACTTAGTTTTGGAACTCCAACACTTAGTTCGAAACTCCTGCGTTTAGCTCCGAAACTTTCGGTTAGATCAAGAACAATCCCCTTTAGTTTTGGAACTTCTCCAAAGTTTCGGAACTAATGGGAATCTATTTATTTTGACGACATCCAATGATAGAGCAATCAATGAGCCTTTCAATTAGGAGCAGATCAGAAGATTTCTAATTCTTCATACTCGAAGATCCAGGGATAACTTATCAGACAACTATACGTCCAACAAGGTTCCAAATTCAACATCTATTTTGGGCATAATTTGGTTCCATCTGAATCGATAGAACAACTATGGTTATAAATGCATCTTTGAATGAAATATATATAAAGACATGTAGATAGATTTAAAAGGAGAGAACATATACATACAGATACATAGAGATAGAGATATAGAAAGATCCAAAGTATGTTTTTGTAAGACAAAATATTTCAATAATAAAATAGCCACTTCGTTTTGAGAGAATATCACTTTTTCAAATCCTGATTCAAGGTGGAGCAAGGGCAACTCCTCTAAGAACCAAGATTCTCATTTTATTGGTATTTATATTTCTAAAGCAAATAGTGTAGATTTGTTAATTATGTAAATGTTTTTGATTCTTTAAGTTAAAATCTATTTTATACTGCGTTCTACAGTGTCATAGACTAGATTTTCATTTCCTTGCAAGCTTTTCACATTTTCAATTGTGTGTTTATTTCCAAGTAAAGTGTGTTTACTTCTGCATTGTGTGTTTATTTCCAGCAATTCATTCCAGCAATGAGTGTTTATTTCAGCAAGTTTCTTACAGCATAGAGATAATAAGGCTTTGGCCATGGAATCCTAAAGACACTGCAAAAACCCCTAAAAAATAAAATAACAAATACCTACAATCAATTACTAGATCACTAAGATTTTCTTATTACATATAGCTTCAAACACACCCCTGGTTTGAATATGACATCAACAAAGAGTTGATTAAATGAAGGGAATAACGACACCCATCACTAGGTGATAATGACATGTAGTTTGATCCCTCTTGAGTAGTAGCGACTTCAGCGGTGTGTATGGGGTGCCCAAAACCCAACTAATATTTATTTTGCAATACTATCTCACTATCTAGGGTTTTGAAGATTTAATCGGGTTATCAATGAGCATCACACAAGGTATAAGGTCAAAATTGCATAACAAAACGTATCGGGAAGCAACACAAAAACCCCATAAATTTTCAAGATATGAGAGTATAAAGGGACAAAATCATATGAAAGGGCCATAACATCCATATGCCTTGGTCAATGCCATATGCTTTAGTCCGGAAAACTTTGTATTACACGGTTGCAGTAACAAAGCTTCATTATATCACTTGTTATGCCCTTAGTCATATAGCTTATATTGGATATGTAGTGTCACTTATGGTTTGTGTAATCTCTCTTTTTGTCATATGTTATCTATTTATTTTTTCATATGTTTAGTAGGTTGGCCTTGGTGTTGACCATAACATAGGATTGGTATATGTGTGTGTGTGTGGTGTGTGGAGTTGTTAATCGTCATATTAAGCATTTGAATCTTATTGTATTGTTTGAAGGTTTCCCCCTCGAATTGGCTAAGCTATTCTACTTACATATTGCAATCATTTATCTATAATATTGTGTTATTTGGTGTTAGTTGTAGCTGATATTCAAATTTATACAAGTAATTTCATTACAAGTTGTATCGAGCATGATCTCGGCCATAGCTACATAAAACTCTAATTGTGAAGGTTCGATATATCTTAAAATCAGTAGAAAATTTATCTCCAATTTTTTTGTGGTCCTGCCAAAATAAAATCAAGTAAGATCCTCTCCAAATTTCAAACATTTTGGAGTTGTTTTGTAAAATTTATAATAGTTTTATGTTTTTTCATAAATCAACTACCTAGGGTGCAATTTTTGGAATTTTTCTAAGTTTCTTATATTTTCAAAAAAATTTCCAAAAATTAGCTATGGTTTTTTCTTTATGATTTCCTTTATTTGGCCAATAAATTTATGAAACCCCAAACCCTAAAGTTTTTCCCTATTCCATCTACCCCGAGTCCCAAACCCTACATCATGATTGGTAGATCAACTCAAGGCCAAGGGAAAGGTCAAGAAACTCTAGGAATGACCCCAAATAAGGAAGATATGGATTTAGAATCTTCTAGTTTGGGAGTATTTGAGGTAGTCATCCAACTTCAGGAAAGGGTAAATAATATGGTAAGGATGACCTCAATAATGAGCTTCTTCATCTGAAAGTTAGCCTTAGGGGTGAACTTTAAATGAATATTCAATCAATGAAGCAGGATTTATTTCTCACTCTTTCAAAAAAAAAAACCCAATTCCGGTCTAATGTGTTCCTTTAGTAATACTCACACAAGTTCAAATCACTCCAATCAAGGAGGATCTTTTACACATTCAGGTGGATCTCCTCACCAATGGCGGGGCATTATTCCAAAAGTGGAAATGCATAAAATTGATTGAAAGGATCCACTCAATTGGATTACCCAAATGGATAACTTTTTTGATCTCCATCGATCCCATCGAGACAAAAGGTGATTAACTAAAAATAGTGACTAATGTAAACTATATATATATATATATATATATATATATATATATATATATATATATATATATATAGTTAATCTAAATAGAAACTAAGTGTTATATGGGAATGCAAGAACTATTTTATTTTTAATATTTGAATATACCAAAATGAAAGCAAGTAGTAGGGATATGTTACTAACCTATAAATAACTTACCTTCTTTGTGTACTAAATCGTAGTAGATTGGTATACGAACTGGGAAAGTTTGTGAAGAAACGGCCTCAGGAAGGGAAAAAGTTGGGTGTTTTCCTATACCGAGGTGCTCGGGATGGTACTTAGGGCACCCAGAGGGTGCCCTAGTCTATGATCTAGGTGTTGTAGACTGCGCAAAAAAAGCTCATAACCTCGAAACCGATAGTGTCGCAAAGATCTTTGTGTTGCCTTCACTCCTGTCACATGGATGTCGCAATAATGTCACTTATATCGTTGTAATCATCATATGAAGATCTACCTGCAAAACCCTATCCAAAGCATCAATTCCTAAAAATGAAAATACATATGAATAGGTCAGACTAACCTCAACTGCCAAACTAGTGGTCTTACGACTAAGCGATGAACTAAATTTTAGACCCAATGTAGTTCTGTGTGCATGTGTGTAATTTTTGCCTAGGATGCCCTAGCTCCAATGACACAATAGTAGGGGCAATAACTAGATGTAAAATGCAAATGGTGGATGGAATGGAAAGAATACAACCCTTTCCCCCTATGCTTGTGTGATGCAGATGTAGAAGAAGCCCAAATGTAGTCCCTTGCCTTAGTAAATAGTTTCCCTTGATAGTAAGATGTTTTCCCATAATGTAGTGAGTATGCTTTGTTTATATAGGGATCTCTTGTTCAAATTTCAACACTAGTGACCCAAAAATGCCAACTACAACTTAGGGGAATGCACGGGGTAACCGTTAGGGCCGACCTCGAACAAAGAAATTAAGACCACAAATTACAATGACATGGGCACCTAAAATCACAGATCTGGGGTGGCCCGAGGCGCACTAAGACAACCCTGTGCACCCCAACACAAACTTAGAGATGACAACTGAGCAAATTACAACACTTAAGACATCCTAAAAGACACCCAAAATTGTAGAGACAATCGACAACTAAACACGACAAACAAGACCTAGGGATGGGTCACTAGTGAATACTTGGATTACGTAAGATCTATATATAAAATAACATGCCCGAAAGTATAAAATGTAATAGTAAGTGCATGATTTTGTGACTACATTTGCCCCCACTTTATGTTGGTGAGCGAAAAGCTTGGTAATATAAAGTAGATAGAGATGCGTACCTGAGAAAAAGTTGAAGAAGTCCATGTTGTAGAAGAACGCACAAATGTGTAGTATAAATGTGTCGATAGAACTATAAGAGCGTGTTGAACCATGGATCGCTGTGAGTTGATCCATGTAATGTAATGAAAAAGTGTAAATGTCGTGATGAAATGTGATAAATGAAAATGATGACTATAATATAGGATGATTTCAAATGTAGTTTAATAATAAATAGGTGGGTAAGGATCGATCAATTCCCAACCCGAACGCTTGTCATGAGTGGAATAATTGGAGGATTTGGGCTTCCTGGCACCAAAAGAAGAGTGTAGGGAGAAAAGTGTGTTATTCTCTAGACCTTAAGTACATCATCAAGATCTAGCCGCACAGACGAAATCATATCAAAATGTTGTGATTTTTGGATCCAAATGATTTTGATTAAATAGTTGACCCATATAGAAGTGGTAGAAATAAGGCACTCTTGCCCCCACTCCACGGTGTCGTTGCAATGTGAAGGATTCCACGTTAGGTCATTTGGAAGTGAACACAATAGAAATAGGTAGCTTCCAAGTTAGGTCATTAGGAAGAAAACACATAATGAAAAATAAAACTTCTAAGTTAGGTCATCTAGAAGAAAACATGGAATATAGGATAAAATCTCAAGTTATGTCATCTGGGAAAGAAGTGGTGAATGTAACTCCCAAGTTAGGTCATGTGAGAGAGCACTTATGATATAATTTTTATCGAACGCATTGTTTTAGATTTGTTAATTTGATTGGTTACTCATGGAGAGGCTTATCACTAATTACCCCCGAGTTAGGTCATTAGGTGGGGAAAGCGAGATAGAAATTGATGGAATGTTGTGTAAAAGTATTTTCGGTTTCTTGTTGCCCCAAGTTAGCTCATTAGGGGAATCGGTGATAAGTAATATGTGATGACATTTTGGGAAATGTTAAATGATTGTTGCCCCTAGATTAGGTCATTAGGGGGGGTCGTCGTGGTGTAAATTGTCAAGTGTGAGATTCACAATGTGTGAATGTATGATGATGTAAGGGGTATTATAGGGGGCCCTAATGATATGCCCCCCCTTTCGATGAAAGAGGGAATGATGAAAGGGAACAAACTTTAAGCCAAAAGTAACGACAAGAGGTTAAAATGCGTGTAAAATGATTAGAAGGCAATGATAGGGGATATAATGTATGTGAAATGTATACAATACGGTGGTACGTAAAATTATAAAAAGAACACCGCAAATGGTGTGTAAATCAAAGTAAAAATGCTCAAGATATGCGCAAAATAGTGTAGCGTGTATTAGTTGTTGTAGTAAGCACGAAATAGGGACCTTAGTATAGGTAATAGTGAAAAGTGATTATAAATAGTAAAGTGAAAAGGTAACTTATCACTTCATTTGTCTTTTGCGCAAGTGTGAGAGTGTATACAGAGTGAGCAGAGATGCCTCAAACTAGACCATTGTGTCCGACCCATTTTGAAAGAGTGGCGACACACGGTGAGCATCACGTCACTATAATGGAGTTGGTAAGTGCAATATTTTAGCAAAAATGTAGGGTGTACTAGGATGTATAGTTGAATTTTTTTAAATTTTAGATTTTTTATGTTCTCGGTGTTTTGGACCCGGACAAGAGCGGTGAGGGCACTAGTGACCCCTGGGACTGGAGCACCCAAAACTAGGCACTAGTGTCCTGATCTGGGGTGCCCACCTTGCTTCTTCAGTGCCCTAGTCTATAATTTTTGCTTTGGTAAATAATGATAGGGAATATGTTTCTAGTATGTTGTAGAGTGGTTTTGGCATGTAAACAACATGTTAATGTTGCGTTTGTTGTTGTTTGGTGTTGTGTAGTGGGATATCCACTTGAGGGAGTTCGTGGTGGTGGCCGCCACTTGAGTACCTTACTTTGGGATTGGGTTTGTCGATGAGCAAAGTGGGATGTGATGGACCGTGTTGGCCTATGGCATATAGCACAAATGGGGGATGTGCCCCATAATATGTCGATGTTGACTGTATTATGTGAGAGATGGTGTGTAGATACATGCACATTTTGGTTGCCCATAAGAGAGATGACGGTGACTCTAGAGGATGTATATCACATATTGTAATTGCAATTATTGGAGAGAGGGTACAAGTGATGACGATAGTGGATATGGAGTGAAAGATGTGTGCGGCATTAGCAATATTTTGTAGGGTCCCAAGTACCTATGGAGACCCATAATAGTTTGGATGCTATATTACACCCAAGGTTCCATGATTGCAGAAGTTCATCATAGTGGTGATAGTGTCATGTATAATGTTGAGGGGGAGTTGTCGTATCTTGTATAAGATGCATGACATATATCAGTGGATAGAGGAGGATGGGACTAGGTATGCATGGGCACGGTGTGTGTTGGCCCACTTATACAAGGACTTGTATCGGTTTACACATGATGAGCATGGTGGAGGTATAGGGGCCACCACACTACGCATGTATGGGCTTATGAGCACATAGTCATTTTGAGACCACATGAGCCATGTGGAGAGTGGGCTCGACCAGAGGTATTTGTTCGATGTTGGGTGGATATTCGTAAAGAAAGATGGACACATATAGTTTTAGAGCCCTTATAGATAAGACGGGGTTAGAGTCAATGATCCGGAGACCATACCAGATTATGGGGATGGCACGAGGATGCTTTAGAGTTACGATGTATCAAGAGGACCATGTGGTTAGAGGACCGCTTTCTGTGTAACGGAGATTTTTCAGTGGAGAGAGTATCGTGACTATTTGGTATGGCACAGGATGTGCCCCCGGAGCCATATATATGGTTAGGAGCTGTCATAGTCCCTAAGAGGGCAAGTGTCGTGTTAAGGCCCACAAGAAAGCAATTGATGCCACCAGGATCGGATGAGGCAAACCTAGTGATAACAACTATAAATAGAGATGATGCAAGGTGTACGGAGGATTATCAAGGGTGGGCAACACATCGGTGGGTGTTGTTATACCCAAGGTTTTCAGGTGTTATGGAGTTGCCGGTAGGAGGAGTAGGGGATGGCAGTGCTCTGACCTCGTAGCGACAATTGTGGCAAAGTGTAAGTATTTATGTATGTTTTTTTATGGTTAATGAATTGTCAATGTTGTTTTATATATGGTCAATAACATGGGATTGTATGTTGTGTATGTAGGGGATGCATATTGTTCATTGATAGTTGAAACATCAATCCACACATTGACGTGAAATGTGTTGAGTGACGTACTATGTGGAGGGACATTAGAGTGCGTGGAGAATATTGCAGGCGAGCATGCCCATTTATTTGAGATAGTGGCCATATCAGTGAAAACATGTACAATGTTGCTTGATGAGAGGGACGAGGCACATGAGGAGACTCGACGCACCCGAGAGGCGGTAGGAGGCGGTCCCTTGGCCCAATATGTGTTCGCACGATATGTAGATTTTTTGTGTCAGTGTCGGAGCATAGATAGAGATCACGATGCTACATAGGTAGGTGGAGAAGTATCGGGACCGAAAAATGCAGCATCATGTGTTAGAGTGTGAGGCATCTAGTTCTAGGGCTCTCGTAGACATACATGAGAGTGATAGTGATGATGAAGTGTGACAATGATTTTTGTATATGATGTGGGATCTTTCCCCAGTCATGAAACATGTTTTTGTAATGATGATCGGATGGATGATGTATGTAGGAGAACTTATTTTGGATGTATATATATGAGATCATTATTGATGTGTCACGCTATTGTTGTGTAATCGATATGGTATAATTTTATTTTTATGGCTCTATCATGGAATGTGATGATTATAACTATGTATGGTAATGTTAGAAAGGGTAGATAGAGTAGAAAATGGTAAATGAAAATAGATATGACGAATGTAATAACTGAAAATATTAGATGAATAAGACATATAACATGTAGGTAATAAAATGATGATAATGTAATAATTGTGGAAATAGATAAATGTATCATAACGAATATGCAAAAATGTGATGTGCTCATAATAGGATAACGTGATGAAAAATTAGGAGGGAGGATTAACGATGCCCCTAACATGTAAATGAATAGGCTCATGTAATAATACCCCTCACCGGTCAAGTATGAGCCATGTAAGAGTGCATCATCGGAAATTATTGATGTGCACTAGATGAATGATGAATCGCATGATGAAAGGTTATTAGAACTAAAACTCTCAATAGTTATGTAAGAACCATAAGAACACAAGTGCGTCATCGGGAGGTAAGGTGATAAGAATCACCTACCAAAGACCAAGATGGTGGGTGGATGTGGAGACATGTGGCATGGATGGAGCATGAATTTGTGAAGCGAATGGAACATCATGTGTAGTGAATACGCGATACGTGGAAGGTGGTGGAAAACCATGAGTTGTAGCAAGATGGAACAGATTGATAATGCGGATAGAGCGAATGTAATGAGTGTGGTGGTGGAAATGATTGATGAGGTGGAGAATGAATATGCGGTGGTGGAGCATGATGAGAAAAATGAGCATCAAATGGAGAAGACATAAGTGGTGGACATTGATGCAGGTGAGGGGAAGGAGATAATGAACACTCATGAGGAGAAAAGGAGATGGTACCGAGTCAACTAATTATTATATCCTTTCTTGTAGGCAAGGCAATCATTGTTCCTATGGCTAGAGATGCGGTGATAATTACAATAATATTGGTCACATTGTCGCTTGCAAGTGGTGTGGGGATGGTGTTGGTTGTAACTTAACCAAATCAATTGCTCATTGAGTAAGATGTGAAATACATCATGTGCTCGAGCGTGAGGGGAAGTAATTGTTATCCAAAATGAGCCCCTACTTATTTTGGCTAACTTGCCTTCATTATTTCCTTCCTTGTGCTTTAACTTAAATTTTCACACATTGCAAGCACTCAAAAGATTCTAGAAATGGCTTCATCGATAGGATTTTTCTTCCCCTTTCCTAGAAAGGTAAAGAAGTCCTCCTAACTCCTTGTATTTTTTGAGTTATGGCTCGGCAGAGTTTGGAGGGGAAATTTTCCTAAGGCGGCCCGCAGAGCTTGGGAGAGTTTTGTGCCAAAGAGGCTCAGGCCGGGAGCGGAGGAAGAAATTGAGAACTTAGCACTTTTTGGGCTAAAAGCGCAAAAGTCATTTGCGCTCCCGCAACCCCGTAAAGGAGAATGAAGAAAGAAATGGTTAAAGCCCGCAGGAAATGAAATGATGCCACATGTCCAGTAACAATGGGAGTCAGAAGGATTTTTGGTTTTTTGCCAAAACCATAAAAGCGCAAAAAGCAATAATGGAATCACATCTCCATAGCTAATGAGAAGGTGCCACGTGTCTCGAAGCGGCGAGGCCATGGAGGATTTCTGGAAAATTTTCCCAATTTGAAAAAAGAGGGAAAAAATCAGGATTTTGCGTCGCGAACCCGATTTTTGCACTAATTTCATCATTTTTGCCCTAAATCTTCAGAGGGGCATATCTTTCGCACTAGAGCTCAGATTTTTGTGATTTTGGTATCATTGGAAATATGGTGAAATTATCCACACAATGGACACTTCAATTTTAAATTTTGATGGAGTTTTGCGGGAGAAAAATGGGAAAATGTCTCTGGCATGGAAAAATTACAAAACGACCCCAACCACCAAAATTAATGAAGTATGGGCCTCTTTCTTGCTCTGCAAAGATATGTATGATGAAGTATGAGATTTTTCATGGAAACCCATCATTTTTTAGGCTAATTAAATGGATCTTGTCGGTGGTTGGAGTTTTAAAATCATTTTTCCTACGTTTTCTCATTTCCTTCATTTTGTTTTAGCGATAAAAGTCAGTTTTGGCTCATTTTGTATAAGGTTGTTCATCCTTCTTCTCTGCCTCTCCCTTATTTTCTTCCCAAGGTTGAAAATGGAGTTTGAATCTCCTCCCCTACTTTGTAATGGCATTTTTTCCTCTTACCCGTGAAATGATGCCTTGTGTAAATTCGAGCAATAAAAATGTGTTTTTATGATGCATTTGTCCATCCTTGGCTCGTTTTCTTTTTTTTTTCCTTACCTCTCTTCATTACATGGTATTTGTGCATGTTTGGATGTTCATTGCAGGTTTTGGAGTTGTGTTCATGGAGTTTTAGAACATTTTCTGTGTGGAATCCATCTTTGGTCTGTGATGCACTTGTCCATCCTTTTCATTGCTCACCTCTTCTTGTTCCATGGCATTTTTGATAGATAATCAACACTTTCCTTCTCTAGTGTATCACCGTTTTAGTGTAGGCTCTATTTTCCTTGTTTTCTTCCTCTCCTTATCTCCTTGGAAGTTAGATTAGGTTATATTAGCTTGCCTGCATTGGAATAGCTTGTGGCAGGTAGTTTAGGAAGAGGAACCAGCCTTCTCTGGAGAGCTTTCCCCATTTGCAAAGGTCCCACACTTTGGGAAAGCTCAATGTTGTGCAATCACACCAAATGAATTTGCCTTAGAAAAGTAGATCCATAACTCATTTGGGGGTGCTGTGAATTTTCACTAACAGTTTTGGCACGCCTGGTGGGACCAAGAGGTCTTCCACTTTATTTTTGTAGGTTGATGTGTTCTTGTGAAAATTTCAGCCTTTGGAGGCACTTTTAAACACATCTGGCGACTCCATCTGGTCAACAACCCATCTCTAAAGTTGCTAGACCTTCCTTTTCATTCATTTCCATTCCTTTTTCATTCATTCTTCTTTCCATCCCTTTCACTCTTTTCCATTCCATGAAGTTGTGCAATCATGACTTCATTTCCATCATGGAATTCACATTATGAGCAAAGCAGTGCCATTCAAATCCATCTCCAATATGTTTTACAACTCCTCCAAATCAGCATTTTGAACAAATTCAAAATCATCATGCTTACCCATATGAGCAATACCAAAATCAATTTGGTTATGAAACATATCAAGAGCAAGGGTATGCATGCAATGATAGCAGTCAAATGCAAGATGCTAGTCTGCTAGAGAAGATCCAAAAAATGGAGGCAAACATGGTGCAGTCAAGAGCTACAACTCAAATGGAGGCTTTCAGAATTGGTTGCAGGGCACCTTGTCCATGGGTTGGCCCTTTTCCAAGACACTTTAGCCCTCATGAGAAGCTGGACTTCATGGTGGAGATGCTGCCCTAACTTGCACAATGGACAGTGGAGATAGAGGCCTATGAACTTGGTGCTAGGCAACCTTGTCAATGGGTAAATCCTACACCATTATCTGGTAATTTTCTCTCTACTCCTCAAGCAGCACCGTCTCAATTTGGGATTCAATTTCCAAGCTTCCCATTGAATGCTGCCCCAAGTGTGAAATCTATTTCTCCATCCCCTAGTCTTACACCTCATCTCAATTCTTCCGTCCTTTTCCCTTCCAAACAACCATTCCTCTAAATAAACAAGAGGTTCTACCTCCTCCACCACCAAAGATAATTACAAAACTAGTTGAGTCACAACCCATCCCTCCTCTTGCTTTCCCAAATCCATGTTGGGAAGAAAACAATAAAAAAGCTAGTCAAGGAGAATAGCAAAAAGAAGAGCCAAAAAAAAAAAAAAAAATCGAAGTTTGGTAAGCTTGGCTCTCAAATTTGGGATAAAAATATCCCCTTGATGGTTAAGCCTTCAGAGGAGATTAAAGTTGAAGAAGAACAAGTGGTGGCAAGGCTGATTTTATAAAGCAAAGAAAGAAGCAAGAAGATCGATCAAGTTGCTCGAATGTAGTGTCCATGTTGGCACTCTACTAGAAGAAGATGTTGATCCAATTCAAGTTGCATAATCAGCCATGGAAGAATAAGGAAAATCAGCTCAAAGTCCCGTTGGAAAGGAGAAAATGGGTGACACCAAATATTACTGAGATCTTAAATAAAAGTGCAGAAATAAGAGATAAAATATGCGGAATAATCCTACAGTAATCGCATGTCGAAGAGAGACTAATATGCGAAAATATTACGATCTCAAATAAAAGTGCGAGAAATAAATAACACAACACAGAGAGACAAGATTTAACGTGGTTCACCCAATTTGGGCTACGTCCACCAAGAATCACTTGCTCATATTTTATTACAAGCCTCCACTCTCTCAATACAATACCTAGATCCGTTTGGAGCTATGCTCAACAAACTCTACTGAGAATTCACACCCGAACTCAAAAAAACACATCTACAATACATTTGTTTGTTTATGTATCATATGCATAAGACCATATAAATAGACAATTGCTTAAGTAGTTTGATACAAAACCATGGGTATCAAAACTATGGGCAAAAACCCGTGGGTATCAAAACAATGGGTACGAAAAACCATGGGCCCAAAAACAACCCATAACGGTTACCCATTACCCATGGGTTAATAAACCACCCATGAAAATTTACCCGAGTGTAACACATAGAAGGTGTACCACACTCTAACATGAAAATAGGCTCCACAAACATAACAATCTCCCACTTGGAGACTGATTTCCACTGAGCAAGCTTCTCAACCCTTCATTGTCATCCGTGAAGGCCAACCAAAGCTGAACATAGCTTTAGTTTATCCCTTATGACCACCTTGGTCATCATGTCTATAGGATTCTGACTGGTATGAATCTTCTCCAACTTCAACTTATCTTCCTCCAAAGTTGTCCTGATGAAGTGATATCTCAACTATATATGCTTCATCTGGAGTGGAAAGTAGAGTTCTTAGCTAGGTGTATAGCACTCTGACTATCACTATGCAACTTACATTCCTCCTGCTTATGCCCCAACTCCTCAAGCAATTGTTGTAACCAAATCATCTCTTTGCTTGCCTCTATGGCAGCAACATACTCAACCTTCGTGGTTGATAAAGCCACCAGCTTCTGTAGTCATGAAATCCAACTCATTGTTGTCCCACCTATAGTGTAAATATAACCTATCGTGCTCCTCCTGTTGTCTACATCTCCAGCCATGTCTGAATCTACATAACCACGTAAAGTGGTGTCTGATCCACTATAGCATAAAACTGTCCCCATGGTCCCTCTCAAATACCGAAGGATCCACTTTACTGCTTGCCAATGCTCTTTACCTGGATCACTCATAAATCTACTCACAACTCCTACTGCATGGGCAATATCAGGCCTAGTGCATACCATAGCATACATCAAACTACCAACCACTGATGAGTAAGGTACCTTGGACATATGGTTTCTTTCCTACTCTGTCTTGGGACACTGCTCCTTTGATAACTTAAAATGGCCTGCCAAAGGAGTCCCAACCGGTTTAGCATCCTGCATGTTAAACCTATCCAATACCTTCTTAATGTACTCTTCCTGAGATAAATTCAGCTTCCATTCCTTCCTATCCCGAGTTATCCTCATACCAAGGATTTGTCTGGCTACCCCCAAATCCTTCATATCAAAGGATTCACTTAGTTGTTTCTTGAGTACTTTTATTTCCTGCATGTTTTTACCTGTAACCAACATGTCATCAACATACAAACACAGGATAATATAACTTCCATCCTCAAATTTCTTTGTATACACGCAATGGTCAGAATGACATCTAATATAACCTTGCTCCATCATGAAGCTATCAAACTTCTTATACCATTGACGTGGAGCTTGTTTCAAGCCATACAAGCTCTTCTTCAGTTTACACACCATCTCCTCTTTACCTTTGACCTCATAGCCCTCTGGTTGTTGCATATATAGTTCCTCCTCCAAATCACCATGGAGAAATGCAGTCTTTACATCTAACTGTTCTAAGTGCAAGTCTTCTGTTGCCACTATTCCAAGAACAATTCTAATAGAAGTCATTTTTACTACAGGAGAAAAAATCTCATCAAAATCTATACCTTGTTTCTGTGCAAACCCCTTGACCACCAACCGGCCTTATATCTTTTATTTCCTCCTTCTTCATCTTTAACTCTGTACACCCACTTGTTCTGCAATGCTCTTTTGCCTTCCGGTAGCTTCACCAAATCCCAAGTCTAGTTCTCCATGAGAGACTTATGCTCCTCATCCATGGCTTGCTCCCACTTCTTACTGGCATCTACCTGCATTGCTTCATCAAAGCTCTCTGGCTCTCCACTATCAGTGAGTAATAAATAATAAAAAGAAGGAGAAAACGTTTAGGTTCTTTTCTTACCCTAAAAGACCTCCTCACCGTAGGAGTTTGGGGTTCTCGTTGAGTCAGGTTCTCGAACTCGATTCATGGGTCACCGTCCCATCCGGAAGATCCTCTACCACTGCATATTCTTTCTTGGATTCTTCCCTGTTTTCTTGCAACTGTTGCTTATACATGACTTTCTCATTAAAGACCACATCCCTAGACCGAATGATTTTCTTGTCCTTAATACTCCAACATTTAAATCCAAAGTCATCACCACCATAACCAATGAAAGTACATTTTTTTGATTTAGCCTCTAGCTTGGTCCTATCATCCTTGTCTATATGAACAAACACCTCACATTCAAAGACTCTAAGAAATGAATAATCAACTTTCTTACCGTACCAAGCCTCCTCAGGTATGCCTCCATCCAAGGCACTTGAGGGCCCTCTGTTTATCAAGTACACAGCTGTGCTCACCGCTTCTGCCCAAAAAGAAAGAGGCAGTCCTGCATGTAACCTCATACTCCTAGCACGTTCCATTATTGTTCTGTTCATCCTTTCTAATACCCCATTCTGCTGCGGAGTTCCTGGAACTTTCTTTTGCCTATGGATTCCATTCTTAGAATAGTAATCATTAAATTCATTACTGCAATACTCCCCTCCATTATCTCGACTTGAGACATTTTAGCTTAAGACTCTACCAAGGCTTTCCATTTAACAAAAGTGTCAAATACATCAAATTTGTTTCTAATACAATAAACCCAAACTTTACTTGTTGCATCATCAATAAAAGTAACATAATAACTTAAACCCCTAAGAGATGATACCTAAGCTAGCCCCCACACATCGAATGCACCAACTCTAACTTCTCTCTCTTTCTTTGTAGGTCCAACCTTGAGAAACCTTACTCGCTTTCTGTTTCCCATATATGCAGTCCTCACGTAACTTCAAACCTATTTTCGTATATCCAAGCAAATTCTTCTTTATGATGCCCATGCCCTTATGGCTCATATGACCTGAGCCTATAGTGCCATAATGTTGTATTTGCATATGAAGCCACAAGATTACAATCATTAGTAATATCAGTGGATAAATACAAGGTTCTAACCTTCGCCTCTTGCCACCACAAGATCACCCTCGTAACCTTCCAAGAGTCATTTGTAAATATCATAAGACAACCATCACTTCCCAATTGCCCCGCCCGATATCAAATTTCTCCTTAATGTAGGCACATGTTCGACATCCTTCAATAGACATGTATTCCCATTCTCGCATCTTAACCCGAATGTAACCTTTTCCAACTATACCGCAAGGCTCATCATCACCAAGAAAAACATGCCCAAAATCCCTGAACATAATCAACAAAATAATGCCTATGTGGAGTAGCATGAAAAAAGCCCCGAATCTAAAACCCAAGATTCAAGAATATTATGCAAAGAAAGAATCAAAGCATCCCGGCATACATTACCCGATGCCACATTTGCTTCCTTCTTTCTTTCTGTTGTTTCTTCTTGTCTCGAAGCTCCCAACAATCCTTCGCATGCCCAGACTTTCCACAGTTCCAACATACAAGCTTGCTCTTGGATTTTGACCTTGCCCGATTTTTTGATTTTCCACGTTTCTCTATTCTTCTGTCTCCCTCTAGTTTCCACTGCCAAAGCATTCCTCGAAGTTGAAGATTCCCTGAGCTTTTTCTTTGAATTTCCTCGCTTAGAATCACCCCTACAACATCCTCAAAATTCAACTTCGAGTTAGTGGAACCGAGTTACTTACCGCCATAACCAAAGCTATTCCAACTTTCAGGTAAAGAGCATAGAATTAATAAAGCCCTAACTTCTTCATCAAATTCTATTATAACCGAAGCTAGCATATTCACAACCGTATTGAAATCATTTAAATGATCTACTATTGAACTATTCTCAGACATCTTCATATTAAATAACTTTTTCATTAAAAATATCTTATTAGAGGCAGAGGATTTTTCATACAACTTCCCTAATGCATCCATCAGTTCTTTTGTAGTCTTTTCCTTTGAAACATTAAATAATACCAAAGATGCAAGACACAATGGATCATTCCAAGTGCCTTCTAATCCAAAAATCCCATTCCGCATCTGTTATACTCGAGGGTTTGTTCACCTTCTCGCATAAATGGAGTATAAAGATCCTTTTGATAAAGGTAATCTTCCATCCGCATCTTCCAAAGACTGAAATTCTCGCCCATTGAATTTATCAACCCTAGATCTTCCATCATCTACCATAGCTCCCTCTCAAGATAAAACTTTCCCTCTGATTCAACACTTTAAGCAAACCAAACCAGCTCGATACCAATTGTTAGGAAATAAGAGATAAAATATGTGGAATAATCGCTTACGTAATCGCAAAAGAGAAACTAATATGCGTAAAATATTACGATCTCAAATAAAAGTGTAGAAATAAATAACACAACATAGAGAGACAAGATTTAACGTGGTTCACCCAATTTGGGCTACGTCCACCAAGAATCACTTTACTAAGATTTTATTACAAACCTCCACTCTCTCAATACAATATCCAGATCCGTTTGGATCTATGCTCAACAAACTCTACATGAATTCACACCCGAATTCAAAAAAACACTTCTACAATACATTTGCTTGTCTATGTATCATATGCATAAGACCATATAAATAGACAATTTCTTAAGCAGTTTGATACAAAACCGTGGGTATCAAAACCATGGGCAAAACCGTGGGTATCAAAACCATGGGCAAAAACCGTGGTATCAAAACAATGGTTACCAAACCATGGGCCCAAAAATAGCCCATAACGGTTACTTCCATTACCCATGGGTTAATAAACCACCCATGAAAATTTGCTTGAAGGCTTCGCCTCCCGAACCCCCGACCCGCTCAGGTGAGCGGGACTACCGTAAAATACCCGAGTGTAACACATAGAAGGTGTACCACACTCTAACATGAAAATAGGCTCCACAAACATAACATCCGCCTGTCTCGAGGCACCTACGATGGTACTTTGGGGCACCCCAGCCACCTTTGTGCATGTGATGTGATTTGGGTCAAACTATTTGTGAAAAGCTTAGAACTCAGAAGCTGGGTAGTGTCACAAGATATCTGTGTTGTCTTCATTCCTATCACACATATGTCACAATAATATCACCTATGTCAATGCAATCTTCATATGAAAATCTACTCTACAAAATCTATCCAAAGCATCTAATCCTAAAAAGAAAAATGCATATGAATAGGTCAGACTAGCCTCAATGCCAAACTAGTGGTCTTACGACTAAGCGTTGCACTACATTTCGGACCCAATGTAGTTTTATGTGCGTGTGTGTGTAATTTTGTGCCTAGGATTCCCTAGCACCAATGACGCAATAGTAGGGGTAATAATTAGATGTAAAATGTAAATGGTGGATGGAATGGAAAGAATACAACCCTTTCCCCCTATGCTCGTGTGATGCAGATGTAGAAGAAGCCTAAATGCAGTCCCTTGCCTTAGTAGATAATTTCCCTTTGATAGTAATATGTCCGCCCATAATGTAGTGAGTATTATTTGTTTATATAGGTATCTCTTGTTTAAATTTCAACACTCGGTGACTGAAACTACCAACTATGACCTAGGGAATCCATAGGGTAACTGCAAGATTAGGGCTGACCTCAAATAAAGAAATTAAGACCACAAATTACAATGACGCGGTAGTGCCTAAAATAACAAACCTGGGCACCTGAGAGCCCCAAGACAACCCTAGGCACCCTAACATAGACTTAGAGACAACAACTGAGCAAATTACGACACTTAAGACATCATAAAAGATGCTAAAAGCTGTAGAGACAAGTGACGACTAAACGACAAATAACAATGATGACTAACTAATCGATAACAAGACCTAGGGATGGGTCACTAGTGAATACTTTAATTGTGCAAGATCCATATATAAAATAACATACCTGGTGGTATAAATGTAATAGTAAGTGTGTGATTTTGTGACTCGCAAAAGGTGACCGTGACATCTTTATATCTAGAACTGACCAATTCGTCTAGTATTGTTGGTTATGTGTTTGAAGGCGTAAGAATGGTCTAAGTGTCACATGGATGTTTTCATGGAAGATCTTCAATTACACTATAGTTCTAGTGTGTCAGAGAATTACTTTAGCCAATTAGTAAAGTTACGACAAACATGTTCGATAAGGAGTATGTCCATTAATTCTAAAATCTTTCCTTACGTGTGGAAGATATTATAGAAGAGTATCCTCGATTGACCTATTTCTTGGGGTCTTAAGGACCACATTGAGCATGAGGTGTGTATGTTTAATCCAATTAAGGTTTCTAATTCTATTATCATGGTGCGTAGGGCAGAGGAAAAATTTCTTTCCAGCAGAAGGCATACCTTCACTAACATAAAAGATCGTAGCACATTACCTCCATCGCACATTACCCTCGGCCGGTTTGACTAACACCTCAGCAAATTGAAGAAAAATAACAAAAGGGTTATGTTTTAACTACGACAACAAATATGTACTAGGCCATAAATGTCTTTGAGAAAAAAATTGTTTTACATTGAAAGGACCGATGATGAGAAAGAATATGAGGAAACATCAAGTGAAGAAGTGGGAAAATTAGAGGAAGAATCAAGAAGATCCCTAATCCATTATTTCATGCCATGCTCTATCGGGATTAGCACTCCACAAACCATTTAGGTCTTGGGTTATCTTAAGAAGCAAAAGGTGAAAATATTGATTGATTTGGGTAGCACACATAATTTCATCAATCATAAGCTGACAACAAGGCTAAATTGTTTCCTCTACCCAACACCTAAATTTCAAGTAATGATTACGAGATGGCGGGACGGTCCAATGTTCAAGTAAATGCCATAAAATCAGACTTATGATGGGTGACTACACATTAAAATGTATTATGTTTTCTATTCCCATAGGGGGAGATGATATTATCTTAGGTGTTTAGTGGCTCACAACTTTGGGCACCATAGAGCTAAATTTCCAATAATTGTTCATGTAATTTCCTTATGAGGGTAAACAATTTGAACTTAGAGGACTACATACAAAAATCCTCGATGGTTATTTCTCACCAAATTTAGAAGATTCTTAAAAAAGGGGGTGAAGGATTTGTAGCATGATTATTCTCCGTGGAACTTCAACCACTAACGATGGTAGTGCATCATAGTATTCAAAAGGTTATTGATCAACATGTGAAAGTTGTCTTTGAGGATCATAGAGGATTGCCTCCGAAAGAGATCATAATCATACCATTTAGTTAATTCTAAGTAGCCAACCCCCAATACGAGACTTGATAAATACCCATATGTGTAATGAAGTGAAATCGAGAAGATGGTGGAGGAAATTTTGGAAATGGGTATTATTTGTCACAGTCAGAGTGTTTATTATGCTCCAGTGGTGATGGTGTGCCACAAGGATGGAAGATGGTGCATGTGTCCGGACTACAAAGAGCTTAAAAAGTAGGCTATCAAAGATAAGTTTCCTATTCCCATCATTGATGATTTATTAGATGATTTGCATGGTGCAATTTATTTTACAAAACTAGATCTACGTTCTAGGTATCACCAAATTAGAGTAAAGAAAGAAGATATTCATAAGATAACCTTCATAACTTGTCATTGGCATTATGAATTCCTAGTGATGCCTTTTGGTATTACTAATGCACCATCCACATTTCAGAGTTTCATGAATTCATTATTTAGACCATTCTTACGGAAATTTTTCTTGGTATTTTTTGATGATATCCTCATCTACAAAAAATCATGGGAGAAACATTTAAATCATGCCAATACGGTATTAGAATCCCTAGAGAAACATCAACTATATGCCAAGCCTTCAAAGTGTTTTTTTGGGGTACATGAAGTGGAATACTTGGGCCATGTTGTCTCTAATGAAGTCATGGACAGAAACCATGTTCTCGTCTAGATGAATGCACCGATACTTGAAAGCCACCAACAACCTTGAAATATTGAGGGCTTAAGGAGACTCGGATGTGGATGTAGATCCACGGGTGCAAGAAAATAGATGTGATATACAAGACTACACAAAATCTAATTAGATAACCATATGTGAGGGATGCACGAAAAATGTCGGGTTCAAGAGGCTATTCACTCCCTTGGAGGATGTCAACGCCCGTGTTCAAAAGATAATAATAAGTGATGAGAAATAGATAGTATGCATAAGTAGATAAATGTAATATGTGAAGTAAATGGAATGATGAGTGCACTTAGTAGTGGTGCTCTTATATGGAGATGAAATGGGTATCAAGATGGCAAGAAAATAGATGTGATCTGCAAGACTACACAAGATTGGATTAGATAACCATATGCGGGGCTACCCGAACAATGTCAGTTCAAGAGGCTATTAACTCCCTTGGAGGATCTCAACCCTTGTGTTCAAAAGATAATAATAAATGACGAGTGATAGATAACATGCGTAAGTAGAGAAATGCAATATACCAAGTAAATGGAATGACAAGGTCACTTATTTACATCTATACATTCAAAATTGTATGGGGGTGTTTTGAACATCAATGGAAAGAAAAGTGAATGAAGGGAGATGGAATGGAATGAAGGAAAGGAGTGAAATGGAATGAATGAAAGAACATGCAAGAGTTAGGTAAAACAGAGCCTAATATTGCATGAAGAAGAAAGATGAATAACTAACACAAATAAAATGGAGTTTGAGTTAGCCAAACAAGAACGTGTAAAAGGGAACACACATGAGCAAGTAGATAATCAGAGCTTGATCACTGTGAACTAGAACAACTGATTAATAACGTTGACAATAAGATCAAAGATAATATTTGCATGCAAGATTCAAACACCTAACATCTAATGAACATAAGAACATCAAATGTTACAAGAGACAATGAATGAGACACAAAGTTCGTATTTCATTAACTCCAAAATGTTTTTCACAAAAGAACACAAAGTTTCTTCCTGAAACAAAGCTTGCACACAAAAGTATTTTCTTCTCCTCTCTCAAAGTCACCCTTTACAAATGAGCCCTCACTTCCTTTTATAACCCAAAAGTTGGTTACAAAGTAGTTAGGGTTTTACATGATCATTAAATAAGGCACTTAAGTGACCTTTGACTTTTTCAACAACTTTATTAAAGACAACCCAAAAATAGAAATTACTTAAAATATCCATAGTTTCCAAAAACAAATAACAACACCTTTTAAAATATACAATAATAACTAGTGCCTTATCCATTGAAATGGGGTCCGCCTATCTCAAGCGTATGAGAAATGGACTCTCCCACTTTGTTAGATACCAAGAAAATCAACTCCCTGAACCGCCGGTGAAATTAGGATCTGCCGCTTTTGCCAGTTGAAAGGATCTAAACCTTCCCAAAGTTTCAAACATCTTTTCTTCTTCTGGAGGTTCACTTGGTCGAAGAATAGCCTCACAAAATACCTGCAATTCAAGAATTCTACTTGGCATATCATTTAAATTAACAATTTTGGATTGAGCATTCTCAAATAAGTTCTTTAATTTGATGCACCGCTCCATGGAAACTGACGAGAAATTGTTGGCAGGAGTGTACATGTCCTTAAACAATTGTGAAAATTGTTCTTCCACCTGCTCCGATGAACACCTTTGATTATGCTCATTTACGAGGTTACAAGGAATCTCAGCCATGAATTCTGAATCAAGGAGAGTGAAGTGAAGGCTTCATTGCACATGCTTTCATAATGGATCATAGAATCCTCGAGAAGCATTTTTCTTGATTTGAGATGCAGACACCAAAGAAAACGTGTCCCTCGATGTTCAAATTTGAGAATTCCTTCAATAGCTAAAACTGAAGATTCCATACTTGTCATCTCCTGTAAACTGGGCAATATCTCATCCAAATTTGATATAGTAGAAACAAAAGTTTCTTTGAAAGAAAGAATTGGATCAAGATACGCACTGACATCTTCATGAAGCTTAACCATGGTCTTGATCATCCCCTGGCCTAAAATGAGAATCTCTGAAAGCCAAGTTTTAGTGACATGGCCCAATGTGTTTATTTCTTTTGACAAATTGAGAGTATCTTCATCTGGGGCAGCCACTGCATCAGGTACTGGGAAGGTGGATGATATGGGATTTATCAAATGTTGAACATATTCCACCAATTGATTCTTTTCGGCCTTGAGATGAGAGTTTTGAGACTTGTATTTCTCAAGTCTCTTTAAGACGATATCAATGAATCTCGAGCCATCGCCATGTCACTTTCTAATGTAGATCTTCCAAGTCCAAGTCTGGAAACTTCATAATCGGCAGGTGTCATAACATCACGCTCTTTATCAACTTGTGGAATGGCAAGGTCTGCAAATTTGTTTCCATCATTATCCACCATTATTCGAGAAAGCACCTTAGGCTTCTTAGGAATGGCATCATTCGAAAGTTTGAAAAGGGCATCAAAATCAATGTCAATTGGCTTGACAACTCTCTTCCTTTTCTTTACTTCGGAATCAACCCAGGAAGGAGTATCATTCACTATTTCAGCATACAAAATCCTGGAGCTCGAATCAATATTCTCATTATTCTCGACATCATGAGATCCTGCTTGAATCCTATCTACGACCTCGATTTGAGGAGAAACAACCTCAATATCCACTTCCTGATTATTCGGGAGATTTTGGGAAATCCCTTCATGAACTACATGCTCCGAAGTGTTTGATATTTGAATTACCTGCACTGAGTGGATGCTTGTTCGAAGCATGGCTGAGGATCATTTGCTACTAGCTTTTGAGCACTATTAACGATGTGGGTAGAAGAATCTCTACTCGAGGTAGAAAATCCAGACACACGCTCTCTTCCTTCTTCGGGGTTAGGATCTTTAGATCTTTCTCCTCGTGACACGTTACTTGGTGAAGTGGATTTTGGCAACCACTCTTTTTTCTTGCTTGTTGTGTATGATGGATGGTAATGAGGTCGATCGAGAAGAGACTTTGGTCGAATGGAGCCCCCTCGTATTGGAAATTTTTGTGATCCCAAACATGATCTGGAATTGATTGCAATTTGGCAAGTTCTCTGTCATACCAAGATATGCTTCTTTCAATAATTGGTTGGTTCTTGCCATCAAGAGAAAATTCATCTCTTTTGGTCCAAATCGATTCGAGCAATGGGGTAAAGGCAACCGACATCATATGAGGGATCAATGACATCCTCATCATCATTTATGAATGAATCGGAGAGGACTCTTGATGTGGAAGGCCTTGATCGAGCAAGTGTTAGTGAGAGTACTCCCCATCTTCTTACCTCATGTCATCGAACAAGCAGCCCATAAATCTTCCATGGTAGGATTATGTGGTACTTTGCTCCCATAATATTTTTGCATATATCCATTGATATCAAACCGGGCTCTCTTCACATATGGATGGATGGTTATGAGAGCGAACTCTTTTTCCATGAGTTGTGCATCTAAAAAATTTGGACATTGGTATTCCCGATTTGAATGGGAAATGAATTCTCGAATGGTGCTCATCACTAAGAAGCAAGTGAACTTGGAATAATTGTCGCCAACTCCATTAATGCCCATCTCATCGTCACCGACGTACTTAGGAAGTTTCCATGGGTACCAACAAAGCCACTCACGCGAATGTAGAAAAAGATGAAAATTGAATAAACCAGTTCCCATCGGGAAATGACACTCATGGCTTCTTTAGAAAACCTTTCCTCAATTATTCGATTCAGTTTCGGATCACGCGGAAGGTGAATGCATCGTTGACTCTTCTAAAATGGTGAGAACTATTTTGAAACCGAGTTGAGGGTAATAATGAAAAACACTATTCGACGGCCCCATGACTCCTCTCATTTCAAGTCCCGAAAATAGCTTTTTCTTTCGCTACCGCATAAGTCGATATATGATGTCATGTAGAAGCATCCAGTCATCTTAACTTCTATCAATTGTTTGTGAAGGGTGTTACTGATGATGGTGGCCCAATCCACAAACTCTTTCTTGGCTAGGATGATACAGATAAACTGATACATCCATGGGTGGAAAATCCTAGCAGTAGAAGGTAGACCGAAAACTCGACTTAGGAGAGTGATCATGTCCCCGATTTCTTCCACGAACTCAACGCGGTACAGTTCTTTGGGAAGCCTATCAATTCGAGGTCTCTTGGTTACTAACCAGTTGTTGTTAACCATCTTGCTCCATCTCAGGGGTTCTTCATCCTAGAATTCTTGTGTTGATTGGTGAGTGATATCCGCATTCTCAGGAAAGTCGGGTATGCCGAGCAATTCCTCAATGTGCTCTGGTGTGATTAAGAGGAAAGGCTCACGATTATCTTTAAAAATTCCTCATCTCTAGGATCATAATGCTCGCACGCAAGCAATAACCAATTCCGACACTGCACCGAGACAGGAAATGCTGCTGCTTGGGGTAGACCACTATGGTAAAGTCTATATGAGAAAATGGTTTTGCCTTCAGTTTTCACCCGCTCGCAAAATTGTTGCACATTGATGTGACCCAGATTTGTATCAATGATGTTGTCATATGCTGACTTAATGGAATTGGGAGGGATAATTCCTTGAAATTCATACTTCATGGTGGATTTGTTTGATTTCTCCACTGGCTTCCTCGATCTCCCGCAGATTTGTTAGATTTCTTGGCCATTATGAATTTTACAAAAGAATGACTCTGTGCACGCAAAAACAACGCAAAGTGGGGTCGGGTCTCGCCTCTCAAACCCCCATCGATGCAAGAAAATATATTTTTTTTTATTATTATTATTATTATTATTTTAAAAATAATAATAATAATAATAATAATAACAATTTTTTTTTTAAAAGTTAAATTATCGAGATTCGATTTCCAAATGACAATTATTTATTTATTTTTTATTTAAAATAAACAAAATCACCCGATTTTAATATATGATATTTTTTTTTTCTTTTTCGAATCGTTTAAAATTTCTCCTCCCGAGAATGATGATTAATTCATTTTAATTTGAAATAGAAAATATTTAATTTAATTTTTTTCAAAATTTATTATTTTCTTTGATCATGATCTTCTTCTTTTGAAATCGTGTAAATGATCAAATTTCTTGTAAATTCCTGAATTTCTTTAAATTTTTAAAAAAATTCTTTTTTTCTTTCTCTCTTTTTTTTGATGAAAATGATTTCTTTTTTTTAAAAAAATTTTTGTTTTTTTTCTATTTTTTTTTTTTTTTTTTTGCTTTTTTTTCTTAATGCTGGCTTTTTTTTTTTTTTCAAAATGCATTGAACTCTTCTTTAAAAGTTTTTCTTGAAATTTTTTTAAAAAGCGTTTTTTTTTTTCTTTCTAATGAATGCATGAATTTAATTCCTTGCATGGAAATTTTTGGAAAGCTTTTCTTTTTTCTTTTTTTTCTCATCTCTTTGGAAATTCCTTTTTTTTTCTTCTTTCTTCAAATGCGTGGAAATTTTTTTTTTTTCCTTCACATTCTTTTTTTCTCAATTTTTTTTTTTTTGGAAAATTTTTTTTTTTTTTTTTTTTTTTTTTTTTTCTTCCTTCTGTCTTTTTTTCTCTTCTTTTTGGAAATTTTGATGCTTTCTTTTTATCTTGGAAATGATTTTTTTTTTTTTTCCTTCTCTCCAATGCATGGAAGCTTTTTTTTTTTTTGCTGGAAAAAACTTTTTCTTTTCTTTTTTTTCTCCTTTTTTTTCTTTTGCCAATTGTTTTTGAAACTTCTCCCTTCTTTTTTTGGATTTCTTTTTTCTTTTCTCATTTTGGCTTTTTGGAAATTTTTCTCTTTTCTAACCTGAAGACTTGCTTCAATGTTTGCAATTTTTTGCATGTGGAAATCTTTCCTTTTTCTTCAATTTTGAAAATTCTTCTTTCCTAATGCTTTGATTTTTTTTGGACTTCTTCTGGAATCCCTTTTTTTTTTCTCAAATGACTTTTTCTTTTTTAAAATCTTTCATTTTTCTCTTCTTCATGTTTTTTTTTTTTTTCTTTGTCTTTTTTTTTGATTTTTCAAACTTCTTTTCCATGGAAATGAATTTTTTTTCCTTCACAATGGTTTTTTTTGGAATTTTTCAAATCTTTAAAAAGCATTTTTTTTTTCTTCTTCTTATGCGTTGTTCATGCAGATTGTGGGATGTGACAAAATATTATGTCCTTCAAGAAGAAATAAGAAGCAATCGAAAGCTTCACATGACTCTTTCCAACGAGTTTGATGGAGGAAGTTATGAGGATTAATCCAACTTCCTCTCTTCCCGGTAGTGGAATTAAGTGCCAGGGGAAATGGGGAAAGCAACGGCCAATTGCCAATGGGAATGGCAAAGTGGGCTGGCAATCCCCATTCAATTTCCCCATGTGGGAAATTGGGAGATTTCTTGCCCGTTAGCCAATCCATGATTTGGCAATTGGTGGAGAAAATCCCACAAGTGGGAAATTAAAAGAAGATTGCCAGGAAAGGGGAAATGGGTTTGGGAAGCCAAATTGGCATTCCCAATTGGAAGCATAAGCTTACTTCCCCGGCAATAAAATAAAAATTTGTCGAATGAACTTTTAATTAATATTTATTTAATTAAATACTCTCAAGTTATTTAAAAATTAATTTTATCAAACAAGGAGCAATTAATTAATTAAATATTAATTAATTAATTTTAATGTATTTTAATGCGATTTAAAGCCCAAGGAAGAGTTCTCGCCCAAAAAGGATGAAACGAAGACCAAAACGATCACAAAAATGAGACGATCATCATGAGGGCAATGAACCACGCAAAGTAACACTTTTGAAAAATTTCAAAATTTCCATTTTTTTTTTTTTTTTTAATTAATTTTGTGCAAAGTCAAAATTGGCTGATAACAACTGGCTCTAATTGGGGACAAGGACTTCATGGACGCAACAACGGACCTAGACCAAAATATTCATGAACATGATCTCAAAATGATGGGGCACAAAAATGGGGTGACACAAGAGAGGAGACCGAAAAATAGGGAAACAAACAAACCAAAATCCTAATTACCTATGTACATATGGGAACAACCCATTTTCAATTTTGATAATGCTTGAGATATTGCCCACTGTAGGGCAAAGGAAAATGAGTTCCATCAGGATATGCCAAGTAATAGGTACTATCTCCACATAAATGTCTTATTTTGAACGGGCCTAGCCACAATGAGTCAAACTTCCCATGCTTTCCTTTCGGCTCGTCTTTTGTCCCAGAGAAGAACTAAGTCATTGATTTGAAATTGTCTCTCCCTAGTTTTCCTGTCAAACAATTTCTTTACCTTGGATTGATGTTCCTCAATCCTGTTTTGCCACTTGACTTCTTTGTTCCTCGAGCTTGCTTAGGAACATGATCCTTTTATCTAATGCATTGGTGAAGCATTCATCATCAACTGCCTGAGCTAATTTTAATGTTGGTAACTCCAGTGTGATGGGAATTTGAGCATCGGTTCCATATAAAAGTTGAAATGGAGACATCCCGATTGCCCTTTTGGGAGTTATGCGGTCAGCCCACAATGCATCATATAACTTTTTGTGCCAAGTTCTTTGATTTTCTTCGACTAACTTGCGCACAATAGTAATGAGGTTTTTGTTATTGGATTCAACCTGACCATTTCCCTGAGGGTAGTAATCTGATGAATGAGACAAAGATATCCCATATCCATAACAAAAACCTATCATCTCTGCAGAAGAAAAATTTGAGGCATTGTCCATCACAATCTTGTGTGGAATTCCATAACGAACCAATATATTTTCTTTGATGAAATCACAGATTACCGCAGTAGATGTTTGTTTCACCAGTATAGCTTCCACCCACTTTGTAAAGTAATCAGTGGTGGTGAGCACGTGAGTATGACCAGCACTAGAATTAGGATTCAAAACCCCGATGAAATCTAAACCCCATTGTTGAAAGGGTTCTTCAATGACAACTGGCTTCAAAGGCAAAGCTGCCAACTTTGGTCTTCCAACAAATTGTTGACAAGCTTCACATTTTGTCACCCATTTCTGAGCATCAGAAAAAACATAGTGGGCCAGTAATAATGTGCTCTCAGAATTTTATGGGCTGTTATTGGGCCAGAGAAATGACCACCACAAGCATGATTGTGGAAAGCTTCCAACAACCTAGGTTGTTGTTCTTTATCAACACATCTGAGGAACATGTCATCAATTCCTTTAACAACAACGTGTTATCCCAAATGACGTACTGATAGAAGCTCTTAGTTTGATAGCTCATTTCTCCTTAGCTATTAGATTCTCTGGACACTCGCCATATGTGAGGAAGTAGGCAATATCATAATACCATTCATCTGTGGTACTGACAAAAACTACCAATGGTAAATTTTCTTCAACTGGTTCTTCTTCAGAGTTATCTCGTGGTTCATTCTCTGCAATGAGTTGGCAGAGTCCTCTTCCTCGAACCAACTTGGTAGGCTTGATGTCCAAATCATATTCTTGGATCTTGGAGACCCAATTACCTCTTTTAGATCCTGGTTCCTGTTGTGTCAACATTGATTTCATCGTGGTGTCCGGAACTAAGACTTTGGTGTGAGAATTCAACACGTAATACCTGAAGTGTTTCAGGGCTCTCACCACCGCGTACGCATGTCTCTCAAGAGGAGTGTAATTAAGTTCATGTTTCTTGAATCCCAAACTCATGAATGTGATAGAGATTTGATCCCCTCTGATTGTGAGTTGAGTCAAAATGGTGAGAGATTGTGTGTGGAGAAGCATAGCAATAAATTATAAAATCCTTTTTAAAATTGGGACACACCAATGTAGGAGCTTTTTGCAAATAAGCACTTTGATTTGATTTTCTCAAATGCCTCTCTACCTTCCTTTGACCATTTGAAGGATTCTTTTCCTTTCATCATATCATGATTTCTTTAGTCACTCAAAAAATGGGCACAAACCTTCTCAAAAAGTTCACCTTCCCAAAGAATGAGTGGACTCCAGGCTTACTTGTAGGCAAGGAAAGATTTTTTATAGCTTGAACACGCATTCAGGATCGATCTTAGTTCCTTCCTTAGAAACAATATGACCTAGGAGTTTCCCTTCTGTAACTCCAAACATGGACTTTTTTGGATTCAGAGAAATCTTATGAAGTCTGCACCTTTGCAATATTTTCTCCAAATCCCTTAGGTGATCTTCTCATTTCTTGGAGAACACTGTCAAGTCATCTAGGTATATCACAATGATCTTGTCTTTATAATCTACAAATGCCATATCCATGGCCCTTTGAAAAAGTAGTGCCGGCATTGATCAAACCAAAAGGGCATTCTTCTATATGTGAATGTACCCCAGGGGGTAGTGAACGTGGTTTTATGTTGATCTTCTCTAGCCACTTCAATCTGATTATAGCCAGAGAAACCATCTAGCATAGATAGCATTTTCGATCCAGTTACTACCTGCAAAATATGGTCCATGACTGGCAAGTGGGTAGTTATCCTTCAAGGAAGCTTGATTAAGATTGTGGAAATCCACGCAAATCCTAATTTCTCCATTTTTCTTGCGAACCGGTACAATATTAGCTATCCAAGTCGAATGTCGAATAGGAAACACTATTCGTGCATCTAGCATTTTTTGAACTTCATGAAATATTGTCCCTGCAATCTTGGGATTATATTGTCTTTGCTTTTTCCCCGAATGGAATCGCACCAAAGCTTCAAGGGTATGGCATGCTCCATTTCCCGGGTTGGAAAGACTTAAAGTCTTCGTATGAATAAGCCAAAACGTCAGAATATTTGGTAAGGAGACTTATGAATTTCCTGCGCTCCTCAGTGAGCAACACTTACCAATATTGATTAGTGAGGTTTATCCTCGTACCGATATTAACTTGCTCATAGTCAGCAGAATTCTCAGGTCCCGCCCGCTTTCTCTTTGATAAACCTGTCATGTTTGTCAAAAATTTCTTCAAGTGAAACCAATCCTTTGGGAATTTTATTTCCTTTGAGTTGAATGATGCCATCACCAAGATCTTCATTCTCAACTCCTTCCTGAATGGGTGAGGTAGTTGATTCGTGAAATGCGTAGAATCACTTCCTTCAAAGTACAACTGTTCAAAATTTTTCTCTTTTCCAAGAAGGCAATAATTTGTTGATCATCATTAAATACTTGCCAATTTTTTCGCATTGTCAGAACACTTGGCCTAAAAACCATTTCAATGGTGTATTTGACTTGATCAAATTCTCGAATGAGGAATCATTAATGGCCGAGACGCTAGAGAATCGCTTTGTCATTCTTTTCACGAGGGACAAATTTTATGGAAAAAGCATCAAAGACTTCTATCAGGTCCCACACTTTATTTTCGTAGTGTCTCAAATGATCATTCTTTACTGGAACTGATTTTTCTTACTGTTTCACGATCAATTCCGCATCTCCAAAGACTTCCAAATTTTTGATCCCTTTCTCCTCTGCAACTTGAAGGCCAAGGATTAATGCCTCATACTGCAAGTGTTATTAGTATTTGAAAATTTGAGTTTGTAGGAAAAAGGAAATATTTTACCATTTGGAGATATGAGCACCACTCCTGCACTAGAGCCCATCGAGCAACAACTTCCATCAAACTCAAGAGTCCAGATCTCATTGGAATCTTGGCAAGTGATCTCAGGGGTATGAATTTTTGCAGTCATCATATAATTACCCATACTTGAGCCTTGGAAAAGGATCTGTGCGCGAGGATCTTTGGTTTTAGTTACCGTGAACTTTCCTGAGCTTCCAGCATAAGCTTTTTCATTTCTCCATTGATAGGAATCATGGCGTGAGACCAATCCATTTGAATCTCACCACCCAAATCCTTGCAAAATTTCCTGCTCAACAACATTCCATACGAGGTGGGAATATCAACAACTAAAATAGTTACCTTAACTCACTTTTGAGGGAATTGGGCTAAAACCATTTGGGCGTCTTTAATCTACCCGATTAGAGGAACTTGCTTGGTTTCCATGGAGTAACATGATCCGAATGTTCTCGTACAAGTCAAACCAAGAGCATGTGCTACTTTTTTCAGCATCACATTATCCGAGGCTCCAGAGTCTATAATGCAATTACTTAATTTGCATCCGTTGATCAGAAAGGACACAAAGAAAGGTTCAATCTTTTCATTTGAAGGTGTAGTGGCCGCCACAATATTTTGAGTTTTCCCATCTTTGGGAGTTTTTAGAATTCCTTTGGAGGAATGAATAATAGAGTCACCTTTGATAAACTGGACCAATTTCTCGAGCTGATCCTTATTGGACTTCAAGTACTCTGCCTGTGACATGGAAATTTTTGTTTTATTGATATGATCAATGATATCAAATTTAGGCAAAGTAACCATACTTGAAGTCTCAGATATAAGTTCTTTCAAACTTGATGATGGCACACTTTTGACCTTGGCCTCGGGCTTGGTTGACACTGATGTGGAAGAAGAAGCTTTCTTCGTAGTTGGTTTACCAACCGATTGATCTAACAAAGGCCCTCCTTTCTTTAAGATAGTTTTGACCTTTGAAACCTCAGTCACCTTGGACTCTTTAGGAGCCTCATTTGTCTTGGATTCTTTGGGAGTTTCCTTGGAAACCTCTTTATCTCCCACCTTAGTGGTATCCTGCTCCTTTTTCTGAGAGCGTGTGAAAATGGTGAAAGATTGACTATTCATATCTTCTATAATTTCTTCGTATTCATCTTCCTCATCAGAATGGTACTCAAAGAAATGATTATTACTTTCCCCCTCAGGATCTTCAACTTCAGGTTCAGATGTCTCAGAATCCGGCTCTTCCTCATCAACCTCGATGACTTCAATCTCATCATCACTTTCTTCAATGACATCACATTTTGAATTAGTTATGGGAGAGCGCTTCAATAGCAAGCCTCGTTGGAGCACCTGCAATCCTGGCTTTGTTGGGAACGTATCCTTTTCTTGGGATGTCTTTGTAAGGAGCAAGTTTACTACTTTGAGCAACTTGCTTTTTCAAAGCCAACACATCATTAGCCAACTTAGTGAGTATAGTTTTCAAGCGTTGGGAGTTTCGACTCTTTCCTTTCGAGGGAATTTTTCTTGAATTTTCCTGCCATGATTAAGTCATCTTCAATTTCTATGGCCAAAGATTGAGCAAGTTCCAAAGTAGCCACCCTAGCCCTTCTCAGCTGATAGCACACTTCTGGTTGTTGTGCGTTAATAAAGAAACATTTTTGTCCATCAAGGTTTGGATGAATCCCTGGGAACTTTGTTCACCATTTTGTTGAATTTAGCCATGAAATTCCTCATGGGTTACGTTGGCTCTTTTCTTCACCTGAGATAGTTGGGCAAGAAGAGCATGTTCATCTTTTGCCATTTGAATCGATTTTCAAACTTAGTTTTCATATCATTCCAATTTGTGATACATCCATTGGGCAGATGATGAAACCAATCTACAACAACATCATGCAATGTTTCGATGAAGAGACGAATAGCAACATCTTCATATTCTACCAAAAAAACAACACATGCAAAAAAGGTAGAAATATGGTCATCTGGTGACGTCTTCCCATCTCCATCGAACTTGGGAAGAATCTTTCTTGATCCTCGTGGGAGTTCATGTCGAGCAGGTAAGGCCAATGGGCCTATGGCATTTCCCCATGGTACATTGGCTGCCATTTGAGGAAAGGTGGTATGCGAAGGTAAAACAACGTGAGCAAGGACAAGTGCTTGACTGGTAGTGATTCCTTCCTTGCTTGCTCTTTCAGGACTTGATGCAAGGCTTTGCAGATCTACGAGTGTGTCTTTCTTCGAGGAGATAACTTGAAACCAAATTTTCCTTGAAAGTCAAAAGTGGGGTCAGATCGACCTTTAGCTTTTTCTCCTCGCGTAAACCTCTTTCCTTCTAGTTTGGAATCTTTATTGTGAAGGGATCACTGGCGTGTTTCGACCAGCTCTAGCCTTTTCTCTTCACTCTCTTTCTTGAGCTATTTTGCCCGAATAACTCTAAAACTCTCATGCTTTCTTCTTCGTTATCTAGTACCGATGTGGTGAGATGAAAATGATGGTTACTTGTGTGCTTTTCCCAAATAGCTTGCCTCAAATATGATGATATGTCTTCTTGAGTATCTCGCAAAAACAAGATTTGGTGCAAGATAGGTGGGTTACCTGTAATAGTCATACAACTTATTACCTGGTGGAAGAGGACCCGCATCGGTGAACAATGATCAACACGTGTCCAGAGGTCTTCGCCAACAAGTGTGGGTGCTCTTCTTCTAAGGTCTTCGATGTAGATTTCTCTGTCAATGGCTCTATCAACAACCACAAATTGCTGCAAGCTTTCATGGTTTTCCCAAGCTACTATTCAAGGTTGGCAAGCAATGTCTCCTTGAAATCTTTCGTCAGCAACAAGGTTGGTCAAGAATCGGAGCTTGTGCAGAGGGGATAGTCATAAAGATTTAACCAAGCATCGGTTAACGATTCCTAAATCCCAAAGAGAGTCACCAAAATCATTAGTTAGCATATGGATTTGCACGCATGCAAATGACATGCAACAGTGTGGGAACGAAGTCCCTCCTCAATGAAGGTGAGGCTGCCTTTATTGAAAACCAAAATCGTATTTACATCTGTACATTCAAAATTGTATGGGGGGTGTTTTGGAACATCAATGGAAAGAAAAGTGAATGAGGGAGATGGAATGGAATGAATGAAGGAAAGAGGATGGAATGGAATGAATGAAAGAACATGCAAGAGTTAGGTAAAAACAGAGCCTAATATTGCATGAAGAAGAAAGATGAATAACTAACACAAATAAAATGGAGTTTGAGTTAGCCAAACAAGAACGTGTAAAAGGGAACACACATGAGCAAGTAGATAATCAGAGCTTGATCACTGTGAACTAGAACAACCGATTAATAACGTTGACAATAAGATCAAAGATAATATTTGCATGCAAGATTCAAACACCTAACATCTAATGAACATAAGAACATCAAATGTTACAAGAGACAATGAATGAGACACAAAGTTCGTATTTCATTAACTCCAAAATGTTTTTCACAAAAGAACACAAAGTTTCTTCCTAAAACAAAGCTTGCACAAAAGTATTTTCTTCTCCTCTCTCAAAGTCACCCTTTACAAATGAGCCCCTCACTTCCTTTTATAACCCAAAAGTTGGTTACAAAGTAGTTAGGGTTTTACATGATCATTAAATAAGGCACTTAAGTGACCTTTGACTTTTTCAACAACTTTATTAAAGACAACAAAATAGAAATTACTTAAAATATCCATTGTTTCCAAAAACAAATAACAACACCTTTTAAAATATACAATAATAACCAGTGCCTTATCCATTGAAATGGGGTCCGCCTATCTCAAGCGTATGAGAAATGGACTCTCCCACTTCGTTAGATACCAAGAAAATCAACTCCCGAACACCGGTGAAATTAGGATCTCGCCATTTTTTGCCAGTTGAAAGGATCTAAACCTTCCCAAAGTTTCAAACATCTTTTTTTCTTCTTCTTGGAGGTTCACTTGGTCGAAGAATAGCCTCACAAAATACCTGCAATTCAAGAATTCTACTTGGCATATCATTTAAATTAACAATTTTGGATTGAGCATTCTCAAATAAGTTCTTTAATTTGATGCACCGCTCCATGGAAATTGATGAGAAATTGTTGGCAGGAGTGTACATGTCCTTAAACAATTGTGAAAATTGTTCTTCCACCTGCTCCGATGAACACCTTTGATTATGCTCATTTATGAGGTTACAAGGAATCTCAGCCATGAATTCCTGAATCAAGGAGAGTGAAGTGAAGGCTTCATTGCACATGCTTTCATAATGGATCATAGAATCCTCGAGAAGCATTTTTCTTGATTTGAGATGCAGACACCAAAGAAAACGTGTCCCTCGATGTTCAAATTTGAGAATTCCTTCAATAGCTAAAATCAAGATTCCATACTTGTCATCTCCTCGTAAACCGGGCAATATCTCATCCAAATTTGATATAGTAGAAACAAGTTTTTTTCAAAGAAAGAATTGGATCAAGATACGCACCGACATCTTCATGAAGCTTAACCATGGTCTTGATCATCCCTCGCCTAAAAATGAGAATCTCTGAAAGCCAAGTTTTAGTGACATGGCCCAATGTGTTTATTTCCTTTGACAAATTGAGAGTATCTTCATCTGGGGCAGCCACTGCATCAGGTACTGGGAAGGTGGATGATATGGGATTTATCAAATGTTGAACATATTCCACCAATTGATTCTTTTCGGCCTTGAGGTGAGAGTTTTGAGACTTGTATTTCTCAAGTCTCTTTAAAGACGATATCAATGAATCTCGAGCCATCGCCATGTCACTTTCTAATGTAGATCTTCCAAGTCCAAGTCTGGAAACTTCATAGTCGGCAGGTGTCATAGCATCGCGCTCTTTATCCACTTGTGGAATGGCAAGGTCTGCAAATTTGTTTCCATCATTATCCACCATTATTCGAGAAAGCACCTTAGGCTTCTTAGGAATGGCATCATTCAAAAGTTTGAAAAGGGCATCAAAATCAATGTCAATTGGCTTGACAACTCTCTTCCTTTTCTTTACTTCGGAATCAACCCAGGAAGGAGTATCATTCACTATTTCAGCATACAAAATCCTGGAGCTCGAATCAATATTCTCATTATTCTCGACATCATGAGATCCTTCTTGAATCCTATCTACGACCTCGATTTGAGGAGACACAACCTCAATATCCACTTCCTGATTATTCAGAGATTTTGGGAAATCCCTTCATGAACTACATGCTCTGAAGTGTTTGATATTTGAATTACCTGCACCTGAGTGGATGCTTGTTCAAGCATGGCTGAGGATCATTTGCTACTAGCTTTTGAGCACTATTAATGATGTGGGTAGAAGAATCTCTACTCGAGGTAGAAAATCCAGACACACGCTCTCTTCCTTCTTCGGGGTTAGGATCTTTAGATCTTTCTCCTTGTGACACGTTACTTGGCGAAGTGGATTTTGGCAACCACTCTTTTCTTGCTTGTTGTGTATGATTGGATGGTAATGAGGTTGATCGAGAAGAGACTTTGGTCGAATGGAGGCCCCCTCGTATTGGAAATTTTTGTGATCCCGAAACATGATCTGGAATTGATTGCAATTTGGCAAGTTCTCTGTCATACCAAGATATGCTTCTTTCAATAATTGGTTGGTTTTGCCATCAAGAGAAAATTCATCTCTTTTGGTCCAGTCGATTCGAGGCAATGGGGTAAAGGCAACGACATCATATGAGGGATCAATGACATCCTCATCATCATTTATGAATGAATCGGGAGGACTCTTGATGTGGAAGGCCTTGATCTGAGCAAGTGTTAGGCGAGAGTACTCCCATCTTCTTACCTCATGTTCATCCGAACAAGCAGCCCATAAATCTTCCATGGTAGGATTATGTTGGTACTTTGCTCCCATAATTTTTCATATATCCATTGATATCAAACTTGGGCTCTCTTCACATATGGATGGATGGTTATGAGAGTGAACTCTTTTTCCATGAGTTGTGCACTCAAAAGATTTGGACATTGGTATTCCCGATTTGATTGGGAAATGAATTCTCGAATGGTGTTTCATCACTAAGAAGGCAAAGTGAACTTGGAATAATTGTCGTGCCAACTCCATTAATGCCCATCTGTCATCGACGTACTTAGGAAGTTTCCATGGGGTACCAAAGAAAAGCCACTCACGCGAATGTAGGAAAAAGATGAAAATTGAATAAACCAGTTCCCCATCGGGAAATGACACTCATGGCTTCTTTAGAAAACCTTTTCTCAAGTATTCGATTCAGTTCGGATCACGGAAGGTGAATGCATCATTGACTCTTCTAAAATGGTGAGAACTATTTTTGAAACCGAGTTGAGGGTAATAATGAAAACACATTATTCGACGGCCCCATGACTCCCTCTCATTTCAAGTCCCAAAAATAGCTTTCTTCGCTACCGCATAAGTCGATATGATGTCATGTAGAAGCATCCATCATCTTAACTTCTATCAATTTTTGTGAAGGGTGTTATCGATGATGGTGGCCCAATCCACAAACTCTTTTTGGCTAGGATGATATAGATAAACCGATACATCCATGGGTGGAAAATCCTAGCAGTAAGGTAGACAAAAACTTGACTTAGAGAGTGATCATGTCCCCGATTTCTTCCACGAACTCAATGCGGTACAGTTCTTTGGGAAGCCTATCAATTCGAGGTCTCTTGGTTACTAACCAGTTGTTGTTAACCATCTTGCTCCATCTCAGGGGTTCTTCATCCAGAATTCTTGTGCTGATTGGCGAGTGATATCCGCATTCTCGGGAAAGTTGGGTATGCCGAGCAATTCCTCAATGTGCTCTGGTGTGATTAAGAGGAAAGGCTCACGATTATCTTTAAAAATTCCTCGTCTCTCAGGGTCATAATGCTCCATGCAAGCAATAACCAATTCCGGACACTGCACCGAGACAGGAAATGTTGTTGCTTGGGGTAGACCACTATGGTAAAGTCTATATGAGAAAATGGTTTTGCCTTCAGTTTTCACCCGCTCGCAGAACTGTTGCACATTGATGTGACCTAGATTTGTATCAGTGATGTTGTCATATGCTGACTTAATGGAACTGGGAGGGATAATTCCTTGAAATTCATATTTCAGGTGGATTTGTTTGATTTCTCCACTGGCTTCCTCGATCTCCCTACAGATTTGTTAGATTTTTCGGCCATTATGAATTTTAAGTAAAAATGACTGTGCACGCAAAAACAACGCAAGGGGGGGGTCGGGTCTCCAAACCCCATCGATGCAAAAAAATTTTTTTTTATATTATTATATTATTATTATTATTATTTTAAAATAATAATAATAATAATAATAATAATAATTTGAAAAAATTTGATACAAAAAATATCGAGATTAAGCTCAATTTCCAAATTAAAGATTATTTATTTATTTTTAATTTAAAATAAACAAAATCGATTTTAATTTTAATTTGATTTTTTTTTTTTTTCTAATGAAATCTAAATCTCTTCAATGAGAATGTGATTAAATGCTGGAAATGGGAAATATTTAATGTTCTTTCTTTGAAAAATTTATTTTATTTTCTTGAAGTTTGATCTTCTGATTTTTGTGCTTGTGTGAAAAATCTTTTTTTTGAATGCTTGCAAAAATTTGAAATTTTTGAAAATTCTTTTTTTTTTCAAAATTTTATTTTAAAATTTTTTTTTTTTTCTTTTCTTTTGGCTTGCGTGATTATTTTTTTCAAAAAATTTTTTTTTTTTTTTTGCCAATGCATGTGATTTTCTAATTCTTTTCTTTTTCCATGTGGCTTTTTTTGAAAACTTTCTTTCAATGTGCTTCTTTTCTTCAAATTTTTTTTTTCTTTTTTTTCCTTGCAATGTGATGGGATTTTTTTTTCTGGAAATGCTGAGAATTTTGATTTTGAATGTATTTTGTTTAAATTTTTTTCAATGCATTTTGTGTAAAAATTCCTTTAAATTCTTGCAAAACAAAAATTTTTTTTTTTTTTCCAATCTTCTTTTTTCTCTCTATTTTGGAAAGCTTTTTTTCTTCTTCATCGTTTTCTTTTTTTTTTTGATTTCTTTTGAAAATTTTTTTTTTTTGACCTTTTTGAAATGTGAAATTTTGATGTTTTTTCCATGCATGGAAAATCTTCTTTTCCTTTATGGCTTTGCTTTTGAATTTTCCTTTTTTTTTGTGGAAAATTTTTTTTCTTTCTTTTTCATTTTCAAATGGTGAAAATGCATTTTTTTTTTTTTTTTTTCCCATGCTTATTTTCAAAATGAAAGTTTTCAATTTTCCTCTTTTTTTCCTCAAATGCGTGACTCTCCTTTTTTTTTGTTTCAAATTTTTTTCCTTTTTTTTTTGCGAATGAACTTTTTCTGCTTTCAAATAAAAACTAATTTTTTTTTCCTTCTTGAAATGGATTCCGTGCGCATTCTTCTTTTTTTTTCAAAAATGGCATTTTGAAAATTTCTTTCTTCAAAATGATTTTTTGAAACCTAATTTTCTTTTTTTCTGAAATTTTCCCTTCATTTTTTTTTTTTCTTTTTTTCTTTTTGGCCTGCGCATTGAAATGATTCTCTTCAAAATGCGTGGTCTTTGGTTTTGATTTTTGAATTTCTTCTTTTGCATTGGAAATTTCTTGTGTATCTTCTTTACTTTTTTTAATCTTGAATTGAAATTTCTTGTATTACTTCTTCTTACTTGAGTCGATCAGCAGATGTGGGATGTGACAAAATATTATGTCCTTCAGAAGAAATAAGAAGCAATCGGAAAGCTTCGCATGACTTTTTCCAATGAGTTTGATGGAGGAAGTTATGAGGATTAATCCAACTTCCTCTCTTCCCGGTAGTGGAATTAAGTGCCAGGGGGAAATGGGGAAAGCAACGGCCAATTGCCAATGGGAATGGCAAAGTGGGCTGGCAATCCCGTTCAATTTCCCCATGTGGGAAATTGGGAGATTTCTTTCCCGTTAGCCAATCCATGATTTGGCAATTGGTGGAGAAAATCCCACAAGCGGGAAATTAAAAGAAGATTGCCAGGAAAGGGGAAATCCGGGTTCGGGAAGCCAAATTGGCATTCCCGATAGTTGGAAGCATAAGCTTACTTCCCCGGCAATAAAATAAAAATTTGTCGAATGAACTTTTAATTAATATTTATTTAATTAAATACTCTCAAGTTATTTAAAAATTAATTTTATCAAACAAGGAGCAATTAATTAATTAAATATTAATTAATTAATTTTAATGTATTTTAATATCGGTAGAGAGAAATGCGATCTCAATAGAGGCAGACGACAATGTTCTACGAGACCGGTGAGTGGGTGAAGACTACTTTGCAGATGGGTGTAAAATGTGATGACCAATGGGTCATAGGCAAACATCAAAGTATGCGCAACTAAATGCGAAAGGTATGTGAAAGCCTTCATATGCAAGGAATTGAGTGAAAAATCATGCGTCCGCAAAAGGGAAGAGGATGAAAATAATGATTCCCTAGAACATGGCACAAAAATGGAAGATTAAGAGTGTAAATAAAATGCCCCAAAGGGGGAATGAGTATGGTCACAAATGTGGACATGAAGAGTAGATTGGATAGAATTGTGAGATAAAATGCTCTAAAAGGGAGGGTAAATATGATTTTAAATACATGTTTCATAAGGAAGGTGATTCATTTTGATTCATGGAAATAGGGGAAAGATTATGGGTGACGTTTGCCAAGCAAAAAGTAGAGCGGATACATTCTGAGGAAAAAGGTGATAGGTGATGGTTGTTATGGTATCCTTGAAGACAAAAATGTCACGGGAAGATGTGATGAGGGATATAGGTGATGATATTTTTGGCGAGGGGGTGACACAAATAAAAGAGACGACATCACTCCCTAAAGGAGAAGAGGTCAATGTTGTCAGAGAGAGGAGGACAAGAATGGGGTGTAATGAAATGGATTGATGGTGGTGCATAAATGGAGAAACATCAGAATTGACCATGAATGCTAGGTGTGAGGATGTGTTGAAGGACGTAATGAGAAAGAGAAAAGGGAATGGACAGGAGTAGTGGGTGATTATGAGAAGAGCAAGAAAGGTCAAAGGTGAAGGAGACAAGGGCATGGAATATAACAAATGGAGATGGAGGAGGAGAAAAAAGGAATGAAAGAGAAGGAAGAGGATAACAAAGATGGAGGAGAGGAGAAGGGATGATAGGGGAAGAAGAAAATGAAGAAGGAAAACAAGGAGAAGATTAAGGGAACCAAATCATGGTGAGGAAATCCAAGGTAAAGAATATGGAACAGATTGCATGGAAATGCATGTGGATGGTGAGATGATAAAAAGATGGGACAACGTTGAAGAGCCAGGTTATCACTGGGGAAGTAAGAAGGAAACATGAAGTAAAAGGGGATGAAGATGATACAAAGGAAGTGAAATAAGATGAGGAGTAGAAAGGAGGAGAGGACAACAGAGAAAATGATGCAGAAGGAAGGAAACCAAGAACAGAGATATTTAGTGAAGAGTGAGCAGTATCAGGAACGTAAAGAGAAGCTAGAGGGGAGGAATGACACAAATTGGAAAATATGCAAAGATGCGTGAGATGAGGATACAAATATTACGAGATAATAGACAAAGGATGTATGATAAAGATCATAAAGATATTGGTGAGGAAAAAATGGAAGATGGAGAGGTGGTGAAGAAAAAGAGAGGGAAGAATAGAAGAGGCAATGTCAGGGAAGGGATGTTAGGAGAAGTCCACCAATAATGATTGGTAGGGAAGGATGGGAGGAAAAGTGAGAAGAGGGAAAAAGTAAATGAGGAATGGAAGAGGAAACATCAATGGAGGGACGCTAGGAGAATTCCCGATAATGATCGAGTGGGAACAGAGGAAGAAAGGAATGGAGAAAAAAAGGAGAAGTTCAAAGAGAGGGAACAAGGCCGTGTAGAATGGGGATGAGTGAATTTTAGGAGAAGTCCACTGATAATTATTAGTGTGGAAATGGAAGATGATGATGAAATAATGTTAGGGGAATACCAACAACAATGGCGGGTAAACAAGGGGGTAGATATGTGGGAGAATTTGAGAAGATGGAGTGGAAAAAGTAAAGAAAGGAGGGATAACAATTTGTGCGAAGATGAAGGTGAGGAGAGGATGTAGTGGATGAGGATGAATGAGGTAAAGATGAAGAAATAATACATGAAATGAATGGGGAAGCAACGGTTAAGTAAGATTACCAAGCAAGGGATGATGGACATGAAAAGTGGGAAAACAGGAGGTGGTCTTTGTGAGAATGGAAGATGAGGTGAGAGAATGTGATGATGGGGAATGAAGAGAAAATGTGGATAGTGGGAATGTGGAGTGATCTGGAAAGGCAAGATGAGAGATCATCCTTAAGAGGGATTCTTAAGTAAGATCGACATGCTTGCACAAGTGGTTTAGTAAGATCACCAAACCAACAGTGATGATATGGAAGGTGAAAGGTGAGAATGTATCGGGTACAAGGGTGGAATGGTGTGTTGGAGCAGATGATTATGATGAGAGGGGGAGGAATAAGATGAGGGAGATATGATAGAATGAGGAGGTTCAAATATAAAATCAATCTTAAGAGGGACTCTTAAGTAAGATTTTCATGCGACAGGGATGGTTAAGTAGGATCACCAAGCCAAAGAAGAAGAATGATGGGAAGAAGTAATTGATAGAGTTGATGGGAAGAGGGAATGACAAGATGGAATGAAGGGGAACCATGCTTTGAATCGGATTAGAGGTAAACAAGATAGGGTACCACTCAAGGCATTGCACTTACAGCCAATATCATGTATTAATACATAACCAACGATAGTTAGTTACAACAAAAGACCACGAGGAAATATGGATGAAATATGCTAATGTTGACACAACAAAGGGGATTCTAGATGTAACTTGTACATGGGAAGATGGATCTCCATAGGTGGTTGTCCCTAAAACTATGCCCCCATCTTTAGAAAGGGGGAAGATGTAGACCGATTAGCCTTCATTGCCATGATACAATAGAGTAACCATCCTTCAAGGGTATGGTCTACTTTTTATTTTTCTTTGGGATTTTTGATTTTTGATTTGTAGATGGCAGGATAAGATATGCATGATAGTCATCCTTCGAGGGACTAGACTATTTTATGTTATTTTCTTTTTGTGAACAAATGTCCTTTGAGGATCGGTCTGTTTTTGGATAAGATATCATGAGACAGAGCATCCATACTTTGTACTATCTTTTTTTGTTTGTTGATTTTTTTTATTTGATAGGGAAGAGCTGGGTATAACTAGGTAAACCACTTAGGAGGGGACGATGATCATACAAGTGACTCCCCTAGACCTTTGTGTGGTTTTGATAGGTAGATAGGAGGATGATGGATGTAATGATCACGAATTTCTCACCAAAAGGGAGAACCTATCCATAAGGAAAATGCTATGGATAGAGCCGTGGTGCCCATATTTAAGGTCATGACTAGGAAAGTGATGGCAAGACCACATAGTTCCATATCATTACAAAGTGATAAATGAAAGAGGTTCATGATGGAGAAATGATCTAAGGGTATAACTAAGTGCTCATTGGTAGATATGCTAACAATAGAATGGCCATAAGTGCAATGCATCAAGAGGTTCAATCTCTAGTTTACCAGCAAGGGAAGCCAAACGATAGGCCCAAGACCCATACTAGAGTGTGATCGAAAGATAGGATAAATTCTTAGGGGAGGAAGATAGGATACGATATGATACGATGATATAGATGAGAGAAGATAAAAATTATGCGCTATCCTTGAGGAAGCGAAGAAAATATGGTGCCCCATAAGAAGGGACATGTATGGCCACAATGGTGGACTTAAAATGAAAAATATGGTCCCTCAAGGGAGAGACGAACATGGCCACAAAAGTTGTCTTTGATGAAGGAAAGATGGTGCCCCAAAAGAGGCATGAATATGGCCACAAAGGTAGACTTTGATGAAAATATGACACCCTAAAGGAAGGCACACATATGGCCACAACAACGAACTTTGACGAAGATGGAAATATGGTCCCTCAACGGAAGGAAAAACATGGCCATAATGGTGGACTTTGGATAAAAAATGATGGAGATATGGTGCCTCAAAGGAGGCACGAGTATGGCCACAAAGGTGGACTTTGACGAAGATGGAAATATGGTCCCTCAACGGAAGGACAAACATGGCCACAATGGTGGAATTTGGATAAAAACAGATGGAGATATGGTGCCCCAAAGGAGGCATGAGTATGGCCACAAAGGTGGACTTTGACGAAGATGGAAATATGGTCCCTCAATGGAAGGAAAAACATGGCCACAACAGTGGACTTAAGATGAAAATAAATGGTCCCTTAAGGGAGAGATAAATATGGCCACAAAAGTGGACTTAAAATGAGATGAAGATTTGGAAAGGATTAATTTAGATTGGAGATTGGATGAGATGGATTGGATGGGATCGGATAAAGTAAAATATGCGTAAGATCTCAAAAACATGGAAGTGAAATAAATATGGTGCCATAAAAGAGGAGACACGCATGGCCACAATGGTGGACTTAAAATGAAAAGCAAAGTATCTTAAGGGAGAGATGAATATGGCCACAAATGTGAGATTAAGATGAAAATAAATGGTCCTTGATCGATAAGATAAACAATAATCGATGAATAATGAAGGACCTCCCTTAGGAGGAATGCCATTTGCAGGAGATATGTTAAGGAATGATGTGGAGGGAAGAGTCATGGGAAACCCAATGGATGGGATACGAATTGGATTAGATGTAGATGGAGAAGGATGTTCCCCCTGAATGAGGAAATTGTCTTTCTCAATAAGGTTATGGATGATTGTCTGAAAGGCCTTACAATGTTTAATGTCATGGCCCAGTACAATGATAAGTACATATGCAATTGGGATTGAACCAGGATGGATTTGGACTATAGGGATTAAAGCCTTTAATAGAAAAAGCGTGATGGAAGATATTTGAATTAAATGTCGAAGGATGTTTGCGTAGGACCCAATCGAAGTGTCATGGGGAAGGTAACTCTTGTGGGTTTTGATAGAATATTTTGGCTTGGAGTTAGGGGAAGAAGTGGATGTAGATCGGATGGGTGAATTAGATGTCTTAAAAGATGAATCAATTTTGAGAGGAGGGTTAGATTGTTTGGATTGGGATTTATCATTACAAGGTGTATTAGATGAAGGACTGACCTAAAAATAGACGTCATAACATTGTATTACGGAAAAGAGAGAAGACCTAACTTCTTATGAGGATGTGCAAGAGACTTTTGGGGATGTTTACCGCGAGCCTTAGATTTTGATCAAGAATATTTACCTTTGACAGGGGATGATAATAATCTCAACTAGAAGATCCGAAGGTAGTGGTGTAGGAATGGATATTGATGAAGAAAGAGGTGTTTGTATGATGTGATTAATAAGGTCTATGTGAGATTTGGATTGTGTAGGTTTTGATTTGGTCAATGTGGAAATAGTTGATTTTGTAGAGGGAGAACAGATCCCCTTGTGTTTATCTCGGTGGAGGTGTTTGTTCCATAAATTTTCAAGGGTACCATCGATGGAGTTGCGAATCGAGAGGATTTTATCGTTATGATAGAAGGATTAGGTAAAGAATATTGGGATAAAATGGGTGATGTGGCCATGGGCAAAGGTATAGGGAAAAATGTCAAGGTAGGGATAAGTGGATTTGTTGATATGAAATATACAAAGGTATTTGGGATTGATAGGGAGGTGGGCGTAATTGGGATATTTGGAGATGTAAGTGATGTGGTGATGGGTATGTTTGATGTAGATGTGGTCAAGGGGTTGAATATGATAGGTTGGGGTATGATAGATGTGGATGAAGTGGTATGTATAGTCAAAGTCAATGTGGATGTGGTAAAGGTAGGGATAGATGTAGATGTTGCCACAACAGTTGATGTGGTGGGTACGGAAAAAAGTGTGGAAGGAGGAACTAAGATCAACTCCAAGGATGGTATAATGGGTAAAGGTGGAATGGATGTAGGTAAGGTAGTCAAATATAACAAAGGGAATGTGGTAACCTATGGAGTAGGTATGATGTGATGTAGTAAATACGAGGAGTAATATGGGGTGTAGAAGTAAATGTGAATGGTTGTTTCATAAATGTTTTGAGGGGTAAGAATGATATATTTTCGAATGAGATTAATGTTGTAGGTGTGGATGTATGGATAGGTTTGTTTGATGTAGATGTGGGTGAAGGAACAAATGTGAGAGATGTAGGGATAGGTGTGTATATCAATGGATTTGAGATAGGTACTAAGGATGAATCGATGTGATAGATTGGGGCATGATTGAAGTGGATAAAGTAGATGGTATAGTCAAATTTGATGCAGATGTGGTAAGGGTAGGAGAAGGTATAGGTTTAGGAAAAGTAGTAAAAGTTGATATAGGTGTGATAGTTGTGGATATGACAAGTTCGAATAAGGAGTGGGAATAATGTCTAAGGTAGGAACATGTGGAGTTGTTGATGAGATGAGATCTTGATTGACGGTGTTAATGGTGTAAGCATTTGATGGTTGAGATGTAAAAGAGGTAACTCGATTTATATGGTGGTTGATTAGGAAAAGGTTGCATAATTCTATCAAGGGGTTGGCTAGGTGAAGTGGTGGAGCTATCTATTTGGATATCCCCTTATTTATAAGTTGTTGGATATGATCTTTGAAGGAATGACACTTCAATGTCGTGACCTTTTACTTGATGATATTTACAATAGTGGGCTTCATGATACCACATAAGCTTGGGTTCAGTAAGTTGTCCACGGGTCGTATGGGAGGAAGTTGGATGGAGTGTACTGCCATCAACTTGTCAAATACTAAACTATAGGATTCTCCCAAGGGGGTATAGTTGGTTGTTGATTTAGAGGCTTATTGTTGATGCCATGGGCTAGATGTAGATGCAAATGAGGGCTTAGCAACCATGATGTTGGCCACACCCTTAAATGTGTTGTTATGTGTGGATGGTTTAGTAGATTCAATTTTAGGTTTGGTTGATTTGAGTTTAAGATGACCCTGCTCAATGGCATGAGTTTCAAGTTTGCAAGCCATGGTGAAGGCTTCGTCAAAGGTTCAAAATGATTGGATTTGCAAGGTAGATGATATATGCTTTGCACACAAACGTGAGAAGATCTCGATGAGTTTAGTTTGTGGAAGAGAGAAGGATAGTTGGTTTATAACACCACACCATCATGCGAAAAAAAAATATGCGATGGACTTGTCATCAAAATTTCGGATAGTGTATAAGTCAACGATAGTGATTTTGCATGCAATGTTAATTGAAAAGTGTTCTAAAAAAATAGTTGCACAAGTTGGCAGAGAAGGAGAATATAGAATATTGTAGGATATTGTTATCACCGGTCAACGAGGACCGAGTAAAAGGACATGGGGAAAATGTGAAGTAGTAGGTCTTGATTATGTGAAATAAGACAACATGTGTATTTACATGCACAGACATGTTGTTGGGGATCTTCCTTGCTATTGAACTTAATAAACTCGGGAAGTTTCTAATGAGGAGGGTAAGGTTTGATAGAAACCGACGGATGAATCGGTTCATTACAGATTTGTTCGTAAGATAATGTAACTTTAGGCCCTGAAGTGGTGGCCTTAAGGTTGGCTATACTATTCATGAGAGCGTGAATATGATCGTTTTATGCAGCGTTAGGTTGGGATTGTGATCGTGTGATATGAAAAGTAGCTTGATAAGTATTAAGTTATGGATAAGTTTGTGGATGTGTAGATGTTTTGGGAATCATTTGATAAAGTGGTTGATTAATTTATGGATGTGTAGGTGTTTTAGAAACCATTTGATAGGTTAGTTGATTGATTTGTGAATGAGGTGTTTGGGAAATCGTTTAATAAGGTGGTTTATTAATTTGTAGATGTGCATGTGTTTGAGAAATCATTTGATAAAGCAGTCGATTAGTTTGCAGATGTGTGGGTGTTTGGGAAATTGTTTGATAAGGTGGTCAATTAATTTGTGGATGTGATGTTTGTAAAATAGTTTGATAAGACAATTAATTAATTTGTGGATGTGTGGGTGTTTGAGGGATTGTTGGATAAGGATTAACATGCGTCATGGATTGAGATTAGATATGTTGTTTGCAATGATTGGTGTTGAAGAATAGGGATGTGATTTGTTTATTGAATTTGGGTAGGTTGTTGTGGTAAATGAGGAGTGGGGATATGAGTGTTAAGGGGTCGCGATGGTTGGATCATACGATGGGTAGGAATGTAATCGCAAAGAGGTTAAGATGGTTGGATAAACATACTAGTCGCGAATGGAGTGGAGTGGACAAAAGGGACGTGGGTGGAATATGATCCACCAAATGAGTAGACTGATTGGATTGAGAAATTGTGGGAGATTTACAAAGTAAAAAATCATATATGGGGTTAGAAGGCGGTCCAAGAGTTTATAAAGGGGCGGAAGATGTAGTGGGTGTGGTTGGTTTAGAAGATTGGATTGGTGAGAGATATGAGGAGTAGTTTTAAGATAGGGACAATTTTGGATGGCATGGTCCTCATGAGGTGAAACCATAGAGACTGGAGGTTGGGTAACCAAAGGTGTGGTCTCAAGTGTAGAATCTTGTTGGGAGAGTGTTATCGCGATTTTGACTTCACAAAATTAATAAAAAAATAAAAAAGGAAATTTTGAAATTTTTCAAAGTGTTACTTTACGTGGTTTATCACTCTCATCACGACCGTCTCATTTTTGTGATCGTTTCGGTCTTCGTTTCGTCCATTTCAGGCGAGAACTCCTCCCGGTGGGAGTCTCAAACCGCGTTAAATATTAATTAATTAATTACTCTTTGTTTAATAAAATTAATTTTTAATAACTTTGGAGTATTTAATTAAATAAATATTAATTAAAATTCATTCGACAAGTTTTATTTTAATTGTGGGGAAAAATAAGCTTCCGCTTCCCATTTTGGGGATGCCAAATTGGCTTCCCGGGCCCAGATTTCCCCTTTCTGGCAAAAAGTTTTAAATCCCGCTTGTGGGATTTCTTCCCCGATTGCCAAATTAATGAATTGGCAAACAGGAAAAAATCTCCCGATTTCCCACATGGGGATTGCTGCCACGCCCGTTTGCCATTTCCATTGGCAATTGGCCGTTGCTTTCCCCATTTCCCCTTAGCAATTAATTCCACTACCCGAGAAGAAGGGAAGTTGGATTAATCCTCATAAATTCCTCCGTCAAACTCGTTGGAAAGAGTCATGCGAAGCTTTCCAAATTGCTTCTTATTTCTTCTAAAGGAACATAATAATATTTGTATCACATCCCTCAAACAATACTAGTTTACTGTGAACACCATTGTGAAGGAGAAATACGTGTGAGAGGCCAAGAACCAAACAAAGGGGAGAAGACATAGCTCATGCATGTAGTGGAGAAGGCCACACATTCACCAACAAAGAAGAGGATAGTCCAAAAACCAGTAACAATCCAAATCCATGCAACAAGAGGTTTTAAATAATTTCCACGCATTTGTTTTGGGGAAGAATATTTTTCATGCCATTGGAGAGTTTTGACCCATTCGAAAGAAAGAACAACAACATTCCAACACATAGGAGGGAAATAAGGTCCAAAATTAAACACTCCAATGCAGTAAGGAGAGAGGGAAACACAAATTGAAAGTAAAAGTAACATTTCCACGCAAAAATTAGGAGATACACGCAATGGAAGGAGGAATAAAAAAAACAGTCCAAAATAAGCAAAGGATAATTTCCCAAACCTACAAACACACAAGGAGAAGAAATCAGAACTTGTGAGAACATAAATCAAGAAATTCATCCAATCCCGCAAATGAGACAAGAGGCTAGAGAATGCGTTGAAAACCTGCAACAAAAAAAAGACAAAATAGTTAGAAAAAGGCACATTTAAAAAAAAAAATACATTATATTTTCAGCCACATTGAATGCCTTTCCAATGTAGAGGAAGAAACTAGAAGTCAGAAGATTTGTGAATAAATCTGAAGTTTTAGACATGTTGGGCACCCAAAGATAAAATTGAAGCTTCAAATCAGGAAAATGCATATGAAAATTCAAATAGTTTTCCAAAATTGTATGAAAAGATACAACCAAAGAAAGGAAGATAAAAGCCGATGAAGATAAGAAATAACAATGCAAGGGAAAGAGGATTTTTACAGCGTGAAGACCGATCAAGAATCGTAGTCTATCTTCGTACCAATAAAAAGAGGAGCTCAAGACCACTGTCCACGCATGAAAGGAAATGACACCATACGCAGCCAAAGGAAGGTAAAAGTTTCACACACACTTGCAATGGGGAGCAACATTTTAAACGCCCAACCATTCAAGAAAGAGAGTTCCCACGTTTGCCAAAGGAAAACCAATTCACGTCTCAGCAAAGGAGATCTATTTCCAACGCATTGGCTAAAAACATCAATTTCCAAGTAGTTGTTAATAAAAAGATTTCAACGCATAGCATGAAATCACATTCCAAGTGCACTCAAACAAAAATATCACACATTCAAATGCATTACCAATGTATATCAACACAAAGAAAAATGAATTTAATGAAGAAAACAATAGATGCGGAAAGAACGTGCCACAGGTAGTAGCTGTCGAAGTAATCAACTTTGGAGCTCGATATCTCAAAGATGGATTATCGCCAGAAGAAAGGTTTGGTTCCTTGAATTACTCCCATCTTCCTATACTCATTTTACAAATTTTAAATGTGCAGCACGTTGTTTGATATTTTTCACGAACCCAAGAAAAACCCAGTTTACTCAATTTTCCGTGCGCGCAGATTTTAGCTTGGCGAAAGGCCTACTTTGAGAATCCATATCTCAAGCCTAGATGATCGTCAAGAGAAATGGTTTATTTCATTGAATTATTCCCACATTCATGTACTTATTTGCAAAAATTCAAATGTACAACAGTTCGTTTGATATTTTTCATGGAGTCAAATAAAATGTAGTTTGCATGATTTCACTGCTGCGTGCGCAGTTTTCAGCCTGTCAAGGTGACTCACTTTGAGAGTTGATATTTTAGACTCAAATGATCGTCAAGAGAAATGAATTGTTTCATTCAATTATCCTCACCTTCATATGCTCCCTTGCCAATTTTTAGATGCTCAAGGTGACGTTTGGTATTTTTACCAGGCTAATTTTATAGGTGATTTGTGCAGTTTTGTAAGATGGAAGTAATAGCCTGAAATCACGCTTGTGTCACAATCATGTCATCTCCAAAAAAAAGATATTGTGGTATAGGTTCCAGGGCATTCTACTCACCTCGACGCTCCATTCAGAGTATGAGAACATGCGGATACTAACTTGGGACACATCGACATAGGTCGATTTTGCGATCGCATATCAACCGAAGGCGAGTCACAATTTTCTTGACGCTTGTTCTGAATTGGTCATCACTTGCATGGATGCACCACGAAACCTGCATAGTGTGGTGATTCAACTCCAACGGATCTGAAGTAGAAGCAACCTCTAACTTCCTCATTATGCGATATAAGTCGTAGCTATTGGCATTGGTCTCTTCGGAGTCAAAATCCATTGTTATCGGCAGAGATCGATAATGAGAGAATCTTGTCCACAAAAATTATTTTCACTTGATCATTGTACGGAGATACTCATCGAAAAACCAAGACCAATGATAGTACAATTGTGTGGATCATCAAGCAAGGCCACATCATTCAAGCGTGTCCTTATCAGCTCTCAGTTAGCAGTGTGCGCAATACTTCATCGACCAGTCTTAAAGTTGGAGTGTTCTCGAATTGGATGATCATGAGCGAATCAGAATGCCAACACTTCGGGATGGTGATAAAGACAAAATACATAACTCCAGGAAGTGAATTACAATTTTGGCTCTTGGAAGATCTTCTCAATGGCGAAAGATTAAAAGTTGGATTCTGACAAGCCAAGGTGGCGTAACGACTACAGTCTCGCGAAAAATGAATAATTCATCATGGAAGGCTATTCAAAGCATGTGGAGAATTGTGTGTAATTGTGAATGTGAATACGAATGAAGATGAACTTTCTCACACTAGGATGTTGCTCAAATGGAGGGGTGGATGAATTGCTCAAGTTTCAAGATCAGCTCTCGATCACCGGGTGATGCGGAGCACGGTCAATGAGTTCATTCCCATTCGACCGGGATAGGTAGACTCTTGGCCCAATGGATAAGGCATTGATCCGAGGTGTCTTTATCTAGGTGGTGCATTGCTAACTAGGATGTTTATGTGTGCGTCTAAGTCATTTAAGTGGGTCCATATGTACCCATTTCTTTTATTTATGTATTTTTCCTTAAATGACTTTTTGACTTAAGTGGTTTCTATTTTTATTTGCTTTTAATAAAGTTGGTTGAAAAATTCAAAGGTCACTTAAGTGCCTTATTTAATGTTCATGTAAAACCCTAACTACTTTGTAACCAACTTTTGGGTTATAAAAGGAAGTGAGGGGCTCATTTGTAAAGGTGACTTTGAGAGAGGAGAAGAAAATACTTTTGTGTGCAAGATTTGTTTTAGGAAGAAACTTTGTGTTCTTTTGTGAAAATATTTTGGAGTTAATGAAATACGAAATTTGTGTCTCATTCATTGTCTCTTATAACATTTGATGTTCTTATGTTCATTAGATGTTAGATGTTTAAATCTTGCATGCAAATATTGTCTTTGATCTTATTGTCAACGTTATGAATCTGTTGTTCTAGTTCACATTGATCAAGCTCGATTATCTACTTGCTCACGTGTGTTCCCTTTTACATATTCTTGTTTAGCTAACTCAAACTCCGTTTTATTTGTGTTAGTTATTCATCTTTCCTCTTCATGCAATATTAGGCTATGTTTTTACCTAACTCTTGCATGTTCTTTCAATTCATTCCATTCCACTCCTTTCCTTCATTCCATTTCATCTCCTTCATTCACTTTTCTTTCCATTGATGTTCCAAAACACCCCCCACATACAATTTTGAATATACAAATGTAAATACGTTTTGATTTTCAATAACGTGACCTCACCTTCATTGAGGAGGGACTTCATTCCCACATTGTTTCATGTCATTTGCATGCATGCAAATCCATATGCTAAGAGAGATCATTGGGAAATGATGTCATTTGAAGTAAAGGATTGTTGTTTTATTTTTTCTTGAGTAAGAGTAACCACATTTGTTTATGAAGCTTGTTAACAAACAAGTCAAGCAACAAGTTTTTATCATCATGATTAATTATAATATTTGAAAAGAAACGGAAAGTGGTTAATGAAGATGCCTAGGAAACGAAAATCTAAGGCTAGTTTCATGTAGTTTTGGCTAGGGAAATGTTTGAAATAGTTTCATGTTGGGTGTTCAAATCCCAATTAGTGAACCACGAAAGGAGTGTTTTGATGTGTTGATTTTGTTTGTGAAGTTTCGAGTAGTGTGCGATAAGTGATATGCGAAGGTTAGACCCCTATTTAAGCTATGTGATCAAGCGGGATGCGTAAAAGAAAGGATCTTTTTAAACCAAAACGAAGTGTGATCTTTCTATGAGGACACACTCAAGAAAGGGGAAATTACAATGTAAAAGGAACAAATAGGGAAAAATGAGAAATACCTAGATATCGCTTTCCTCCATGATTCGATTGCACATGATAATGATGTTTGTGAAGGCGTTAGTTGGTTCGCAGAAACATCTGGTACCTTAAAATTACACCATGCACAATTGTGGATGGGGTTGGTTTAAAGGATACTTTAGGTGTGTTTATGTTTTAACAATTGTCTTTGATGATGTAAGGTGGTGATCGTGACTTTGTAGAGTTCACCTGCAAAAGAAAATAACATAATTAGTGCACGTGGTCGACGAAAATTTGAGAAAAATAATAAAAGGTTATAAATTTTATTTTCAACAGACAATCCTACATACGGAAATAAAATTACTTAATCTAATTAAGTAATAAACAAAGTGAAGTCCAAAGTTAGTGTTCAATAAGAGTAAATAAGCGACGAAAGCTAAATGATAGACTATAACATAATATAAGGGAAGAAAATGAGTTAATGGAGTCAAAATATTAAACTATCGGTTGTAAGATAACAAGGCTATAAAGGTGAACACTAAAGTTAATGAAATGAATACCAACGATAGGAGATGATTGACTATTTAAACAATAGACTATATAAATGTTAGACTAATAGACTATACAAATGATAGGCTATATAAAAACTAAACTAATGAAATGATATATTATATAAAAGCTAAACTAATGAAATGATATTACTATATAAAAGCTAAACTAATGAAATGATATGACTATAAAATCTAAACTAATGAAATGATATGACTATAAAATCTAAACTAATGAAATGATAGATTCATGAAACCTACCTAAAGGATGAATGGATTATTTGTGAAAATTGGTCATGTGAAGAGGGAAGAGGAGTCAATGGGTCATACCGCACATGGAAATGGCTTTTCATGTATACGATGACATAATGAGAACCGTAAAAGGTGTAAATGAGAAATATATAATTGGCTATGGTGCTACAAGTGTTGTTTATAAATGTCTGATAAAGAATTGTAAGCCGATTCTATAAAGAGACTTGAAAGTCACTACCCAAAAAGCTTGTGTGAATTTGAAACTAAGATGAGCACAAATCTTGAAGGTGATGTGATATTTGATCGTTTATTGACCTATCGGTCGAATTTATAGACTGATGTCATTGTCATTATTGAACTTGTTGTGTCAAATTGTATAGTTGTGCATTGAATGGTTGAGTCATTTAAAATTGTATGGTTGTGAGGGCTTGTGTGGGATGAGGGGAGTCGAGTTTCCTACATGGATAAAATTTGAATGTTTTTCCTTCTTAGTAGACTTTAAATGCGTTTGAGAGGAAAGTGAGGGAGTGATATGTGGTGAGGGGTGTGGTGAGACTAGTGGTTGAGAGAGTTGAGTTGGGAATTGGGTGGTTGAGTTGGGTAATGGGTGAGAGTCGAGAGGATTCTTGTGTCTTGGCATGTGGAAATTGTGAGATATATTTGAGAGGCGAGACGTGGGATAACTCGTGGCCGAGTGGCCAAGGGTGTGGTATTGGAGTTGGAGCAGATCTATGTGGTAGCTTGGTGAGAAGGAGCTTGTGGAGAGGGAGGGTCAAGTTGGGTCTGTGATTGGGAGTTAGGAACGAGGTAGATCCGAGCCATGTGTGGGACATTGGGTCATGTCGAGTTAGGTAGTGGGATGAGGGAGTGTTGAAGCGGTCGGTTAGGTAGGATGAGTGGCTCGGTCGAGGGGGAGTCGGTTGGGAATGATGAGTTAGGAGCTTGACGTAGGGTGGAGATGGAGATGGGATTGCATGCCGAGTTAGCCAAGTTGAAATCTAAGAGAGAGGTGTTGAGGATGAGCGTGGATAGTTGGGGGATAGTTTAGGATAATATATTTTTCTTTTGTTTATAGTTTTTACTTATTTAAATAAATAGATATAGATGTAAACTAAGAACTTAGATATACAAGACCAATAAAAGACTAAGATCTATAAATACGAGATTATTTTTCGAGTTTATCTCCCATGCTTAGTAGAGCTCAAAGTAAATTTTCATTTATTTATTTACTTATTTAATTTTTGTTAATAATCTATTTATTTATGTAATAAAAATAAATTTTATACTAACTATTAACAATCAAAATAACAAGCATGTTGAACACAATTAAATCACATTCCTTAGCGACGACATAAACGAATGACCACACCGAACTAGTGGAGATAATACTAAAAACCCTATAAGAAAGTGAGTCTACAAATGAAATATTCACAAAATATATCTAAATTGACAAGAGCTATGAAACATAATAAGCTGTTATACTTACGACACTTTGGTACGAGACGAGCGAGAGGAGCAAAATAAATGAAAAGAACAGATCTTGGATCTAGTCCCACCGGTGTGCCGAGAATGTTGGATAGGAAATCTCATTCTTGTGTTAATGAATGCACCGATACTAAAATCCACCGAAACCTCGAAATATGGAGGGCTTAAGGAGCCTCAGATGTGGATGTAGATATGTGGGCACTAAGAAGATAGATGTGATCTGCAAGACTACACAAGATTGAATTAGATAACCATATGTGGGGGCTGCCCAAACAATGTCGGTTCCAAGAGGCTATTAACTCCCTTAGAGGATGTCAACCCCCATGTTCAAAAGATAAAAATAAATGACGAGCGATAGATAACATGCAGAAGTAGAGAAATGCAATATGCCAAGTAAATGGAATGACGAGGGCACTTAGTTGGTGCTTTGATATGGAGATGAAATGGGCATCAAGATGGAAAGATGATGAACAATGTCAAATCTTCCCCAACAATGTCAAATCTTTCTCCAACACTCCTCACCTCTAACTTCTAACAATGGAAAAGGTTTTCCTTGACCTCAAACTTGCTTATTCCTAAAACTTCAAACTAAAAATCTTCAACTTGTTTCAGGATTTTCCTATTGTTTTTGAAAAAGGGGGAAGACTGTATTTATAGGTTGGAGATGGGGCTAGATTAGGGGTTATTAGGTAAGCGGGTTTTGATAAAGTAACCACGGTCGGGTGAGTGGGGGACATGATTTGACTGATTAGGTGATATAATAGATTTGATTTGATTGAGTGGGGTTCATGATTCGGATGGTAGGGGACACGATTTGAGTGAGTAGGTGAGATAATTGATTTGATTGGATTTTATTTGATTGAGTGGGGAGTGGGGTTCATGATTTGGATGATTGGATTTGATTTGATTGAGTGGGTGATGTGACTTAATTGGAATATTTGATTATTTAACATATAATGAGGTTTAAATGTTTTAAAGGAATTAATTGATTAATTCGAATATGTAATCTGTTGAAGGAGAACAAACATGGGATGAAGGGGAGGAATGGCACAAAAAATTGGTGTCTAAGAGAAGGTGTTAAGGTGGACCCTCACAAGATCCAGGCTATGGTGGAATGGGAAGTCCCACAAACCGTCAAGCATTTATGAGGTTTCTTAGGTCTCACAGGGTACTATCGTAGATTTGTTAAAAAATTATGGAAGTATAACAACACCACTCAAAAAATTATTGAATAAATACTCCTTTCATTGGAATGAGGAAGCTTCTAGGGCATTTGAAAAATTGAAGGTGATAGTGTGCACCACTGAAGTATTGACAACCCCAAATTTCTCCAATACCTTCATAGTTAAATGCACTACTTCAAGAAATGGGATCAGAGCAATACTCATGCAAGAAGGACATCCCATAACATTTGAGAGCTGCCAACTAAAAGGAAATAATTTGTTGAAGCTATCCGTGAGAAGGAAATTATGGCAATATTATATGCGGTCAAAACATGGAGACCATACTTGATGAGTAGACACTTCAAGGTAATAACTGATCATGATAGTTTGAAATACTTCTTGGAGCAATGAATATCTTCTTGAAGAGCAACCAAAATGGGTCACTAAGGTGTTAGGTTATGACTTTAATATTTTTATAAGAAATGGAAGGAAAATGTGGTCATTGATGCTCAATCTAGGAGGGACGAGTCCACAAAAGCATTGGTATATGTCATCTCTATACTAAAAGTAGATTGGGTAGATCAAGGGAAGAATGACATAAATATGTTGCAACCCATACTCTCATTCAGAATTTCAGACACATCCAACCATATCGAGAATAATTTATATGGAAGGGGATAAAGCGTGGTACATATATATGTTATATTTATGTAATAACTCTATACTTAAATACCATGCTATTTTAGAGCTCCATTCTTCCCCACCTGGGTGGCCATTCGGATTCTTGAAAACTTATCATATACTTAAGAAAGATTTATTTTGGGAGGGGTTAAAAGGAGATGTTTAAAATTTTGTGGTAGAATTTTTGGTGTGTCAACATAATAAGGTCGAGACCAATAAGACACCACATCTCCTCCAACCCTTTTCTATTCCTAGTGAGAGATGGGAAGAGGTATCTATGGATTTCATCATAGGATTACCTAAATCATAAAGGAAAAGTTTCATCATGGTCGTGGTGGATATAATTACCAAGTATGCTCAACTAGTATAGTTGCCATCTCATTTATGGGTACAGTTCAAAAGCTCCATGGCACACCCAAAATTATAGTAAGCGATCATGATCGATATTTACAAGTAATTTTTAGACTAATTTGTTTTCTTGTTTTTGTACCTAATTGGCTCGAGTTCATTTTATCATCCTTAATCATATGGAAAAATTGAGGTGGTAAATAAATTTTGGAGGATATCTTGATGTTTTACTTGGATAAACAAGAACGTTGGGTGAAATGGTTACCACTTATAGAATGGTGGTATGATAATTCATTTCATACCTCCTCTAAAATGTCTCCATTTCTTGCAGTTTACAAGTACCATCCTCCATCACTCATCTCTAGTTTGAAGGTCAAACCGAAGGTGAGAGGAATCGAAGATCACATTCAACACCAACACAAGGTGCTCTCGAGTCTTAGATATAATTTTGAAAGGGCACAAAACCGCATGAAGTAACAGTGATCAACATTATAGTGAGCAATATTTTGAAGAGGGTGACTTTTATTTTGTTTGGTTACACCATATAAGTATTTATCGTCAAAATAATGAAGAAGGATAATAAGACCGCTCCTAAATACTATGGTCCTTACCAAGTGTTGCAAAAAATTGGTAGTGTTGCATATAAGTTGGAGCTCCCTACAGGAAGTAAAATACGTCCAATATTCCATGTTTCTTGCTTAAAGAAATTTATTGGGTAGAACATTTCCATCCAGCCCAGTTCTTCTGAATTGGATGAGGAAGGAAGGATTGTATTAGACCTTGAAGGTATTATCTAGACACACACAAAAATATTGAGGACCGAGTCATTACCAAGTACCTTATCAAGTGTAAGAATATGAATATTGAGGATGCATCATGGGAGGATGAAGCATTTATGTAGCAACATTCAGGTCTTCCCAACATTGGGGATAATTTTTATTTGTGTGGGAGGGGCATGTTACGCCCTTAGTCCTATAGCTTATATTGGATATGTAGTGCCGACTTGTGGCTTACATAATCTCTCTTCTTGTCATATGTTATTCATTTATGCTTTCATATGTTTAGTAGGTCGGCCTTGGTGTTGGCCATAGCATATGATTGGTATATATAGGTGGTAGTGAGGAGTAGTTAATCATCATATTGAGAATTTGAGTCTTATTATATAGTTTGGAGATTTCCCCCTCAAAGTGGATAATTTATTCTACTTGCATATTGCGATCATTTATCTACAATCTCATGTTATTTGGTGTTCTATTATTGTTGATATTCAAAGTCATTAATAAAGTACCCTGATCAAGTGGAAGAATATGAATATTGAGGATGCATCATGGGAGGATGAAGCATTTGGGCAACAACATCCAAGGCTTCCCAACATTGGGGAAAATGTTTCTTTAAAGGGAGGGCATGCCACACCCTTAGTCCTATAACTTATATTGGATATGTAGTGTCAACTTGTGGCTTACATAATCTCTCTTCTTGTCATATGTTATTCATTTATGCTTTCATATGTTTAGTAGGTTGACCTTGGTGTTGGCCATAACATAGGATTGGTATATATAGGTGGTAGTGAGGAGTAGTTAATCATCATATTGAGCATTTGAGTCTTATTATATGGTTTAGAGGTTGCCCCTCGAAGTGGCTAAGCTATTCTACTTGCATATTACGATCATTTATCTATAATCTTGTGTTATTTGGTGTTCTATTGCTGCTGATATTCAGATTTATATAAGTAATTTCACTACACAACTATATCCCCTTTCAGGTCATTAACCTAATCCATATATCAGCACACATTATAGACACAGCAACCAAGTATTATTCTTCCTCTCATTAATAGTACTTTACTTCAAAGTATCTACCACTACTTATATTTGTTTCATGTATTATCCCGATATTGCTACAATCAACTTTGGAAACTAGTAGATTAGGATAATAAAACATCGATTACCAATCCCTAAAAATTTAACTAAGTATTGTATGTTATGCATCATATCTCTATCTCTCTCTCTTGATTTATTCAATGGTCGTAGAGTTTTTAATGATTATTTATTCTTTCACACCATAGATGAAGCTCCTTCCAAGGTATTTATTCTTGAACATTCAAATGATTTGAATATATACATAGTTGTTAACCCTCATAATCTAGATATATTCTTATGATCCACTCGTGAGGAATCATAATTACTCCAAGATTCTACTACTCCTATTTCTAATAATGCCACCTCCATGGTTCTCACATCTTCCATTCTAATTTATTCTCCCCCACCTCCATGGGGACATATAGTCTTAATGTCTCCATTCATATGTCTACTATTCATTTTATTATCCTCTTATATCTCATATTCAACCTAATTATTCTTCTAGAACCCATGCCTTAGAGTCCTTGGTGCACGATCTACAAGCCCAAGTTCTTCAATTACAACAAGGTGCCACTACCTCCTCTTCTTATGTGGATTCCTCACTTCTTCTGCACAATCCTCTCACACCTAAGGTTGCATCTTATCCTCTTCCTCTTAGTTTTTTCCACCTAAAATTCCTCTTTTCAATGGTAAGGAAGATCCACAAGAACATCTTAGATCATTTCATGTTGCTTGCTTAGATTATGCTTTCGATGATACATTATTAACAAAATTATTCCCAAAAAGCTTACAAGACTATACATTGTAATGGTTCTTGATTTAATCTACTTTGAATTAAATCATATTTCAAAGTAACTTACTATAATAAATGATATTCATTTAATTAAATGAGTAAATGTGCAAGCACCAAACATTCAACCATGTAAAACTCTAAGCAAATGAGAGATGGATGATGACTTAGCTGATTTTGTGCAACCTTTGAGGATGATCGGGATTGTCTAAGTACTAGATTTGGCTGAAAAAAGTGTTTAGATGGCTTGTTGATGGTTCAAGAACTTGGGATTGTATTGTACAAAATCACTGTAGGAGGACAGAGTACCCAGGATGCTAATGACTAATATTAGAGCTTGTGTATTCTCAAATGCTAGGAACCTAATATTTTATGGGTCATAAGATCTCCTCTGTCACTCGATCTTTGTCGCTCTGGTTTCACTATTAGGGTTGTAATCCCACATGTAACCTACAAAACAAATGACTAATTGTACATGCTCATAAATCACGTCAAATATAATTAAAAATATGCAAAATGTAGATTTGGACTAACCTCGATGGTTACCCAAAGAGTAAACTTACGACCAAGCACTACACTACATCTCATACTTTGTGTAGTTATTTGTGTGTGTGTTTATCTATGTCTCGTGCCCTAGGTTGCCCTTACGTAAGCTTAGGTGGTGATAGACAATGCTTAAAGTGCTTGAACCCCTTTATTTATAAGAAGTAACTAAGTATATATATGATTCCCTTATTTGAATTTCGTAATTGACAACTAAAAGGCTGACCTAAAGTGTTAAAAGGTGACCAAGAAGAAAAAAAGGACCCAAAAGAGTAAGAAGAAGAAAGAGAGGGACATGAGCACCTAGGAGGGATAAAACCACATGGGTGCTAGTGTCCGAGGCCATCAAAAGGTAAATCAGTCAAGTGTCAACAAAACTGTAAGATGTGTAAAGCCAATAAAGTACAAGAGATAAAGCAACCAAAAGGCCAAAAGGAGTTGTCAACCACTAGTTTTCTTGCTTAGGAATCATGTATATATTAGTATGTGTTGGCTAGATTTTATACATAGTGTAAAACCTAAGCGGTCATAAGATAAATCTCCCTCATTTAACGATGAGGCTCTTATGTAAGATGTTTAATTATTTTGCAGGGGTGAATCTTAATAACTACTTTTAATGGTTTTACTTTAATTCCCTCAACTCGTGAGCCACAACTAGGTAATTTGAAAACAAGTAAGCAACTGTGATGGGATATTTGCATAAGGGGGAAATAGAAGTAAGGAAAGAAGAGAAAGGAAGATGTGCTAACTTAACCAATAGTTATCAAAGTTGGTATCATCCACACAAATTAAATAAACAGATAAACCACAACATTTAGCAAAGAGGGATAGAAATAACTTCTAACCTAGATCTAAGATAACACAAAGTTTATCTAGAACCTTGAATAGGAGTAATCAACAAAGCATTGTAGACAAAAAGTTCTCTAGAAATACACCTTTTATTCAATACGCATATTTCTGAAATCACATCAAGGTTTCAGAACAAATTATGAAAACTCAAGAATGCTCTTCCTTCTAATTCTAACGTGGAAATTGATGAGACAAGGCAACATAAAAATAGAGATGGAAGGAAACTAAAATTCACGCTTTAGCTAAGTAACTTTTGCTTTGAATTTGCATGGAAATTAGAAGAAAAAGGTAACGCAAAAATTAGAGTGATAATGCAACTTAAAAATCATGATTTTACCTTAGACTTGCATGGAAGTTGGAGGAGAAGGGTAGCATGAAAATTAGAGTGGAAGGGTAGCTCAAAATCCATGACTTGTACTTGAAATTCTTTTTAAATTTTCACGTGAAAATTGGAGTGAAAGGGCAGCTCAAAATAACGACTTAACTTTGCAACTTCTCTTTTATATTTTTGCGTGAATTTCTAAAGTGGAAGGCAACTTACATATTAACATGAATTTCAAGGTGGAAGGAAACTTGTATTTCCATGATTTGCACTAGGGGAATTGCATGGAAATTAGAAAGGAAGGCAACTCATATTCACACAAATTGATTAATAATTTGAATTCATTACAAGGGGTTGCGTGGAAATTGGAGAGGAAAGGCAACTTATGTGAATAATCATGTTGATGGATTGTTTCAAACATAGAAGATAAGCCTCCAACATCCACAAAAACTTAAGTTTTCCTTCCAAAAGGCCACGTTGAATTTACAAGGCATGGATTATACTCTTGATTTTTCATACCAATATGTTGCATTAAAAAATAGAAGGGTGGTGCTTATGCAAAGGAAAAATTGACTTGTAATAAAAAGTAATAGGGATCTCACAAAAACCCAAGACATAGTAGAAAAGAAAGACAATGGTAATTGCCAGGTGAAAATGGAGAAAAAACAAAACCGGAACAAAAGAAATAAATAAAAACAAAATACTTGAAAGAAGTTATGGGAAATTGCTTGAAAAGAACTCTCTACGATTGGCTAGATTGTAAAACTCTTCTATGATGAAAGCAATATTAGTGTGGTAACAATGATGGGGTGAAGTGCTTTATATAACCCAAATTCTCTAATTTTAGCTCAATCTATTTTTAAAAGAACTTTATTTAATTAATATAAAAATAAATAAAACACTTTCAAACAAAGTATGGCGAAGGAATTGAGTGAGATTTTGCATGTGGGTATTTGATTAACGTGGCTTTATAACTTCTGGGGATACCTTTGAGCCACAAACAAGCAATCAGAACTAAAACAAAACACAAAAACATGACCCGTCACTTAAAAAGAACAATTTTAAAAAAAAGGGGTAGTCACAAATTTCAGGGTGAAATCTTGGGGACACGGTTAGCTCTGTCTGTGGACATATTTACTTTTGTTAAAATGAAAGAAGTGAAGATGAGATCTTGGCATATCTAGTTTCATGTCTTATCTATTGGGTTTAGGGTCAGGCAAAAAAAAACAAACAAAAACAAAAAAGAAAGAAAAAGACAACAACAAAAATTTTTATTTATGTACACACAGGTTTTACCCTGTATCTTAGTTCTGAAAAGCTTCAAGTGATGCTCATTGAAAGGTTGTGGTAACTCAATTCCATCATGGTAGGAAAGGATGAAACTATCTATTCTGGTAGTTCTCTTGATCACGAAGGGCCCTTTCTAGAGTGAATCAAATTTGTCATGCATGCCCTTCGGTTCGTTTCTCTTTTCCCACAAGAGTAGCAAGATATCGATCTCAAACTTCCTTGATATGGCCTTATTTTAAAATACCTTGGGCAATTCCTTATCAACTCCATCTTGTGGTGGATCATCTTGTCTTCTCTTTGTAGGATTTATGTCCAGGTCATACTTTTTTCTAGAGCAGCACTTCATAAGATTCACAATCTTGGGTTCATCCTCCTTACCCAAGTTTACTAGTAGTAATTTAGAGGAAGAAATCTCACCATATTCTTTATTTTTCTTCAGGTATTGATCATGCTTGTCAAAAATATCCTCTAAGGAAACTAAACCCTTGGGGATTTTGTTACCTTTTAGTTGGATTATTCCACTACTGTCATCATAATCTAGATCAATTTCATATGTGGTTGTTTTTTGTGTGGTTGTTTTACTCCTTTCAAAATACAACTCATCAAATTCATCTAGTTCTGAAATGCGAGATATTTTTTTCATCATTGAAAGTCTACCAATTTTCAACATTGTCGGGGACTTTGGGGCTGAAGTAGACCATCTCCACCTTATAGTTTCCTTGTCTAAATATGGATGGTGGTCTATCCAGATTTAATAGTGTAGTTGTGAATACTAAATATTCTACCTTGGAATTCTAATTTGTTGGAATGAATTCGATAGAGAAGGCTACAAAATCGAGTGTGACAGAAATTTCTCTATCTTTGTAATGCCTCAAAGCTTATCTCTTATGACTTGATTTTCCTTGAACTTGCTTTACTATAAGTTTAAAATCTCCTTGGGCTTTGAGGAGTTTTACTCCTTTCTTTCTAGCTTACTCCATTCCTAGCAACAATGCTTCATACTCTGTCGTATTGTTGGTGTTCTCAAACATTAGCTTGTAGGAGTATGGGAATATCTCATCATATAGAGATATTAATAGAACACGACTCTGATCCAAAAGAGAAACATTTCTTTGCAAAACTCCGAGTCCAAACTTTTTCATCTACTTCTGGTTCGTCTCTCGGTTGGAGTTCTAATTCTGGAACATCTTTACCCATTTCCAAGAAATAGACACCATGGTCAAATTCCTGAAAAAGAATCTGAGATCTAGGATCCTCAGATTTTGTAACCGTGTACTTAGACTTCTTTTTGGCTCCAGCTTCGGTTTATTCCTTTGATAGGAATATGAGCACAAGACCAATCCATCTTTACCTATCCTTCCAATTCTTTGCAAAATTTTCTGCTCAACAACATCCTGTAGGAGATAGGAATATCTGCAACTAAGATTGTCATTTTCAATCTTTTGTCAGGAAAAGTTGCCAAAACAACTTGTGCATCTTTGATTTTTCAATTAAAGAGACTTGCCTTTCGTGGAATAAAACCTTCCTATGGTATTTGTCAAGGTACGCCCAAGATCATATACAACTTTAGCTAGCATGACATTTTCAGAAGCACCCGAATTTAAAATGCAATTGCTTAACTTGAAACCATTAAGCAATAAAGAGACATAGAAATGTTATATTCTTTCATAAGATGATGGGGGTTAACAACTATAACATTGTTTTGGGAAGGAGTATCCTTGGTTTAGGAAAAATGCCTTTTTATGCATTAGATGGTCCACGTGATTCTTTGTTAGAGCAAGATAAACCGAACACTTGAACAAATCTTCATATATTCATATTAAAATCAAGTACACATATATAGGAGAGACAACTCCTATTTTCATGGAGTTTGTCCAACAACTCTCCCCACTATTCTCTCCATAAACGATTATGTACATGAGTTGTTAAAACAACTCACAACAATAATATTCTCCGAGATATTATTTTCCACCTATCACGAATAAACTTAATGGAGCACTAATATTATAATTTCCTAACATTCCCCCCTTAGTACAAACATGGGGAAAACTTGCCTTTGTACTTGCACCTGCTCATGATCTGGTGATTTTCACAGGATGATCACAAACCTTAGGGATGGTTTTGCAAACGGTTGACCAAAAACCGAGAATGGTGGTTTTGCAATTGGTTTACCACAAACCACAAAGTGATGGTTTTGCAAATGGATTACCAACAACCAAGAATGGTGGTTTTGCTATTGGTTTACCACAAACCACAAATGAAGGTTTTCAAGTGGTTTACCTACAACCACATCATGATATGCCAAGTACTATTCTCAGCCCTCATCACATCTCACTGCAGGGAATAACATAGGAAATTCTCGTTGAAATATGTTGCTCGTACATACATAGAAAAAGCTGACATAATGGAAATGGAACATTGGGATCATGTTCCCCCTCAATGTGAAATTTCCACTTATTGAACACTGCAAACTGAAGCAAACACACCATTGAAAAAAAAAAGTCACCAAATCATCTGTGTGGCCCCGTCGTTGGCGACTGACGAGAGGTTGTTGAATGACCTCTAACCTTCGTTTGCCTCCATCCTCCAATATCATGTTGCTAGTTCAACCGGATGTGATCATGAAGCTCAAAATACCTTCAATAATTTGGACATCGCGTATAAGTGAAAATGCGTCCAAAATTGAAATGCGGGCAATTTTTTTAATTTTTGGACTTAATACAATGACACAACTTTTTGACGACGATAAAAAAATGAAAAAAACAAATATCCTAAAATCACCTATTTAACTTTTACGACTTCGACAAGAGGACACAACTAAAATTTTAAAAAGTAATAAAATGAGATTACTTTTTTTTTTTAAATGACTCTTTTGGCAACTATTGATAATGACAATTATACTACTATAACAAACTCTTGATTGACAATACTAATGACCTTAATACATTATACTTTATCAATTAAACAAAAGACTATAAAGTCTAAAATAACATTTAATGACAATGACACTTCGACAACCTAGACTCTATTTAGGAGGACAATAGACATAAATTAATATGACTTGCAAAGCTAATGACACTAGTGACCACTCAAAATAATATGACCGAAATTAATAATGGAGGGAGAATATTTTAACAAACTTGCATATATAAGAGCTATTACTTTGTTGTCCTCCGTTCACATACCCTTCACTTCCACGTGGAACCCATTGTTTGAGAGCTTATCCACGTGCTTTTTATTTGAAACTTTCCATATATCCATATGCTTGCATTCTACATGCACACTGCCAGCTGGTATATTGGACGCAATAACGTGGGTGAGGGTAGAATAAGCCATCCAAGGTAGAAATATGACTTGGAAAATTCTCAGGTGAAACAACATGAATGGGTGCTATGCACGAGCTCACAGAGTCCAAAGGAGGATGTAGTGTCTTCTGGAACTCAATGAATGCAAACAATGTCTGTGGTAGAATTTGACATAGATTGGTAGGGAGACTGATCCAAATGTGAGCTCATAACAATCCAGAATGAATCCAATGCCAAGTGATTAGATTCAGATGCCAATATGAATATAACTTTGGCACTTTCTCATAAATTGTCCTCAAAGTGGTAAGAACAGATCAAAATAGCTGCAGAGGTCGACGCTTGCTACGTATTACAAAATTGTGCAATAGTGGTCCACACAAATGCTGAGTAGGAGAATAACAAGATCCAAGGAAGATATTGTAGAAACTATGAATATGCATAAATTGGGGCAATAGTAAGTTGATCTGCCCCTTGGAATGCTTAAGAACACAACTCCATTGAGCAAAGAAAATTCGTTGTTGCAAGGAGATAAGAGTATGATCCACTAGGAGTTGGAAAAGATCTTGAGTGATGTATTTAGCTTCAGCGTAGGTCAAAAAAATGTAGTCAATCAGCGAACAAAGGTGCACGATCGAAAACTTAAATATCATAACTATTTTAAACCATAATACATGCTCTTTGTATATTGATTTCTTTCTCATCTACAGGGACAAAAGACTAAATGCCTGTCCCTATCAATCCTTGGAGTTCATTATACAAGAGAAAACATCACTCTGATAGCAAATGTGAGAGCAGGATAAACCAAACACTGAACAAATCTTCATATATTCATATTAAAATCAAGTACACATATATAGGAGAGACAACTCCTATTTTCATGGAGTTTGTCCAACAACTCTCCCCACTATTCTCTCCACAAACTACTATGTACGTGAGTTGTTAAAACAACTCACAATAATAATATTCTCCAAATATTATTTTCCACCTGTCATGAATAAAATTAATGGAGCACTAATATTATAATTTCCTAACGATTACATGTATTTGACTAGCCTATTTAGCTGTTCAGGAAAATCTCTCAAGTATTCAGCCTCTGACATTTGAATTCTAGTTTTCTTGGCATGATCAATAATGTCAAAAGAAGGTATAAATGCATTAGTTTCAGATACACGAGATGAAGAACTCGCATACTTATCTCTGGGAGCTAAGGAAGAAGGTAAAGGGCTGCCCCTTTTGAGAATGGTGACATCAAATCTGGAATCTCTTCTTTGTTCATCAGCCAATGCCTCAGCTTGGCGAGTTTGTGATCTTGTAAATACTACATAAGTATGACCATGATCATCTTTAAGAAGTTCCTCATAGTCATGTTTAGATTTGTAGTTTAGGTAATTAATGTTGGAGTCGTAAGCAGAATCTACAAAATCATCATTCTCAAACTGATCGAGATATGACTACTTGATCTTCTTCATTCATCTCAACATTGTTTATGGGAGCAATTTCAATTTTTAATCTTTAAGAACTAACAATGTGGTTTTGGTTGTTATTGTTGTTAAAATTTTGAGTAGGGACAATGTTTTTTCCTAAGCCATTTGTTTCTTCATTTGTAACATCTCATTTGCTAAATTTTGCAATAGTGAATCAGAAGTAGTAGTAGATGAACTTTCAACTTTAAAAGTACTACCTTTTATTTTTCCATCCATGATGAGGTCATCTTCAATTTCAACCGCCATGTTTTGAGCTTCTAACAAGTCAACATGACGAGCTCTACGTAGTTGATAACCTACTTCAAGAATTAATGCATTGATGAAAAATACCTTTTGATTCTCATCATTCGGATAAACGAAGCTGAAATTTTGTAAAGTATTCTTTGGAATTTTTCAATAAAATCCCGCATATGCTCATGTGGCTCCTTCTTCAACTGATTCGGTTAAGTTATCAAAGTAATGAAATCTTCAATTGGCTTGAATATTTTCAGAATGCACCTTGCATAGAGTAGCTTGATTGGTATGGTACCAAGAGCTAACCGATAAAACCATTCTCCAACCAAGTCATACAGAGTCTCTATGAAGAGTCCGAAATATACATCTTCATGTTATACTACAAGCACTCCACAAGATATGAAAAATGTAGCCAAGTGGTCATCTAGATTCTGTTTTATGTCTCTAAAGAATTTTGGAAAATTCTTTCTCGATCCTTTAGGTAATTCATGTATAGGATGAGTTAGATTCAAAGGTTGAAAGCCGCACCCCATGGGCTAGTCTTTGGAACAAGTGGTTTCCATTTATTCATTATGAAAGGAGCACATATTCTTTTAGAATAGACCTAGTGAATAGTTTCGTAGAATTTGGATTATTGGAAATGATCCAGATCCGGAGGAGTTTGTACTCTTCTTCCTAGTGAAAGATTGGATTTGTGGCTCCTAACTTGAGGAGGATGATTGAAATTAAATTTCTCCTGCAATCTATAAAAATGATCAGTCCTTCCTTGAGTCCTGCTAGATCGAGGTGAATGGACGTTCAACCAAGTTAAGGTTTCAATATAAAGGAGGCCCGACACAAAAAGATTTGGTATGTTGAAATGGTGTTCCCCAATGGAGTCATAAAAAAGTGTTAGCTTGATTTTATGTACAACGTAAAACCTAATTTGTCAAAGATAAATATCTCTCATTTAATGGTAAGGCTCATGTGTAAGATGTTTACTTATTTTGTAGGGATAAATCCTAATAACTAATTTTAAGGGTTTTACTTTAATTCCCTCACTCGTGAACCACAACCTGGGTAATTTGACATCAAGTAAGTAGTTGTGATGGGATATTTGCAGAAGTGGGGAAAATAGAAGTAGGGAAAGAAGAAATGAATATGTTCGACTTAACTAATAATTATTAGAGTTGTTCTCATCCACACAAATTAAATAAACGAGATAAATAACAACATTCAACAAAGAGGGAAAGAAATAACTTCTAACCTAGATCGATGATAACACAAAGTTTATCTAGAACCCTGAATAAGAGTAATCAACAAAGCACAGTAGAAACAAAGTTCTCCAGAAATCCACCTTTTATTCAATCCCTAGCTTTCACAAAAATCACATCAAGGGTTCAAGTACAAAGTCTAAAAACTCAAGAATGCTATATTTACAAAAGCCTCTCGTTAAACAAATTATGATGAGCAAATTATCCTAATTTAACCCGTATGCTCTTATTTTATTTATAGTGCATAGAGGGAAAATGCAAATAAATAAATTTCAATGAATTCATGCATGTGGAAGCTATAAGAAAGGAAACAGTTAGAAAACTTCCTCCTAGAATTCCTCTTTGTATGAAATGCATGGTTTATAACTAAATAATAAATCAATGCCATGCATATCCGCCACCTATTCCCAAGTAATTTACTTTTTCTAGTAACTCAAAGTAATGGATTTTAAACCAATTACTGAAGTTTTACAATTTAATGGATTACTCAATTACTTTGTCAGAGAAAATAAGAGAAAGAAGAAGAAAGAGGAGAAGAAATTAGAAGTTAATCCAGCTGCAACACTCTCAGTCTTGTTCTCCTTCCATACTTTGTATGTTGATCCAACATGTATTGTACTTCCGCCTCATGAATGATATGAATGATATCTCTGCCTTGAATCTGAGAAGCTCTTTCTCCCATATGTTGTTGAATCCTTTCCTTTGACTCTCATTCGTATCTCATCAAACTGGGTCTAACATCACTATAGATTTTATCAACTTCTTAACTGGATTACCCGTGAGAGGAACCCATTAGAGGAATAATGATTCTTTCTATTTCCCCCTAAGTTGTTAACTGTGATTTGCTTGCAAATGTCCTGTCATGTCTTCACCTCTTGTCCTTGAAGATTTTGCAGTTCTTCTCAAGTATGTGCTTAAGTGAATTATTCAAAAGAATTAAGATAAATATTCAACTCATCCCCCTTTTATTTTTAATTGCATATGGACAGCCTTGAACTCGGGAATTACTTGAATGGAAGCAAAGAGAAGTAGGCTCAACATGGGCTCAACTGGGAGATTTTAGAAAACATGCATGGGATTTTAGAGGATTTAGCATGTAACTTAGCAGATCATCGCATGTATTTGGCAATGTGAATAACTATGTTGAAAGCTGCAAGACAAGGTGGCTTTACATGGAAACACTTTAAATGCTTCTCTTTTTAATATTTGCATGGAAATTAAAGGAAGAAGGCAACATGAAATTCAAAGGTAAGGAAGAGTGTAAATCCATTATTTGACTAAATTTTTTTGCCTCGAATCTTTAAAAATTGTGTGGAAATTCACGAGAGAGGCTAGCGTGGATTTGGAAGATGGATGGCATCTTGTATTTCCACGATTTGCATAAGTGAAACTCCTTTTAAAAATTTCGTGAATCTCAAAGGTGGAAGGAAGCTAGGCTATGACTTGGTTTGAAAATTCCTTCTAATTTTTACGTGGAAATTGATAAGAAAAAGAAGTGTGAAAAATAGAGATGGAAGGTAACTAAAATTCATGATTTAGCTAAGTGAAATTTTCTTTAAATTTTCATGGAAATTAGAAGAGGAAGGCAACATGAAAATTAGAGTGAAAGTGTAGCTTAAAAATCATGATTTTACCTTAAACTTATGTGGAAGTTAGAGTGGAAGGGCAACGTAGAAATTAGAGTTGAAGGGTAGCTCAAAATCCTCAACTTGCACTTGAACTTCTTTTTAAATTTTTGTGTGAAAATTAGAGTGAAATGGCAGCTCAAAATAATGACTTAACTTTCAACTTCTCTTTTAATTTTTTACATGAATTTCTAAAGTGGAAGGCAACTTGTGTTGGTGTGAATTTCAAGGTGGAAGGTAGCTTGTATTTCTATGATTTGCACTAGGGAATTGCATGGAAATTAGAAAGGGAATATAACTCATATTCATATAAATCACTTAAATATTTTGAACTCATTACAAGGGGCTGCATGAAAATTGGAGAGGAAAGGAAACTTCGTGAATAATCACGTTGATGGATTGTTTCAAACATAGAAGATAATCCTCCAAACATCCACAAAAAACTTAAGTTTTCCTTCCAAAATGTTGCGTTGAATTTACAAGGCATGGATTATACTCTTGTTTTTTCATACCAATATGTTGCGTTGAAAAATAGAAGGGTGGTTGCTTCAAAGGACAAGTCGACTTGCAATAAAAAACAACAATGAGCTCAAAAAATCCTAAGGTGTAGTAAAAAGAAAGGCTATTGTAATTTCCAAGTGAAAAAGGAGAAAAACCAAAACCGGAAAAAAGAAATAAATTAAAACAAAATACCTAAAAGAAGGCATGGGAAATTGCTCGAAAAGAACTCTCTACGATTGGCTAGCTATTGTAAAACTCTTCCATGGTGAAAGTAATATTGGTGTGGTAATAATGATGGGGTGAAGTGCTTTATATAACCCAAATTCTCTAATTTTAGCTCAATCTATTTTTAAAAGAACTTTATTTATTTAATATAAAAATAAATAAAACACTTTCAGACAAAGTCTGGCGAAGGAATTGAGTGAGCTTTTACATGTGGGTATTTGATGAACGTGGCTTTATAACTTCCCGGGATACCTTTGAGAAACACGAGTAACCACAGGTAAAACAAAACATAAAAACATGACCCGTCACTTAAAAAGAATGAAAAATTTAAAAGGGGTAGTCCCAGATTTCAGGGTGAAATCTTGGGGACACTAGTATGCTTTAGGACCTATAAATGTACCCAAGTGCATAGATTTTGTGTCTAAATTTTCCCCCACTTTATGTTGTTGAGTGAATACTCGATAACATAAAGTAGATAGAATATGCATACCTTGTAACGGAGAGGAGTGTATTCGATAGCGTACTAAGTGGAAAAATAGCCATGTGAAGCATGAAGTGATCACAATGTGAAGCATGGCAACTAGGAAATGGAGGTAGACCCTAGGGTGAGTCGTATGCATAATAACATTATTATAGGAGTTTACGCTTATTGATGTGAGTTGCTTCTTGTTGCTTGTAACAATAAACTGCAAAAGAATAGTCAAAGTTTCGTATGTGAAATATCATAGTAACATATGTAAAAGTAGTAGCTAAGGAAAAAGTGCACTGATGTATGAGAGAGTATAGGTAATTTAACAAATATTGAATTTTATTAAACCCTAGATGATATTTTGAGTCACATGCAATAGATAAAATAGTAAAGCACAAATATGGCACAAGCGGTAAATAAGTGGAAATTGAAACCCTAAGTGTAAGAGGGAGGAAAGAAGACTAAGCTTATTTTGCAATAATCTTGGAGAGTGTTGGAATGGAAACTGATGAAATTGGAGGATATATTATATCGCAACCGAACCTAGAAAATTATAAAAATGTCGGATATATTGGGATTAAATTGCTTGGAATGGTACTTTATGGCACCTAGGCACCAAAGACCCTACAGGTGCCTCTTCTTACTAAAACACTCGAAATTGGTCTTCATTGTGTGTCACAAGAGTGTCGTTATTCTTCATTGGTGTGTTGCACTATGCCCGTAGAATTTGCATGTAACCTACAAAAAAAGACATGTAAAACCCCAAAATACATCAAATACTAAAAATATAAATATTTAAATGGGGAGTCGGTGATCCGACAGTCACCCAACCGAGTGAACTTATGATTTGGGTGGTGTACTACATTTTAATCTGCATGTAGTTTTCGGTTGTGTGTACAAGAATCATGCCCTAGGAGGCTCTTGTGTAAAATTCACTTGATAACGAGCAATAGTTAGATGTAGCAATGTATTTAGATGTGTGGATGTTAAAACAAACTCCCCCTCCTATGAAGTGTATGAAGAAAATTCATTCCCTTGTCCCTTGAATGAAGCTAGATGAATGCTTTGATGCTCTTAGAATGCCTTTAGATGTAACCTTAGGTGGTGATAGTAGATGCTTAGAGCTTGGTCCTTTAATTTGATCACATAACATTGTATTTATATGATTCCCTTGTTTGAATTTTGTAATTAACCACTAAAAGGTGACCCATAAGAAAACAAGATGCCCAACAACTAGAAGAGGCCCAAAAGAGGTGAGTAAGATAAAAATAGGTTGGGGGTGCCTAGAGGAGATGAGGGTGCCCGAGCGCTAATGTCATGGTTGGGCGTTGGTGTCTAGACTCGAGAGAATTTGAAGTGACGAAGGTCAAACCGGGGCGGTGGGGTGTGTAAGACCAAGAAATAAACCAAAAAGAAAGCAAAGAGGCCCAAGACAATAGTCAATTAATACTTTTCTCGCTTAAGGAATCATATGTACCCAAGTACGTGATTTAGTGTCTATATTTGGCCCCACTTTATATTATTGAGAAAATGCTTGATAACATAAATTAGATAAGAGATGTGTACCTAATAACCATGTTGATCGATGGCGAAAGTCTATTGAGGAGACAAGAAAAATCATAAAGTGATAACAAATAAAGTGTGAAAACTAAGGAAGAGTAAGTGACCCTAGGGGTGAAGCGTATGAGATGTGTCATGTTGGGCCTATTTTCATTGTTGTGCTAGATGTTTGACATGTTCATTGATGTGAATGTTGCTTCCCATAAGGACATACATAAAGAGAAGAGAAAAAGAGTAGTCAAATATGTGTATATGTAAAATTTGATCCAAATATGTAAAAAGTGTGTAAAAATGTAAAAAGTAAAAAAAAGGAACATGTGCACTTGATCCGTGATGAGTGAAAAGGATAGAAAATGTCCTAAACTATTGTAGAAGGGTGGGTTTTTGGGTGATCTCATGCCAAGAATGAGTTTTTGGGGCGATCTCATGCCACAAAAGAATAAGTGTTGGGGAGAAAGTTCTAGTGTTATTCTCCATCCTTGAATGCTTCCCAAAATTTATACACCACTGCAAATGGTGTGATTCTACTTTCGATCAAGTTCAATCCAATGTAAATAGAAAAAGGAGATGCAATGCATTCTAATTATTGGAGGATTTGTGCTGCATCTTTATGCAAACCACCATGTAAACTATTGTACACTATGCCAATCTAAGGAAACCACCATAACTTCTCCCTTGTCATAGGTGTCAGGAAGGGTCGGGAGTGCCCAAACACTCATGTCGTATCTGGCTGGCTATTTGGCGTCATGTTTTTACGAGGACCCAAGTCAGACTTTGGGTTGTTTTATGATTAAATAATGTGTTATTCATGTCTTGTGCATGTCGAATTGTGGATGTGTGATATTTAATGGGGTGAATGATTCACCCAATGTATGCCCCCTCATTTGGGATACATGCGATGTCACTAGGAGAATGTGGCCTAAGGAGAGCACCGGATGTTGGTCCTAAACCGATTCCCTACACGGGGAGGGAATGTGCTTGGTAGAAACCAAGGCACATGCAAACAAAGTTGTTAGGACATGTGTTAGTGAAATCAATGACAAAAACACATATAAGAGACAATGTGTAATCTAGCAAGCAAGAAGACAAAGTAGACCATGAAAAGTGGGTTATAAAATGGGACTTCTCTCACAATGTCGTGAGAAAATCAATTTCAAAAAATTCAAAATCATACAAGCAATGAACAAGTAAGACATAGGGTAAAGCCCTCAAACAATAACATACATTGGAAAACAAAGAGTAACTAACAACCATGGTAGCAAGTAGTTCTATAAAGTAAATATTACACATGAAGAACACATTCATGTTAGAAAGATAAAAAGTATGTCAAGATGTGTATATATCGTTAGAGTAATGTGTGAGGAATAATATGAAATAATAAAAATGAAAAAATAGTACCTATGATGTGTATGAATGTAGATGCCCCCACTACCTCGATGGGAATGGTAAGAGGTACAATGCCAAACATCTATGTTGCATGTACCAATATTTTTAAAGTCTGCATTCACAACTAGAAGGAAAGTGAATGCACATGTGTATATAGAAAAGATAATGACATATGAAGTATCTGACTAAAATAGTAAGCAAAGTGTACGTGTGATAAGTAAGCAAGAGTAAATACAACCAAGATATGCAATATATTGTGAGTGAGTGGAATGGAATGGAATGCAAGATGAATGTGATAGGAGCAGTGTGCCCCCCGAGTGAATGTGTATGTATGAGTGAAATGAGGTTCATTTATAAAATACCCCTTAGTAGTCAAGAATGAACCATAAAACAAGAGTGCGTCATCGGGAAATGGTTTGAATGGTACATTAGAAAGATAGATTGATGATATATAGAGCATGAAGAGTGTGAGATGAGGTGAGATTCATTTCAAATTTAGACCCTCACCAATCGAGTGCGAAGCGTGGAACTAGATCATGTCATTAAGAAATTTGTTATGTGAAGATTGATGCTAGAAAAGATGTATCGTGAATGCTCCGAGTGTAGAAGTGTGTAGTGTGTTAGGTTCATGTATGCAGTATGCCCTTAACAGTCAAGTGTGAACTGTAGCATAAGAGTGTGTCATCAGGTAGTGATGATACAAGTTGTGTGTAAGATAAATGAGGAAGTCTAGATATGAAGCATGATGCAAAATAGTAGAAAGGTAAGAGACTTGATAATGCTAGAAGGGGGAGAGAGTAAGCATGATGCCCCCAAGTGTATGATGTGAAGAAGAATCAAGTAACATCATCTAAAATATCTTCATTTTCATGGTCAAAATTAAATGGATAAACATCAAAGACTTGATAAGTGATGGTATTGGGTTGATCACGTAAAGAGCAATTGCGGTGTAAATTGTGCATGCCCATTGCGTATTCTTCATCAGTGAAAGGTGGTATAGGACACCCATGTGTATACCAAGGAGTAAGATTGTGTGTATAGCTGAGAAATGATTAATTTCAAATAAAAACATGACCAAAAGGCATGGGAATGAGATATCAATATGATGAGGATCTAAAGTACCCCAATGTAGTCAAGCCAAGATTTCCCAAGTGTGAGTGGAGAAGTGCAAGAAGTATGCATAAGAAAGACTGAAAGGAGATGGAAGACATGAAGACCATAAGCAACAATGATGTGAACATAGCCATGATAGAGATGAGAAGAAAGAGGCGGATGGATGAGATCGTCAATGTGAATCCAAGTCGAGTCAAGCCATCATGTGTGCAAACTGTATCAGAACTAATAGGATTGAACGAAATATGTGGCCAATAAGAATTAGTAATGAAAAGAGTGCATGTGAAAGGAGGAAGTGTTGATTTTGGTTGTGCATGATAATATGATGGAACAATGTCTAATGTATGGACAGGACCCCGATAAAGTACCATAGCAATAGTAATGGAGGAGGAGGTTTCTTGAATTGATATACACGAGGACCAAGAATAACAAAACTATTATCAAAATATGACTCATCGATCTCGATAGGAGTAAAGTTAAGGAAACATAATACATCATCAATAAGTTCTACACTATCAACCTCATCTTTAGAATCATCAATGCTAATGTAGATGCAAAAACACACACTTTGGGTATATATTTAGTCCTAGTTGTAAACTTCTATTCATATGATTCATAAGTAAGAAAATTACTAATTAACCCATGTCTTTGGCCACATTTCTTTACTTTACTGTTTCCTTGCACCCTTACTTTCCCAGTCGGCTTTTTATACCTTGGCATTTATCATCATAGACACCAGCACCCATCCAAGATGTTAGTGTCAAGAACCCTTGTCTCCTCTGGGCGCCCTTGACCTCAGTATACTTTGTTCACACTTTTTGGGTCCTTTCTAGCCATTTGAGCATCTTATCTTTTTGGTAGTCATCCTTTTCGGGGTTAATTACAAAATTCAAGCAAATGAATCATATAAATATAAAGTTATGTGATCATAATAAAGGACCAAACACTAAGCATTAGTTATCACCACCTAAGGTTGCATCCATCAAGCATCTAAGAGCTTCATTGCATACATCTAACACCATCCAAGGGACACAAGGGTTAGTTATTTCTTATACACTTCATAGGAGGAAGTTCATTCTATTCTATGCACACATCTATTACATTTATTTACATTTATCTATTTTCTCGCTATCAAGTGTGACATGCACGAGAGTCACTTAGGGCAAAATTACGTGTGCGCGCCTACACACACACACACACATAACTACATTGGGTCTGAGATGTAGTGCAACGCTTAGTCATAAGATCACCATTGTGATAGCTGAGGACAGTTTGACCCCTCATTCTACATCTTTATTTTTAGGATTTGATGTCTCTTTAAGGGTTTTACAGGTCATTACTTCATACTGAGTTTCAGGTTCGATGATCATTGTGCGACCTCATAGTGACCAAAGGTGAATAACAATGAATACCTCACAACCACTCATAGGAGGTTTCATAAGCATTTCCACAAACATAGGAGCCCGGATATATGTCTAGGAGACCCATAGACACCCTTATCCCTCTCAAAATGCCCCATTCCGGGGGAAGATCATCAGCTCGCACACTTTTTGAGGCTCGTATGATGTTTATCCATCTGTTCACCCGGTTAGCACATCAACAATGTCCAAGAATAATTACAAAATAGCTAAGTCATCTTACCTCTTCTTTGCACTTAGGGTTTCATATATTTTGGCTTAGTTTTCTTGGGTTAATTTATGTATTTAATTGAATATTCATTTACTGCTACAATAGTAATCAGATTAGGCATATATTTCCATATTTATCTTAATCAGTTGGCATAATCTTATACGATAACAAAATCGGTAGTAGTCTTAGGAGCGGAATCGGACATATGAGTGGTAACCTTTATGGTAGGTGTAATAGTAGTTGTGGTAGAATTTGTTGGACTAGGTGATTTAATATCATTAGTATGAGTACGAATGGATGGTACACTTGCAGATGTGGATGAAGGAAGCAAAGCACTAGGTTAGCCAACATCATATGTATCAAGGCTTTTGTATGGGATAAGTTGTGATGGAGGAATAGTCATAACAGTAACATGGTTTATGCGATAATACTTGAATGGTTCTAGATAAGCAAAAATTGTATGTTCATAGCGTAAGAATTTAACGCACTAATGAAGCGTAGAAGGCACAACATACACTGCGTGAATCAGTGGTCTAGCAAGCAAGAGATTAAATTGAAATGAGGCATTAATAAAAAAGAATAAAGTAGTCACAACCAAATGATTTAACAAATATTAAATTTTACTAAACCCTAGAGGATATTTCAGAGTCACATGTAATAGATAAAATAGTAAAGCACAAATATGACACAAGTAATAAGCAAGTAGAAATTGAAACCCTAAGTGCAAGAGGGAGGAAAGAAGAATTAACTAATTTTTAATAATCCCATAGAGTGTTGGGCTAGAAAAATGATGAGGCTGGAGGATAGTGTAACATCCCCATTTTAAGATCTAAACAAGGGAATTTTTTTTTTTTTTTTTTGATAACGTTCTCTGTTATGAATTATAAAATTCAAACACACGTTCAAGTTTTAATAATTGTTCTCTGCCCAAACAACACAGTTTGGAACACACAATTTCCTTTTAAAACTAATGTTCCCTGTTCGCATATTTACAATATGGAACACACATTCAATGCCATTCAATCCTATAACAGATTCTATATGCTGCTGTAAATGACTCGAGGAACTGCCGATCTTCCATTTTCATGGCTCGGAGTTTCATCGATCCTTCATTTCATGACTCGGCAACAACCGATCCTTCATGTTTGTTTATGCATAGTATATTATATATACCAGTTCTCTTAACCGTTTCGGTTATCGAAGTGATCCATTTAAGAAGCCTATCTGAATATCTGTTACTGATATTCATCTGACATCCTGCATCTTAAATTAAGTGATAAGGACAAACAACCAACCAGCACTTGCGATACTTTGGCCAAAGATTTTCACATGCTTTGCATGATCATATTCCTGGATGTGATACACATCAATGGAATACGTCCTTCACCTCACTTCACCTGTTATCTAGAATGGTCTTTCCTGGTTCCTACCAGTCCTCTCGATTTAAGGTCAGATTTAAACTTCTAATTTCCAACTAGCAATATGAACGAATATAGGAAGGCACTCCTGGTAACTAAAGATACGCAGACATACGGTGTCGTTCCCCACGACTCCGTGTGTCTAGTTATCTTTAGTATCCCGGAGTCACTCCGTATACGTGATCATACTCCTATCCCTTGTCAAGAACTTCACATTCAGCCTATGTATTCTTAATGTTTTAATTCGGGAGGGCATTGTAATATGTCAGCTATAACATTGTGTCGTCATGAAGACCCCGTCTTCATGAAGACACCTTGCTGTAGCTGGCGTATGTCAATGTCCTACGGAATCCTTCCATCGAGAGTACACATCCTGCTCAAGTGATTTGGATATGATCTTAATATTTTAAAAATCAACTTTCAGCAACCATGTTGATCCCTTTATCCTCGTTCCCATTACAGTTGTATATAGCTAAGAGAGACTAAATCCGTCCTTTAGCTTGCTATGCATCTTCTCCTTCATACCGAAGGGCTGCATTTCTCTACTTGGTTCTCTTCTTAATCATTGGATTAAGCAGCCCGTTACCGATGGACGTGATAAGTTTAACCTGTTAAACTTAACCAAGATTTTTCCCAACTGTAACTAAATTCAGAATTCTAGTTATTAGACGTCATTTAAACGAGGTCTAATTCCCAATAAATGTATTCATTTATTTTCCTTAACCTTACACAGTTAAGGTCCATTAGTTATGGATATACTTATCCCATATCCTTTATTCTGAATTTAACATACGAGGTCATTAATGGAGTTCGAAAGCGAAGTTCGATTACTCCGAAGTTAATTGATATTCCTTAGCTTCCAAGCTAATCCTGAATACCTATCAGTTATGGAATCATATTCTTCCTAATCCTTTCTAATGTCAATTAAGAATTCATCTTTACCCAAGTATGAACTAATTGCACATTTCAACTTAAAAGTTGTAATAAGGTAAGAATAGATATCATTTCCCATTTAGCATCCATCCACGGACAATTAAATAAATCCAAATCAGGAATAACATTATGTTTCCAATTTAATCAACAATATCAACTGATATAGTCATTAAAATATCACACTTGTATTTGTATTCATTAATTCATGTCATAATCCATACATTTGCCAATCCAACTGAATGGGCATTGTTTACATAAAACATCATTACAACTCATAGATAGAAGAATACACTTTCTTCTTTTTACAATTCCTCAAAGAGGAATAAAAGTAAACAAATACAATTCATCTTCAACCAATCAAGAAGCATCAGAAAACAGCCATGTCTTCATTCTAATCAAATTCCATCTGCAAAATTATTTGCAGGTCGATTGATGGCCCGAGCATATTAAGCACTTATCATTAAAATGAGGTGCTTGATTAAGCTGTCTCAATAAAGAACCTGCTTTTATGAAAGCGATGATAAGACATCAATCAAGAAATAGGCACCAAAGAATGATCAGCATAACAACTGAACCATCAAAATACCATCACAATCAACCAAAGAACTGCTGTCCTATTTTCCACATAACCGTTACAAGTTCCAAATTACAATATTTGTAAAGTTAGGAATACAAATAGCGTACTGCTGATATAACATACTGTTATCTTTTTCCACTCCTTTCATTAATAATAAAAACAAAGGATAAAACTAACTGAAATGTAAACCCATTACTTTCCTTTCAGTTCATGCATCATATTAGGTTCCTAGCAATCACGCACAGACGAGAAAGCGAACAACAATGCATATAGTTGCTCATATCTAAGCACTACAAAATTCGTTAATAACGATTACAAATTTTCAACTGTATGAAAGAAGAAAAGATCATTTTCCAAGTCATTCATCCACATTACTATCTCCTTCCTCATGACTGTCCTAAAAATGGAATCCAAACGAGACACAAATCAAGATAACAGTTCAGAGTGAAACTTACAAAATCCATTCGGAATTCACTTTCCGGCAGCAAGAGTAATTTCATTCATAATCAGCTTTAAATGAAAACAAGGAAGAATTTATCATCCTTATCAATACTTCATTTAAATCAGGCTCATATGCATATCCAAAACAGGTTAGTACATCATCGTATTTATCATAGATCAAATAGTATAAGGTTGCATACTATGTATTTACCGTACTAGAAGAAACCATAATTCTTCCACTGTATTGTAAACCAGATAAACAGTTATACAATCATGCAATCAATTATTCACATGATTTTCTAATTCTATGAACACATTCCATTCAAAATAAAATTTATTCATTGCTGTTGTTACCTACAAGAATCCAATCATAATGCACAGTAAGACTTCAATGCTATTTCCAAAATTCAAACAGCAAAAGAGAAGAATTCGTTCTATAACTATTCATATAAGAAAACAACCATTTTCTTCAACTCAACAAGAACTATTCATGCTGATTTCATTTCTTCTAAATGACCGTGCAAAGATCAGAAGACCACACGAAACATTCAAAATTCCGTTTATACAGAAATACACAGCACTTAGGAAACGATTTAAATGCCACTGTTCTCTATTCAGACTGAACTTACAAGTTCAATAAACCATCCAACTACTGATTTTACCAAATCAAAACAGCAGACAGAAGAAGAATTCCTTACCAATAAATGTTTCTACCCGAATCCATTCTTCTATTCACAATGATGTACAGAACCCAAAAATGTGATTTTCATACAATAATACCCTTATTATTAAAAACCCGCATAGGATATCAGATGCACAACAAAGTATAATCAAAACAGGTCCAATAGCAATACAACTTCCCAAGCATTTCCTCCTTGCACAAGCAATCCAAATTAAAATGCGTTTTCGCAAAGACAGTCGAACTAAAAGGTCGAACAACATCAATGAAACACAACAAATCATCTAACCCCTTCAGCAAGATTCAACATGATTTATTTAATGCACAGAATACAAGTCAAGCTCGTTTTCATGACTACTGTCCAAACTGTAAGATCAAACCGCCTCAAATAAGACATAACAAATCATCTTTCCTCCAAGGCAAGAAGAAGTACAGTACATAAATATTCATTCATTGCTCAGGAATGCAAAGCCAAGATTTTTAATCGTGTCTACAGTCCGAACGGTAGACCAAACAACATCAATAACCACAACTAATCATCCTACTTTCTCAGCAAGAAAACAATATAATTCATTATAAGTTCAGAAGGAAAAACTATTTCTTTTCCAACTCCCACGAATACTCAACCATATTCGTCTATTTCTTTAAGCAAGAAAAAGGGACAGCAAAAACGTATTACCATTTCTTCCCTCAAATCAAATTCGTATGATCATACAAAACCCAAATGCCGTATCCATCATAATCAAACACAGCAGAAAGAGAAAGGATCTATTTCCTTTTTAAAAGAAATTTCAGTAGAGAATACGACTTCATACAACTCGCACATCCAGTACAGTATTATCACAGAAGTTCATATATCAAAGAACAATTGCTCGACACTGAAAGACAAGCTCCTATTGTCTATTCAGACTTCATCATTCAAGTTCGTAAAACAAGAGAATGATTATACAGTGATGAGAACAACACATACTGCCTGTCTTTTTGTAAATATAACCATTAACAGAGAAAAATACCCAAAACGTTATTCTCCAAACTGCCAAACAAACCAACACAGCATGGAGATATTCCACTCAAAGAAAATGCAAAGACAGTTTAAACACAACAACCAGAACGATTTTACCTATCATTTCCAAAAATGACAGCAAGAATCGACTAAATCTAAACCGTATCAACTCGTCAACAATCACATAAACCCAAAACCCAAGAGCAGGGTTGTTTTAATGAGACGTTTAAACAAAGCAAGTATTTTTAAAGAGAAGGGCTTAACATGCCTGCGATTTCTTTTCCAAAACTCGAAGAAAACTGCGTTTGCCGAAGATATTTCCTTCCTCGGTGGCAACCACGGGCTTTCAACAATCCTTTCCTCTTGGGCTGCAATGACCTCAAATTTTCCAAAGAACAATGATAAACCCAAAGAAAGCTGGTTGTTGAACCAAACAAAAAAACCAAATGCAGAGCAACTTCACCAAATCCAAATCGACACAATAACAATCAACATTTCCCTCCTACGCCTTCCAAGGTGAGCTGGTCGCGAGGACCAAGAACATTTAATGCATTAAAGGCTCTGCCTTTTTCCAAATTTCCACGCCACTGCCAACTTGAGTTGGCGAATTCCAAATTTTGAATTTCACATGCAAAACCAAATTTAGCTCCATGTCCAACTAAATACCTCCGCCACTTACCTGCCCCCGCCAAACTGGCGCTGTCCACGTATGGACTCCCATTTAATGCCATTGAATACCCCTTCATCCTTATCCTCTCCCTCCAAGGGTCTGCGCATCCCCTTTAGGTTAGGATTAGTTTAGGATGTTTATTAGTATTCAACCTAGGTCATAGTTTAGTTTTAGGTTATTAGGACTTAGGTTTATTTCCCTTTTTTTTTTTTGTAATTTAAAAATCCACTTAGGATAGTAGTTTAGGATGTATGTTAGAACTTAGGATTAGCTTAGGATTTAATTCCTTCTAACCACTAACACTAACCAACCTTCACCCAGTCTTCCAACTGACACTCACGTCAATGCGTTGTGCAGGACGTTTCGTCCTTTGTTTCACATGCCAAAGCCACCCGTGTCCAGACGCTTCCTGTCTCACGAGGTCTTAAGTTCGACAGTACAGGGTTCAAGAATCGAACCTTTGTCGTTGGCATTTACGTGCCAGCTACTCATACCTGCAATCAAGTAGCTGCACATTTATATCATCCTCAGGTTCGGTTAAAGAGTAAATCGACACAGAAATCACAAGAAGACCACAACATACTTTGGATCAATGAAATTGATTCAAGGTGTGCTGTCAATCAGCAAAGAGAGTTTAGCAAGTATACGACAATTTGTTGTCACATCAGCAAACACAAACTGAAGCACAATAAGCTCTTGTCTATGATAAATTACAGCATGCACGAGAATCAAGTTAGAACACATTCTCTTAAGATCAGAATATATCTTAACATGTTTGCCTTCATTTCAGCAGTTATAATAGTATGAAAAATATTCACCAAGATAACTTACAAAATAGTGTTAGATAGTATGAAACCAAAAAATTGTAGAACTATCGGATATGTCGGGACTATGGCACCTAGAAAAATCTCATGTGTGTGTGTGTGCAAGAATCATGCCCTAGGTGGCTCTTGTGCAAGATGTACTTGATAACGAGAAATATCTAGATGTAGCAATGTAAGTAGATGTGTGGATGTCAAAATGAAATTCCCCTCCTATGAAGTGTATGCAGAAAATGTAGTCCCTTGTCCCTTGAATGAAGCTAGATGGATGCTTTGATACTCTTAGAATGCATTTGGATGCAACCTTAGGTGGTGATAGTAGATGCTTAGAACTTGGTCCTTTAATTTGATCACATAACATTATATTTATATGATTCCCTTATTTGAATTTCATAATTAACCACTAAAAGGACGACCCATAAGAAAACAAGATGCCCAATAACTAGAAGAGGACTAAAAGAGGCAAGTAAGATATCTAAAGAGGTTGGCGGCACCCTAAGGAGATGAGGGTACCAAGGTGTTGGTGTCTTAGGCTGGGTAATGACATGCAAACTCGAGAGAAGCTGAAGTGATGAAGGTCAAGTTGAGAATTAGGGTGTGTAAGACTAAGAAGGAAACCAGAAAGAAAGCAAAGAGGGCAAAAAAAGTATTCAATTAGTGATTTTCTCACTTAGGAATCATATGGATGCAAGTACGTGATTAGGACCTAGAAGTGTACACAAATGCATGAATTAATTTATACAATAGGATAGAAAATTGTCTTGTTTTCTTTGGAGATGTTGTGGATTTGAGTGTCCTGCCGCCAAGGGTGAGCTTTTGGGAAATCTCACGTCAAGAGTGATTTTTTTAGGTGATCTCACACCAAGAACGAGTTTTTATGTGATCTCACACTAAGAGAAGAGTGTTAGGGAGAGAGGTCTATTTTTATTTCTTGCAATGATAATTCTCAAATTATAAGTGTCATTGCATATTGATACATCCCTATTTGTAATTGAATTATAATAGTATATGGCTGAATGAATGAATTTTGTAATTGAAGCCAAGTGTCCGATACCATAGATTTGTATTGTAAAGCTGCTGGAAATTGTGTTGAATTGAGAAATTGTTTGATTTTTCCCCAGGACACAAGTGCCTAGGTGGGACACAAGCACCCACTATTCATGTCCTGCTACTAGATGCTAGTGTACGATATGTGTTTGTGATCCAAGTTTGATTCTAGACCACTATGTAATTGTGTGCCTTTGCCAATTCTGTATTGTGTTGTTTTGTTCCAAAGATCCGTGTTCTTTGAAAGGGTGGTTTTTCACCTAGTAGTTTCATCCCCATTTGGGGTGCATGTGATGAATGTAGTAAGTTATGGCCCAAACAAGAGGACCTGAAGGCTGATATGCATATCACAATTTAGATACACTGCGAGGGTAGGGGATGTGCATGGTAAAAACCAAGGCACATGCAAACAAGCTAGGTTATTGATGCGGGAGCATCTCTCCTAGTATGTGATTAGGATTAGCGTGTCAAATTTTGGGGTGTTTAATGGGTCTTAGGTTCCTCTGCGAGTCATTAGGACTTACTCTAGGGTGTTTATTAAAGTTTAAGTAGTCAAAATTTTGAATTTTGGGTTTCCCTCCATTTTGAAAATTGGAATGTATAAAGGCCCTTCTAACTTGTTCATATGGTGTGGTGAGTTAGGAAGTTACAAAGAGTATGTTAGAAGGTTTTGGATTGTTATGATGTCTTGGAAACTTATCATGTAGCTTAATGGGTCCTATGGGTCATAAAACTTGTTTTAAGCCTTTTTCCTAAGACATGACTTTTCCATGAGACCATAATAGTTAGCTATGGATGGGAATTTGAGGCAAGAGAGGATAAAATGAGATTGGTAACTAATTTTCATCCATCATTCGAATGGTCAGGGGAATGGGAGTGAGAAGCTCCAAGATTTAAATAAGAAGGTGTTAGGAAATAAGGGATAAAATATGTGGAATAATCCCTCATAGAATCGTAATAAGAGTAGAAACTAATATGCGAGAAAATATTACAGATCTCAAATTAAAGTGAAAAATAAAATAACACAACACAAAGAGACAATATTTAACGCGGGTCACCCAATTTGGGCTACGTCCACCAAGAATCACTTGCTCGATTTTATTACAAGCCATCGTTCTCTCAATACAATACCCAGATCTATTTGGAGCTATGCTCAACAAACTCTATAGAATTTACACCCAAATTCATAACATGTCTACAATGTTACATTATACCTACCATATGCATAAAACCATATAAGTAGACAATCGCTTAAGCAATTTTTACAAAACCATGGGTATTAAAACCATGAGCCAAAACCGTCCCATAAACATATGGGTGAAAATCCCGCCCATATGAGAAAATCATGTTTCTTGGTATATTGAACATGTTTCACACATGAAAATAGGCTCCACAACTATGGAAAGTATTCAAGTACTCTTAGTGTACAGTCTTCAACACTTTCAAACATGAAAACAAGCTCCACCTGACCTAATGAAGGAATTTTAGTTTACAAAATATTGTGTTACGGGATAAATATGTGTTTGTTAATTTTGGAGGATTGTTTTGCATGAAATCAAATTGTGAATTCTTGATGATGATAGCTTAATGTGAGTAAGAATGCGAGCTTCATATTATATTGATTCGGTATGAAATTATTGATTTCATCATTGTTTTATTTTTCTATCCTTGAACACCGTATGTGAGTCTTTGTGTAAAGTTGATACGATCTAGACCTTTCTTAAATGATTAGTGGGCTTGATAGCTAAGACAAACAAAGAAGAGCTGGTGGCTTGTTTGTGAGAGGGATAGATTGGCCATAAAGAATATTTAAGGGATAAAGAAGTTGATGTGTAAATTAATTGGCTTGATGAGTAACTTTGTTTTCATTTGACACTGAGACCTGGGGAAAGTGAGGAAGGTGTTGATTCTATCATAATCTTAAATAACTAAGCCATATTTTTTGTTCGGGAAGTTTTATAAGGTCAAGGAGGTTCTACGGGAGAAGTTTGAGGACTTGAGGAGATTTTTCAAACATTTAATAAGGTCCCGATTCCACTCGTGCTTATGGAGAAATCCTTACTAGGATTTAGGGGGTTTAGTTGTAGGAGGCTTTAAAGATCATTTCAAACTCCAATAAGTTAAAGAAATCATCTGTGTAGAGTCTCCATGCATATCCAAGGGGAACCAATGCTTGGCAGTTACTACTCAAACCAGCAATGAGGGATTAAGAGAACTAGGGTTATGAATTAAATGACACTTGTGAACTTTGCACGTCATTCCAAATCCTGAGGATTCTTTCTAAGTATCTCAAGGGACTATGGAAACTAAGGGTGAAAATTTTACATGCTTATAAAGAACCGTTTGTACAATACTTACGACAACTTGCCCACAAGATTAGTTACTACATTTGGAGACCTATAAAACCGACAAAAGAAAGGCTTATGGTTAAGGTATAATTTAGAAACTTAGTAGATGATATGATAAAGGATTAATCTAAAGTATTTTCTTAGTTCCTATGTTTGAAGATATTCTAGAATTTCAAATTTTATATCAGTTGATTCAGTAATTGTAGAATCATGTCTAAGCACGAGGGAAAACTAGACGATAAGAGTTGGAAGATTAAATTGAGGAATTGAATCTCTAAACTTGTAAGACAACATCTATAGGGGGTAAAATCACATTTTAAGGAAAAATTAGGGTTTGGAATTCATTATAATCTCTCTGTTATTGTTACATGATCTTGCTTTTAGATGAGTGCACAATCAAAGAAGCCTAATTGCAAGAGAGTGTTTGGTTAAAAAGGGTTTATGCTTGGCATTTATTTGTGAAACTTTGTATGGTGATAAAAAATGTTAATGGGTACTAAAAAGGGTGCTAATCTGTTAAGAGAGTGAGGAAATCAAAATTTATTTCCATAAGAGTGGGTAGACATGGCTAGAAGGAGGTTAGATGAGTGAAGGAGGAATAAGAGTGGAAAAGGCACTTAGATAAAGAATTGAATTAAGACAATTTTCACACACTATAAAGAATACAAATGGTGCTCTAAAGTGTGATTAGGTTGTTCTATGCATGCCCAAGTTGTTCCAAACACCAACCTACCGGGAGCAAGTTTCTCAAAAAGCCTAGAAAGGCGAGTTTTGTGAAAGTGTAAGTTATTTGATATTTTGGGTTAGTTTGATTCATTGAAATGGTTAAAATGACATATTTAAAGGTCTAATGGCATGATGAAGTGATTGGTATAATGATATAAGGTGAATGATCAAGAGATTCCATGTTTTGGAGATTTTGTGTCCGAGAGAAAAATCTAGTTTGAAAGCCTAAAGGGCATAGTTTGTATCTTGATAACAAAGTGAGTGGTTTGAGATTGATTAGGCTCTTCATCATCTATAAACAAATGTTAGTGTAAAAGAGATAACACGTAATAAAATGCAATGTAACAAGAAAATATGAAGATAAGAGATACCGTGAAAAGAAGGTTGCATACATGGGACATCAATCACAATGTCGAGAAGACAATCGAAATGGAGTGGCCATAAGAAATCAATGATCAAGAAAGACATATGATATAGCTTGTAAATAATGGCAAACAATATCAAATAAAAAACTAAAGATAACCATGGTTGTATATAATCTTGCAAGGCAAATGCTACACATGAAGCACCCGTTAGCATGTTAGAAAGATAAGTTGTATGTCAAAACATGTATATATCAACGAAAAGTAAGTGATAGTGAAAATAAGTAGTAAATATTGTAAAATATGGACATGTGAGTGTGGAGTATGAGATTAGCAAAGATAGATGCCCCCTAGGAGCCTCGATGACATTGGTAAAGAGAAGTGTCAAGAATGATTCATTGCGTAAGAATATGTGAGTATTGCATTCACCTCAAGATACCACGTGAACATGCATGTGTGTATAGAAAAAGATAATGGCATACTAAACTAAGTATCCAACTAGTATAGGTGACAAAGTGCAACATGTAAGTAAATAAGCTAATAATAGTAAAGATGACCAAGATGTGCAGATGTTGTGTGAAAGTGATGGTGTGTTACAATATGTAATATATACATATGAGAGGGGATGCGTTTCCCCCAACGAATGTGTGTGATGTGAGGTTCATTTAAGAATTTATCCCTCAACAATCAAGTATGAACTGTATAACAAGGGTTTAGGGTTAGGGTTTTGGGGTTTTGGGGTTTTTTGGGTTTGGGGTTTTAGGGTTTGGGGTTTAGGACTTAGGGCTTAGGGCTTAGGGCATAGGATTTAGGGTTTAAGGTTTAGGGGTTTCGGGTTTCGGGTTTAGGGTTTGGGGTTTGGGGTTTAGGGGTTTGGGGTTTAGGGGTTTAAGGGTTAGGGGTTTTGGGTTTTGGGGTTTAGGGTTTAGGGTTTTTAGGGTTTAGGGTTTTAGGGTTTTTGTTTAGGGTTTAGGTTTTAGGATTTTTAGGGTTTAGGGTTTAGGGTTTTAGGGTTTTAGGGGTTTAGGGTTAGGGTTTTGAGGTTTGGGTTTTAGGGTTTGGGTTTTAGGGTTTTAGGGTTTAGGGTTTAGGGTTTAAGGTTTTAGGGTTTAGGGTTTAGGGTTTTAGGGTTTAGGGTTTTAGGGTTTAAGGTTTAGGTTTTTAGGGTTTAGGGTTTTAGGGTTTGAGTTCGGGGTTTTAGGGTTTCGGGGTTCGAGGTTTAGGGTTTTAGGGTTTTAGGGTTCACGGTTTTAGGGTTTTAGGGTTTAGGGTTAGGGTTTTAGGGTTTTAGGGTTGGGGTTCGGTGTTAAGGTTCGGAGTTTTCGGGGTTTAGGGTTCGGGGTTTTAGGGTTCGGGGTTGTGGTTTGGGGTTTTGGGGTTTTGGGTTTTGGGTTTTAGGGTCTAGGTGTTTAGGTGTTTAGGGTTGTGATTCAGGGTTCGGGTTCGGGATTTTAGGGTTTAGGGTTTAGGGTTTTAGGGTTAGGGTTTATGTTTTAGGGTTTAGGTTTTTTGGGTTTTAGGTTTAGGGTTTAGGGTTTAGGGGGTTTTGGGTTTTTGGGTTTTGGGGTTAGGGGTTAGGGTTTAGGGGTTAGGGTTTAGGTGTTAGGGGTTAGGGTTTAGGGTTGAGGGTTGAGGGTTGAGGGTTGAGGGTTGAGGTTGAGGTTTAGGGTTGAGGTTTTGGGGTTTTGGGTTTTGGGTTTTGGGGTTTGGAGTTTTGGGGTTTAAGGGTTTTAGGTTTAGGGTTTTAGGGTTTAGGGTTTACGGTTTAGGGTTTAGGGTTTAGGGTTTAGGGTTTTAGGTTTGGGGTTTAGGGTTTAGGGTTTGGGGTTTTGGGGTTTTGGGGTTTTAGGGTTTAGGGGTTTTAGGGTTTAGGGTTTTGGGTTTTGGGGTTTTGGGGTTTTGGGGTTTGGGGTTTGGGTTTTAGGGGTTTGGGGTTTTGGGGTTTTGGGGTTTAGGGTTTAGGTTTTAGGGTTTAGGGTTTAGGGTTTAAGGGTTTAGGGTTTAGGGTTTAGGGTTTAGGGTTTGGGTTTGGGTTTTGGGTTTTTGGGTTTTGGTTTAGGGGTTTTGGGTTGAGGTTAAGGGTTGAGGTTTGGGGTTTGGGGTTTAGGGTTTAGGGTTTAGGGTTTTATGGTTTTAGGGTTTAGGGTTTTGGGTTTTGGGTTTAAGGTTTAGGTTTTTAGGGTTTAGGGTTTAGGGTTTAGGGTTTAGGGTTTTAGGGTTTAGGGTTTAGGGTTTTAGGGTTTAGGGTTTTAGGGTTTAGGGTTTAGGTTTAGGGTTTTAGGGTTTAGGGTTGAGGTTCAAGGTTCGGGGTTCGAGGTTTTTGGGTTTTGGGTTTTGGGATTTAGAGGTTTTGGGATTTAGGGTTTTGGGGTTTTGGGGTTTTATGGTTTTAGGGTTTTAGGGTTAAGGGTTTTAGGGTTTTAGGGTTTTAGGGTTTAGGGTTTATGGGTTTAGGGTTTTAGATTTAGGGTTAAGGGGTTAGGGGTTAGGGTTTAGGGTTTAGTGGTTAGGGGTTAGGGTTTAGGGTTTAAGGTTTTGGGTTTTGGGTTTTGAGGTTAAAGGGTTTTAGGGTTTAAGGGTTTGTAGTTTGTGGCATGGGGTTTAGGGTTTGGGGTTTTGGGGTTTAGGGTTTAAGGGTTTAGGGTTAAGGGTTTAGGTTTTTGGGTTTTTGGGTTTTAGGGTTTAGGGTTTTAGGGTTTTATGGTTTTGGGGTTTTGGGTTTTTGGGTTTTTAATTTTGGGGTTTTGGGGTTTAGGGTTTAGGGTTTTAGGGTTTAGGGGTTTAGGGTTCAACTTCGGGGTTCGGGGTTTGATAAAAAAATTAGATTTGATAAAAAATTAGATTTGATGAAAAAATTATTTTCACCGGTAACAAATAGAAGCAAATGTGATCAAAAAAACTCTGAATTTTATTGATATTCATTCATTTACAAATTTGCTAAGACATGTTTGAGGATTCACCCTCATCGGTTAACATGTCCAATAAGGAAGAATGAATAAATGTGAGAAAGAAAATTACAGTACGGGTTATAAAAGTGGAGTGACCATGAGCCATGAGCCATGAGCCACCAAGAGATGAAGACACACCACCATAGAGCCAAAGGAAAAGGCCAACAAACCGCAACAACATCAAACGAAGGAGAGGTGCAAAGTAAGAAAGGAAAAGCCTCCAATCCATGCAACCGAACACCAACGAGAGCATGTATGAAAACCTCAAACTAGGGGCGGGGAGGAGGGTGGCGCCAACATATGAAGAACAAAGAGCCGAAATAGCTCTTGTGAGGTGGCAGCAAGAGAATACAGATCCAGCCAAAGCAAAGGTCAAACAAGCCGCACAAAGGCATGCCGCAAAAATGACCTAGGTGTGAAGAACATGATGGAATAAATAACCCAGTGCAAATAATGAGGCGATCCTGAGGCACCAAAAGATCAAGCCAATGAGTGCACAAAGGAAGAACAATATAGAGGGACACGCCTAACAAAGAGAAAAACGCCAAACAGACGCCAAACCTTGCGATAGTTCATGCTGTAAAAATCCTCCAAAAAGAGCAGCAACAACGTACAAGGCAGCGTAGAGGGAGACGTGGAGGGCAACAGAGGTAGAATGGAAGCCAAAATGCCAAAACCGAATAGTCCACCGTGCAAGGAATAAAAAATGCCCAAAATAGGCACAAAACCCCGATGAAAAACATGCCCAAAGAAGCCCAACAAGCTAAAAACCACTCGCAAAGAAAATACACCCAACGGCCACACCTCACGGATCAAAAGCTGAGAAACCCATGCCTAGTATGATGTCAGAACAAAATTGCAAGGACGTTAACAATAAGCGGCATAGGAGAAAGTAGAAACAAGAGCTTCTAAGAGGCACACATGAAGAGAAAAAAAAATTAGATTGGATAAAAATTTGATTGATATTCATTCATTTACAAAATTGCCAAGACATGTTTCGGGGATTCACCCCTCATCAGTTGGCATGTCCAATAAGGAAGAATGAATGAATGTGAGAAAGAAAATTACAGAGTGCGGGTTATAAAAAGTGGAGGAAGTTGAACGGTTATGGAAAACCCGGAGAGGGAAAGCCAAAAGACCGTAACCAACTCATTAATTCCAACAAATCATTATTAATAATAGAATATTAATAATATATTAATAGTATAATTATTAATATGATTTAGATTATTATTATTATTATTAATATTACAATTAAGATTAATACGAATATTAATAAAATATCAATATTCAAATTAATAATAATAATAATAGAAATAATATTAATAATTATAATATTAATATATTATTAATATTGACTATAAAAATTAATAATGATAACTCTCCCGAATAATAGAAGATCGAAGTGATGTGGTTCGATTTTTAAAAAATTCGTTACCAACATTTAAAATAATCGACCAAAAATTTTTTTTAAAGACGGAAGTAGACGGAGTTAATAGTCTTTGAGACTTTCTGGCAAAGCCAAAAGGTTTAGGGTTTAGGGTTTAGGGTTTGGGGTTTAGGGTTTGGGGTTTAGGGTTTAGGGTTTTGGGGTTTTAGGGTTTTGGGTTTAGGGTTTAGGGGTTTGGGGTTTGGGGTTGGGGTTTAGGGTTTTGGGGTTTGGGTTAGGGTTTTAGGGTTTGGGGTTTGGGGTTTAGGGTTTTGGGTTTTGGGTTTTGGGTTGGGTTTAGGGTTTAGGGTTTAGGGGTTAGGGGTTTGGGGTTTAGGGTTTAGGGTTTAAGGGTTTTAAGGTTTTAGGGTTTTAGGGTTTAGGGGTTTAGGGTTTTGGGTTTAGGGTTTAGGGTTTAGGGTTTTAGGTTTTAGGGTTTAGGTTTTAGGGTTTAGGGTTTGTGTTTGGGTTTAGGGTTTTAGGGTTTAGGGTTTAGGGTTTTAGGGTTTAGGAGTTTAGGGTTTTTTTAGGGTTTTGGGGTTTGGGGTTTTGGGTTTTAGGGTTTTGGGTGTTTAGGGTTTAGGGTTTGGGTTTTATGGTTTAGGGTTTAGTGTTTAAGGTTTAGGGTTTTGGGTTTCGGGTTTGGGTTTTTGTTTTAGGGGTTTAGGGTTAGGGTTTTAGGGTTTGGGGTTTTGGGGTTTTGGGTTTGGGGTTTAGGTTTTAGGGTTTTAGGGTTTATGGTTTAGGGTTTAGGGGTTTTAGGGTTTTAGGGTTTAGAGTTTCGGGTTTGGTGTTTGGGTTTTGGGTTTAGGGTTTGGGGTTTTGGGTTTTAGGGTTTAGGGTTTGGGTTTTTGTGGTTGGGGTTTGGGGTTGGGGTTTGGGGTTTGGGGTTTGGGGTTTTAGGTTTGGGTTTGGGGTTAGGGTTTGGGGTTTGGGGTTTGGGGTTAGGGGTTTAGGGTTTATGGGTTAGGGGTTTGGGTTTATGGGTTTATGGGTTTATGGTTTTTGGGTTTTAGGGTTTAGGGTTTAGGTTTTAGGGTTTTAGCGTTTTAGGGTTTAGGGTTTAGGGTTTAGGGTTTATTATTTTAGGGTTTAGGGTTTGGGTGTTTAGTGTTTAGGGTTTAGGGTTTTAGGGTTTTTAGGGTTTAGGGTTTAGGGTTTAGGGGTTTTAGGTTTTTAGGGTTTTAAGGTTTTAGGGTTTTACTATTTTAGTGTTTTAAGGGTTTTGGGTTTTAGGGTTTTGGGTTTAGGGTTTTAGGTTTTATGTTTTAGGGTTTAGGGGTTTATGGGTTTA